>KV751376.1:2205184-2222923 GCA_001698575.1 Mola mola | reverse complement strand
GTCACATTGCGTCCTCCTCTTTGAAACAGCTGCCATATTGTGTTGAGTGACTTACTTTTGAATATATGTTTAGAAATTTTAGCTCAGCCTTAACACACTTCAGTTAGATGCACGAGTGGGAGGAGGATATCTCATTAGCACACTTTTCCTTGGCCTGCCTCTCTCCAGTCAGACAGTCAGTTCTGAGAGAAAATGAATTCTCATTATGCTTGAATTCTCATTAACCTGGACATGGTCAGTGGTTGATATTCAGAACTTCAGAACTCAGGTAAGCTGCTTCTCTGTTTTAAACAATAACACTGGCTTTATTATCTTCATCCTAACAGTTGGTCCTAACAGTTACTAGATTTCAGCAGCATCCGAAACTTTGAAAATCGCAAATCAAGTTTAATGGTCTCATATGCATGTATGTATTGGTTGTGAAATTTTGTCCTTCCTTGATAATTTGTCCTTGGATGGGCCTCAAGTTTTCTGCTGTTATTTGTACAGCTTTGTGAAACTCTCAGATCAGCCAGAGATCAGTGTTTGACATAAAAAAAATATCATGCTATATTGTCACTTCAGGGTTTTAATCTTCATACAAAACACCACTCATACAGCCTAATCATTTACACAGGAATCTTTCCCACCATCCATCATCTGTGACAACCAATATGTCAATACACAATACACAAGAGATACATTGATATACCAATTACTGATACTGCTATACAAATAAAGTTTATCAATATCATTATTAGTAGTAGTGGTAGTAGTATTATTATAACTGTCGGTATTAGTATAATTAACGAATGACAAACCCCGCAGTCAGCAAACATTGGCTGTTCCAAATGATAGGTATGTCTGCCCATACAAACTTTGCTTGGTCAGACTACAAACTCACCCACACGCACTTCTTCTGTTTTACTTGGTCTTGGCAAACACCTCTTTAAACACCTTCAGCCACAGGGCCAGTGGGGGTGTCACATACGCACGCAATGGCAGCCATAGTGTAATGCTCATCAGTTGTTCACACCACAAGTTTGGCTTAATGGACAGATACAGGTACTTAAAAATGAGATCTAATAAATGATTACACCTGTATGATTGCCAAGATATTGTGCATCAATACAATATCAACTTCCAAGTTTGTTAGTGAGGCAAGTGTATGTGAGGTGAATATTCACCTTTAACCTGTGAACCTTTTTCGTCAGCATGGCCTCTGCCATCTGTGGATGATTGCGTGTAAATAACAGGTTAAATAGTTGGTGGATTAGAAAAGTGTTATAAATCTAAATCCATTTAAAGGTTTATACATGTTTCTCTGATCTTCTTCCTACAAGATCTCAGAATCATTACAAAGAATCGAGAGACATGATTCACGTGCTGAAGGTACTTCCCAGGTGAAAGTGAGGAAGCATCAACAGTGCATACTCTCATGTTCCAATGTTAGACGGCCTCTATCGTCATCCTGACTGTGAGCTTGGCAATCTAGGGGGGGGGGAAGATCCTTTTTGCACAATCCAGACTCTGGGGTGTTTTCTGCCTGGTTGTTTTGCTGCAGTGGAACAATGACAATAAAGTGCGGAGACAGATTACTTGCTGTGCTTGACCAGAAAGAAACACGGAAACCAAGTTCATAAATTCAGGACAATTCAGCGGAGACACAGACAGAGAAGATGAGAGGGGCTGTCAGGAAGGAAGAGATCCAGAGACTCACTGAATGCTATTAAAAGTTTAGAGAGGCAGACTGAATGAAACAACAACAAGAACTTAATGGACACATTTGGTACTTGTCATTTCGATCCTTATGCGTCTCACTCTGTCGTTTCCATATGTTGCCCACTCTTCAGTCTCTTTATGTGCACACACACAAACACACACACACACACACACACACACACACGACAGTAGGCCCAGCATACTTAAATTATTCACATAAGAAAATACACTGGCAATGCAAATTGGAAATAATTGGTGTAACATTCACTGAGAGATAATATAGGAACCTGTTTTATATGCTCCACACACACACACACACACACACACACATTTTATTAGTAATACAAAGCCGGTAATGTACTCGGACAATACTTTTCTCTATGAATAAACATAAATTAAAGGGAGATATTTGTCATGGCAACAGCAGTGCAAGCAGACACAGCAGCCAGTAGCTCCTTCAAACATATATTTTTGTTTTTAATGTCTTGTTGGCTTTATCACTAAAGCACACATTCGCTATGAGAGAACACACACATCAGCTCTGGAAAAGGAGAGTTTGGAGGAACAGCAGCTAATCGCAAAAAAGTGACAGGCGCTTGGAAGGCAGGCAGGAGAGGAAGCAGATCCAGGCTCAGCGCAGGCCTAAAAGGAACAGATGAGACGGGGAGTTTTTTCACTATTTTCACGTCCACAATATTCTGGATCAAACTGTTGCGGTCAAGAAGTAGAACGGCGTTCTGAGCCAACTGTACATATCATGTTTTATTTCAAATTACCTCCATACTGTTTTCTCTGCGTAGAAAAAATATGAGCACAAATTTTATTTCAGAGTGCAGGTTGGTGCTGGGGTGGTGGTGGAGCTTAAAGTACAGGAGGCAGAGGCACTGAAAGGCAGAAAGGCTGATGGGAAATGTTTGCAGTTTAAATAGAGCACTAAATTTGGAGAGTTTGTCCTTAGATGAGAACTCAGCTGCTAACTTAGAATGACTTAACTGTGCAGCTGGAGTTAACTGCCCGAACTAGCTCACAGGCTTCGCTCCAATGGCTATATTCAGCAGTCAGTCCGCTGCTTTTCGTTTTGCATTAGTCCAGAGTTGTAAGTAAACCTTGATGGAAAGAGTAGATAAACATTATTGTTGTTTTTAAAATGATGTGCTTCATTAAAGTAAAACAGGAAGAAGACTAGGCACAGAAATAGTGACACAGGAGGACTTTTGTTTGATGTGGGGAAACAACACTAATTCATGCAATTGGAGAGAAATCAGGTGGAAGCATTTGGTCCTTTTCTTTATGACACCTCAAGCTAAAAATAAACAAACTCAGTTAGAACAACAGTGCTGGAGACAGTGTAAACACATAAATGCCAATTATTCCCATAGCTTGGCCCGTCCAAATATGCAAATGTCTTTGGAACAGAAAGATACAAGATACAAAATCCAATAGGAAGTTAAGCTTTTGTATTTTTTGTTTACTAACAGAAAATGTGTTTAATAAAATTTGTAGATTTCTGCTAGTTGTTAGTAAGGAGGCCATTACTAAAGAATCGGTATGTGTGTCTGCTTCCTCTGGTACAATATTCTGCAGTGTGTGATGCATCACTATTTTTTCATTAACGTGCTGTGGGCACGTTTGAAATGACAGAGAAGATTATCCATATATGTTTGAACCCAATCTCACTATACTTTTGTCTTTAAGGTTACAGCTATTTATCGCTGAACTGAGCTGAACTTGGAGCGACCGAGGCTTACTTCAAAACTTTTTTTTAGTGCCACGAAGCACAGTTTTGCTTCATCATCGAATCAAAGTTGTAAACACTGCCAAATGCTATGATAGGCAGGGGCCGTGATGAGTGTTTCAGAGAGCGTGGAGGCCTACAGCGGGGGGGCAGGCAGCCGACTGACTGAGAACTGCTTTGTTAATGTTAACATCACAAGTGCTACGATATTATCGACTCATTATGAAACTACAGCAGGGCAAATTAGCGTGTGGCGGCTCGCCACGGTGAAGGTAATTATGAAGGAACCCTGAGAGGTGTTCCATGAGAGGGCAAGTGACAGTGAACTGTGATAACGAGACAACATGACAGACAAACCCTCGCAGACACGTACGTTTCTGTCTCAGTGTTTGCTGAAGTAAAGGTGAGCAAATCCTTCGCACAAAAACACCTGCACGCTACATGAATGTTATTAACACAAATAAACGTTATAGCATAAATGATCAAAAAGGTGTTTCTCTCTTTCTGAGATTAGTAGAGGGAGGGAACATGAATAAGCATGAGTGTTTCCAAATATTCCTGAGGGTTCGTTAAGGTAACCAATTTCAAATGAGTTTCTGTCATTTGACAGTTCAAATCATTCCTGTCCACAAAGAATTTCTGTTTGACTGTCCACATAATCAACACAACATTTCACCATAACCCAAATAACCATTTAACCATGAACATATCTCTGTTTCAAAATAACACACGTTTGGCTTTACACAGCACAAAAAAGCCTCAAAGGTGCAATGTGTAACATTGAGCACGCTCATATAATTTTTGTTAAAACATTCATCAAATGGACCATTTTACTGACATGAGTTTCTCTCTTTTACCAAACTAAGAAGGGATAAATTGATTAAATCACATGTGCTGTTGAGAACACTTTCGGACTATGGTATGTTGGCGAAGGCTATTTTGATATCAAATGACTCGGCCATTTAATAGAGCTGCGCGTATTAATATAGGAACATTAGTATAAGCGTCAGGGGAAGAGTTAAATCTCTTTTGCTTGGATACCTTTGAAATCTAGTTGCTGTTGGTGGTTTATTCAGTCCTAAAGACACTATGACATTCATTCATCTTGCTTTCCCACTTAGTTAGCTCAGTTAGTCAATGCAAGTGTTTGCATTGTCATCCATTGTGCTTGAGTTGTGGCAGACATTGGGAAGAAAGTAATCTGACTCTCTGAGGCAGAGGGAGCATGTGTACTACTTGCTATCAAGCAATATGATCTAAAAGAAATGCACAGATACTTTCAACAAACCAGTGGAATAATCACGGAGCAGGTGCAGCATGTGAATTTTGGATTTTAAATTCCCCTTTAAGGTAGACCACTTAAAACTTGAGGATGACATAAATGGAATTTATTTCTAGTCATTGTGACCTCTTCAATTACCTTATAGTACAAGGCTGCACTCACCCATTCACACACACACACATTCATACAGTGGAGGCAGTGAACTGGCAGTGTGCCACCTGCTCCTCAATAGCAGTAACCATTCACAACCATTCCTGCGGGGACCAGGGATCGAACCACCTGCAAACACGGCTACCGCCTGAGCAAGAGCAACATAGTGTATTGCTTTCAATTTAACCTTCCTATTAAGCATCAAGGTGCCAGAAATACTTATGCTTATTAGAGACCTGAACAAGGCTGTTGACAAATATCAGCTTTTATAACATCTCAAGACCTAAGGAAAGATTTAAAAAGTGCAATGTCAATTCTAAAAGCCACCTTTGACTGTATGCATGTAAAGTACCCTTAAAAACTGTATGTAGTTAAATGCAATTATTGTACTTTAATTCCTCAGGGCGTTTCAGATTTCCACTGGTATATTTATACGGGCTTCGAAGGTAACTTCCACTGCTGGGTTTCATGCAGATTCTCTCTTAATGTCGGGGGGAGTGTTCCTTTAAACTTGTGTGTTGTAAAAAGCTTGATGACGAATCAATTATGCACAAGTAGAAAACTGCAGAGACCAAAAAAAAACAGAAAATCTTTCATCACCTCATCCGCTATCAGTGTTACCATGTGCCATAATGATGCCACCGCTATGATTAATTAGCCAGGTCACGACAAAAAACGTTGCCTGGGGATCTGCTCCCCTTGAACGCGGAGAAGGAAGAGGCTTCCGCAAGCTGGTGCTCTTTGCTGAGCCGCAGCACAAGCTGCTATCATGGGAGCAGAGAAGGGTGATGAAACTCTAAAAACAAAATGCACTAAAATTTTTCTTGAAAGATGAAATTAACCGAGACATCCGGTTGCTAATCGTGGTGATGGTCACACTCTCGTGCCTTAATGGAACTGTGACTAGAAGAAAATCCAAAATGCAACGTGTGATAATAGGGGTTCAGTGTATTGACTGTTTTGTTGGCCGCGTCAGAAACACAGCGATGGCTCCACAAAGCTCACTTTGTGCCCTTCGACCCCTGTGATGTCACACTAATGATTCAGATTATGTTCAGGACGCCCTGCCAAAGTTTATTATATTTCACTCTAACTGATGATATTTATTGTGATGCTTCTAAAAGTGCTGTCACAGATCTGCATAATTGTTTTTCCTTATGAGCAGATGTGTGTGTGTGTGTGTGTGTGTGTGTGTGTGTGTTCTTCTCCAACTCTGTCTGGATGTCTACAGTTTGAGCTGCTTGAATGCTGCAGAACTGTATAAACTGTGCGTATAAACGACAAGGGAAGGCAAATATTTGCGTCCTTCAGGAAGAAACATTGCTCACCCTCCATTGTTCCTCCCCCACATCTCCACGCTTCTTGCTCTCTTTTGTCTCAATGTTGAGTGTAAGGTTTTGAACGATTGTGAGCAGTCAGGGCTCGAGGATCCAAACTTTTTTCTGTTCCTAACCCCTTCTACCAGGGCTTAACACTTACCCTTTGTTGCATATATATATATATATATATACACATAGGTGTTTTCATGTACTTTGCAGGATTAGACCTCAGGGTAGAGCGAGTCTGTACAGCCCGGGCTTGATTAGCTCACATTTACAGCTCTTGCTAGTGTTGGTACACCTGCAAAACCTTCCTCATTATAGGTTCTGTCCTCATTAAAGGCTGACTTTCCTTGCCTGTTGTAGCAGGAGCATCGAGAACACCTGTTCAGGTGTTGCTCATTCAGAACCTCGTATCGCACATCT
This sequence comes from Mola mola, assembly GCA_001698575.1. Taxonomy (NCBI): domain Eukaryota; kingdom Metazoa; phylum Chordata; class Actinopteri; order Tetraodontiformes; family Molidae; genus Mola; species Mola mola. Next base: position 2,216,310 of record KV751376.1, on the reverse strand, counting down.
GACTGCACACCCAATTAGACCTGTTTGGGTTGACGACTGGACGGCCTACGATGGGAGCCGTGTGACATCACGTACCTTGTGACGGTGCTGAGAAATCCAATCAGGTAAATTAAACTAAAACGTTTGAGAGATCGATGGAAGTAGGCGCCTTAAAACCACGGGTTGGTGTGCGGTCCTCAAGAGTGTTGATCAATTGAAAAGGAGGAGTGCAGCAGCAGGTACTTAAAAGGGGCAAAGTGATTCAAAACATATTCTAAATTTAACAGTTAGTCAGCCATCATTGTGATATAAGTAAGAAGGGTCTGTTGGAAGAAGTGCTCCTGCTGGACTCTGACATAGACTTGAAGCGAGTCTATGAACCTCTGCCTCTCATTCAACCCCAATTATCCAGTTACTGTAGGATAAACAACTGCCACTTATTTGCAACTGGCCACTGGTTGAGGCAGGTGTCAGTGGATGGTGAACAGCTGGGATGATCTGGAGGTTTGCGTGTAGAGAGTGGCAAGCAGACAGGCTAGTGATCCCGGTGCACAAGGGAAACAGGGTGGGTTTTTTTAGCAAACATCTTCAAAGTGTGTGTAATCAGAGAGCAATCGGCAGCAGGCGAGACAGGGAAGATTGTGCCATGCCCACATCCAAATTTAAAGTAACACGGGGAACCAAGAAAAAACAAGGAAACGTATAATAAAAACATTTAATAATAAAAATACTTTATGTATTATTCAGTAGAGTAGTTGTCACTACAACACTGTCTTAATTTTTAATGTATTTAGAGATGCAATATTAAAGGAACTGTTCATCCAGAAGTAATTCCATGGTGATCTAAAGTGATTCATTTTCCAGAGCAGCTGAACTAGACGACAGCTTGTTTTAAAGTAAAAAAATAAATAAATAAAGTGGACTTCTTGCCAATCAAACAGCGTAATCCAAGTCTCCTGAATCCCTTCAGTGTGGGGGTGTATAGTAAAGCATTCATCTTTTCAAAACTTACCAAATCAGCTCGGATCTTGGTGCTTCCGGGGATTTGGGTTATTACCAGCAACATTGTTTTGCAGTAAAGCTCCATAAATGTTTTGTGGATTGACAAACTTTGTGGGAGTTTATGCACTATGTGTCGGCCTGGGGGCAACTAAAGAATGACTTTTCACTTTTGGGTGAACAGTTTCTTTAAAATATAGTGTGCAGATGTTTCCCCCCCCCACCAGCACCAGTCAAAATAGCCATTTTATTTTAGATCGTCGATCACAAAAATGAGAGATATTCCACACCTGTTTACCGGTTTCCCCCCGCCCCCCGCCCTTCTACCCCACAGTCATATCATTGATAAATACACTGAGGCCTCTCAGGACCGATAAAGCAGGCAGCGCACTGAGCCTTTGCAGCTGAATTATCTCATTAAGTCAATTTGAAATCATATGCTACTGTCCTGTGACTAATGCATTCTACCAGTGTGATGAGAGCGTCCATGCAATGCATCATTTCTGCCTGGTAGTTAAAAGCAGTCTCAGGTCGAGGTTCCTGTTTCCTCAGGCTCCGTGTGACTCCCCTGTAACACATATTTGGTTTGTCAGGTGTGATTGTTGGCAAAACATGTGTGGGACTGTGCAGGCGTAATTCAGTAAAGACATGTCAGTCAGAGTATTCCTCAGATTTGCATACCGAGGTTACAGCTGCGGGCGGAGAAGAACATGCACATAAAATATTAACTCTCATGACACATCCTTCAGTCTGTGCATATTAAAAGCCTTCTGACTGCCTTGGATGCCACAAAAGTCAACAACAATGTTTTCTTGTAATTTATACTTTTCTTTGTTTGCTTTTTAATACGTATCAGACACATTCTTGCCTTGGCCTCATCTTCCTTTTTCTGTATCCGTTTAATGTCGATAATGAGACGTCTATGATGGACACAGATTCGGATGAGAGGCCCTGGCGTGATGGCGAAGCTATATCTGGGTTTGTGTTGCCACCTCATGGCGGCGAGGGATACAACAACCAGACAAGGCATTTGGGAAATCTGTGAGTGAAAATGAGGACAGGAAATAATGGGCTCAGAACAAACAGGAACAGGAGCTCTCGTCACTCAAAGCCCTTCAGAAGACAACCAGACGGAGAAGCACTGCTGCTGCGGTCGAACAGTTAAAACCACAGCTTTTTGAAAAATCCACTAACTCGCGTCGGAGCCGTTTTACCTTTGCAAATCACCACCAGAAATACAAAGTGAACGAACTTTTCACTTTCTGAAAGCTGTAGTTGAGCAGATGTGCAGGATGTACTCGTCATTAAGCTGCAATAAACAAACGTAAGCTTTCGGTAACAGATAAATTGCATTTGCCGTAACAATAGAACATGAAGTGCTCGGGCAGCTGATATAGACTCATTTATACTAAACTTTGCCGAGTGAGGGACCTGCTTAGCAAAGCTGCTGCTGAGTCCTGTTGTTGAGTGGGTTAAAAAACATGGATTTACCTGCACCCTTTTCATGCTTTGGTTTATTGACATTTTTTTTAAAGTTGCGTCTACTCACCTACACCTACTTTGTACATCTGTGAGCAGTCAGTGTCACGTTCCATCACCCCACTCGTGTAAGCTACACATTGGACCGTGGATGGCATCAAACTATCGAGGACGATCTTGTACTTGCCCAAAGAACTTTCTTCCTTCAGCAATGTGAAAAAAAAAACAAAAAACTACTGAAATAAGAAAATCTGTTGAGCAGAGGATTTCCTCCATCTTTTCTTTTAAAAAATCCCATCCAGCACTACACAAAACCTCCTCAGACTAGAAACCTGTAGGTATTGTCATGCACTGATGTCAAACGAAGACACATGGTGTGATGCAGGAAGCCAGAAACTGTTTTTCTGTGTCTACACATAAAGGCTCAAAACTGACCTTGTGTAAACTTTCACCCTGGACACAAGAAAAGATGTAAAAATGCAGTTTTATGACTCACTCCAGTTCGGGGCCAGCTCTTTCCTCCTACAAAGGTTTGCTAACCTAATACTCAACATTGCCTCCTGAAGGATAGAGACACTAGTCAGTCATTCACAGCCATTTAGCTCAAAGGTGGTTCAACAAATTCCCCTGTGGCTCAAAACAGCATACACACAAACATACACTCACTCACACACACACACACACACACACACACACACACACACGCCAAGTGAACTAGATGGATAGACCATGAAAGTGGGGTTAGACTCTCAACTCCATTATGTCCTTTGAGTCCTTAATTATTACATAAACCTGTGATTTGTCACTGTGAAGCATCACTAAGTCACTGTCCTTGTACAAGCGATTTACCAAGAGCGTGACTTTGATTCTTAATGCGAAAGAGTTTATCTATATTTGTCTCTCTGTGTCCTGCTGACTCAGTATCTGCTGTCACAGTGTGGGAAGCGTTGCCACAGAGATAATGGAACCTTAAAGAAACCCTTCGGGGATTCGATTCACCTTCTGTGAATTTTGATTATTTTTGTCTTATCTCAGCAGAGGCAGGCTCTTCAACAGCCACATAAGAAACCAGAGAACATGACTGTTGTCTGGGAAAAATTAACATTTAAAATGTAAGTCCCGTCAGGTGGTCTGCGAGTTGACCTGAGCTGTCAGCACTATAAAGCGCCTGCCAAAATGACAAGAGCTCGGCTGTAAACTGGAGCGTGACGACCAGCGTTCAGGGACCAGATCAAGGAGAAACCTGCTGCTCATGTTGCGAACTGCAATCAAGGTTTAATGCCACATTAGAGTAGAGCTAATATACAGTATGCTGGTAAATGTTCAGAAACAATCGAAGGGCCCGTCTCCAATGACTGACACCCCAGCTTGTGCTCCCACGTATGCAGGTGTGTAATTGATAGGGCTTTACAAGGCTGCTACCTACGTGTGATCAGTGTTAGCTGTGTTTGATGACTATTCGCCCTCAACTCCTCTGCTCTTGTGATCGCCGAGCAATTTTGTGTTGGTAAGTGGTCGAAAAACAGATAATCTAATAAAAACCTAAAAACACTCAAAGTGATTTCATATGAAGCTTTTTTTTTGTTGTTGTTGTTGTTTTCCTTAGCACTTGTTCCTCTGTCCCTGTGATAACCACCACCAACCTCCCATCGATGCACACGCACTTTCCTGCGTCTCTTCCCCTCGTGGTTTAGGTCCTTCTTGTTTGTTCTCCACACGAATTTGTTTGCCGTCTAATTAGGTTTAGCTTCACCGTGTTTGCGTGCGAGTTTTTGTGGATAAGTTCATTTTCATTTCTTTATATAGAAACGCATCAAGGTAACAGTTGGATACTTAGAAAAATGCTCTACACCACACACAGATATAGGCCGAAGTGTCTGTGTGTGTGTGCACAGAGGTCTGGAATGCTCTGGGTGGAGTGAAAGAGAAATTTCTAAATGATTAGGATGGTAATTAGGATTATAATTTGCACACAAGATGCAAAAGGTGATTGGATGCTATCCGGGGAGCAAAGGGAGCTTGACGGGTTTGTCTGTGTGTGTGTGTGTGTGTGTGTGTGTGTGTGTGTGTGTGTGTGTATGTGTGCATGGCTGAATGTCGGACAGTTGTTTTGGCATCGACGTTTGCGTATGAAAGCATTTCAAGTATGATAATAGTACATTGGTGCACACACACACACACACACACACATACACAGAATACCTATTACACCACTTCTAATAATGGCCCAAGGCCACATGCAACTAAATTCAGAGAATGTCACCGTGATGATATTTTCTTGTCAGCAAGCGGCCAGCTCGCCCCCTGGACGTGTCGCAGTTTCCATAGCTACTACCTGAGCCTCGACATTGCCCAACCTGTCCAGGGAATAGTACTCTGACATACTGAACGGTCGACGCCTCGTCCTTCAAATGTTCTAGGTCATGGACCGTGGAATTAGATTTGTGGCTGAAAGACTAAACTGAACTTTTCAAACAAAGATGAGACGTTGAGAGAAAATAAAGCAATCTGAAATGAACAAAAAGCCATCTCAAACGCAAAACTTGTAAATTGCAACCAAATTATCTGTGTCATCAAACACTGTTGGTCTTTTGCTTTTTGAGATTGTATCCTTTGTTCCTTTGTGTACGGTCCTCTCCGCTTCGTTCTCACTGAATAGACTTTTGCTCTCTCGCCCAGTTTTGCTCGCTCTCACCTCACATGTGGGTGGACTCTTCAAGGGGGCCTTCCTATTGGTTAACAAGTTTTTGAGTGACAGCTCAGTGACCCAAGTGGACCTTCAGCCAGTGATTCAGCAGACGGCCTTCCAGTCGCAGACCGACCCTAAACTTCGGTCATACCCTGCTTGTTGAGGAGCTGTCGACTCTCAGCCTAGTAAAGTGTAACTACTGGTCATGTGAGCTGTCTTTTTGTACTGTACTCAACGTTTTGATTTCGTGTTTTTGTAAGTAAGAGTTGAAGCTAAGCTTAACTCTGTAGCAAGCTTTTATGCTAACTGTTAGTGAAGTGCTCGGTTAGAGTACTGTGGAAGCACGCGTGCATGGCTTGGCCCACGCACATGTATGTGACCTTACTGCAGTTTTTAATCACTAAACACAGTGCATCATCCTGGGAATCAGCAGAGGCTAAAGGCACTAGCAATACACACACATGCTGACCCACTGCTCTCATAACTGCCATCTTCTCTCTGCGGAGCGATGCGACGTCGTCGGAGCAGAAAAAGACCCCAACAGACCTACATTGAGGCCAGTATCACAAACTGTGATCCAGCTAATACGTCACATAACATCATAAATTCGGCTCCAGAGCTGGAAACAGACTTGTGGCTTCTCTTGCCTCTACTATCGCTTCCTTAACTTACTGCTGACCATATTTTTAGTATCAGAGATTAGCTACTGTATCTTCCAATATTCCAAATTCCATTAATTAATTAGAAAAAGTGTTTTTTCCTACTAAAATCCAAATAAATTTGGCTGACATTTTTCTTTGTGTCATCTGTATTGTGATATCATTCTAGTTTCATGTAAGTGATATGTTTTGGTTTTTTGTCTCTTGGAATAGAGAAGCTGTGGTTTGACCTGTGCTCAGCAGTCACCAATAACTACTGTGGTCTGCTACATTATCAGTTTCAGGAAACCGAGGATCCAATAGTACAGAGTCACACGGGGGGCTTTCTAAATCTGTAGTCGTTTTAATAACAAGGTCAAACCGGGAATCCAAACTTTGCAAAGGTACAGACAAGGATTAGGCAAACTCAGTAATGGGAACACGGAATAAAGATCAAAACACAAGGAGACTCACATGGAAAGTACGCTGGACTGCTCACTAGAAAGACAAGACAACCTGACACAGGAGGAAGGGAACACGGGGGTTAAAGTCACGAGAGAGAGAGAGAGAGGTAGACAATTGAACACATTAGGGAGAGGGAGTAATCACACACACCTGAGGGACAAGACTTGCCAGGAATACGACACAAACAGAACTTCAAAATAAGACAGGAAACACTGAATGACCCTAACAGACAGACACCTGACACTAGCAGACCCTGACATACACATGATAGAGGAATAAATTACGCCGAACTGGTAAAACAATAAGTGAACTGATGCGGTGTGCATCTTGCCACGCAGAGCCTCATACATCCTTTGTATTCCTTCAATTATTGAAGGGACAGATGCTTCTGGGCCTCTGGCCTTCTATGAAGCTGATGTAAAGTGTTGTTGCCTTTTACTGTCATCAAGAATGTTCCTGAGAAGCGATGCTGCAATCTGAGCTGAAATCAAATTACAGATGTAAGTACTAAATAAGGCTTTAACAATCCAGAATGAGCCGCTGAAAATGACAACACTGCATCAACTAATATGACGTGGGCGTCTTCTCACTCTATTTTGTATGAGAAAATGTCATGACCAGTATCAACCTGGGAGTTTTCTTTAACCTTTTAACTACATGTCAAAGAGATATGATGCTGACAGGTAAATGGCCTCATGTTTAGGCTCAACATTACTTAGGTGCCCAAAAAACAGAAGCAGTACATAATACATAATAACATACATACATAATAACAGTAACTTTACGGTGTTTGCATGACCGTTTATGGTAATTGGATGTCATTACAACTTAGAGGATTTACACTTTTTGTTTTTCTGTTTTCCAGATTATACCATCTGATCGGTTGACGTTCTCAGCCCAAGGCAACATGCAGAGCCTGTGGGTGACTAACAATACAAATGACCAATTCTAATACAGCTATAAACATAAAGATCCTACTTATTTTTTATTTACCCTTGCCACAGGCTAGAAGACCAGTATTTGGGTGATTTTCCACTGAGCATCTTAATTATAATAAGTTATAGTTTTGTGTCTCAGTGTTTCAGCTACAAGGAACCACAGGGGCTCACAGTATGTGAAAACTATCAATTGCATTTATTCATTGTAAATTATTGAATTACCTCGATTAGACAAAGAGGGAGCATTATTACATATAGAAATAAAAAATGATTAATTTTAAAATTTGCTGTTAGAGATGGCAGAGAGGTGTAACAAGGGAAGCAATGAAGGGAAGAATTGACAGAAGGAAAAGTGACACAATGAAAACGGAGGCATGTCATTTTGAAGCAGAGGGGAGGAAGAGAGATTAGAAAGAGAAGATAAACGGAGAGCTGAAGTCTGAAGAGAACACAAGCAAAAAGAGGTGGCAAAATTGAGATGTTACTAAGAAAAAGAGGCAAAGACACAGATGAGAAGTGGACCGGACAGGGTAAAGAGGAACAGATGGACGAGTGAGAGGAGGTAAGGGGACGAGAGCAAAGAATTAGGGGGCTCATTATTGTAGACGAAGATTGGCTGCACTCCGCGAACAACTCAGGGCTGGATTTTACGGCCCCAAACCGGGGTTGGCAGATAGTTGATCCTCCACACTGCCGGCCACCAACACCCAGGACTGAGCATGTGTCTGTGCGAGTTCCTGCTAACATAGATTTCTGGACTGCAGCACTAATTGCCCTAAGTAGATGTTGTGTGTAAGAGAGAGCATCAAAAAATTGGTCGGAGGAAGAGAAAGTACAGAGGAAGATACAAGAGACTGAGATAGATTGGGTGTGTGTTGCATTTGTGTGTGTTGGCCTTGTGCATTTCTGTCGCTCCTACAAGTGCTGCCGGACTGTGAAACCTCTCAAGCGTGAACCCTCCGTGACATCACCCACTGAGTGTCGCTTTATGGTTGCAGCCACATTGGTCGTATTCAGGAGAAACCGATTTATTACTGTTCTAAATTGACGCTAATTGCCATATAATTAACAGTGACAACATTACTCACGTTTGACAGTATGTTACAATGACAAGTAACCAAAGGTTGTGTCAGAGGCATTTATCAAAATCACCAAAGAAGGCGCAAGAAACGATATGGTGTTTGTCCATTACTTTCTGATATTCTGTATGAATTGGATATATGAGACAATGGATCTTCTGCACAGATAAACCAAATGTGTCAACATAGATTTTAAGAGAGGAATGATGATGGAAAACGGTGAAATAGAAAGTCCTAATGATGATTATGCTGTTTCATTTCTGCTGCTCAGACTCATCAGTTCTATATGCCTTCCGCCTGAGTTATCTCGAGCTCATATGGAGCCATGCATATTAAAGAAAGAACGTTCTCGGGGTGTGAATATGAAAGCGTTGGTACTAAATTTAGTGCTGTTTATCTACATTATGTTTTCCACCACTGTGGCCAGTGATCCCTACGCCATGGCTGCGTTTTAAAACGGTGCAAAGTAACTACACCTCTAACCATGCAAGTTTTTCTGCCTGACAAGGCCAGTACATTCCACGACCTTTCTGAATGACCAGAAATCCCTCTGAGCATTAGCCATACATACATATTTATATGGCTACGAGCAAAAACGGCAGATTTAACCGAACAACCAAACTACTTTGATTTCAAGCTGCATGTTTTGGTTCACCAACATTTTGATTCCAATGAGATTTCCCATTCAGACAAGTGAGAAAAAAAAATGTAAATGGGTTTTTTTTCCAACACAGCTGTGCTAAGAGACGAGCGGGAGATGATTATTTTCTTGCTGCAAAAGCAAGAGTGGATTGAATTTTGGCTCAGTCTGAAGTCTCAATTGCCTATTGACAATATGGCTTTCAGTTGCTGGAGTTGCCATTGTGCTGTTATTTGTTATGATTAAAGGTGTACAGCGATGCTGGCTTGAGATTTACACTGCATCAAGGAGAACGCTTGATTTACATATCCACTTGTACTTCTATTTTTATTTGAATTAGGGTTAGGACATGGATATGCCCCGATTACATTACAGTACTTGGGTTCCGATTAGATTTGCGTTGAGAATATACGAGAATTGCAGTTTAATTGTATCGATTGTTGCAATTTTCCTCAGTTTTTCCTCTTTTTCTAATCACATGTCATATATTGCGAGTCACATTTCCCAAAGCAATGCGCATCACATATCCGCCAGTCAGTCTTTGACATAATAATCTGCATAGAAAAGAATTTGCACATTTATGGAAATATATTGATTCTTGGGAGAAATCCCCACCTCCAGTCTAGATCCTATTCTATTCTTCACTCCACCACCAAAGGGCAATCAAGATGCTTTGTGCTCCATTTCCTTGACTTTCTATACAGTCAACGGTGGTAACCCATAGCTTATTTTCTCAGGGCGATACAATTTTCCAAGAGCTTTAAGCCACCAACAAGAAAAGGTTATCGCAGTGTCAAAAGGTAGGTAGCCTTTAGAATGTACTGATGACCTGAGATCAAAATTCCCAACAGAGAGGAGGTGTATCGCAGATCAGTGTTGTCCAGAATTCAATGACCATCCCATAAATCCTTTGCTTGAACTTTTTAAAGCATTTTAAACTGATTTCTGATTCCACATTGAACCATTAATTCAGTCCAAGTCTTTTAATGTTGCATTGTTATGTTAGGTTGATGCTGGATGCATTAGCCCTGCACATGCCTGCCGGAGAGGAGGACAGAAGGCAGGAGTGGTGAGACAAGGTGAGAGAAATATTCCAAACCTTTCTCTCTTAATGCCCTTTTGACAGCTCAACCCAGAGGCAATCTCTCTCTCTCTCTCTCTCTCTCTCTCTCTCTCTCTCACTCCCCCTCTCCTTATCGACTTTATTTCCAGGTCCTGTGCAGCGACTCAGGTTAGATTCCTCCGCTCCTTCAGGATATCTCCTGACGATCTGAATGTCAGCCAGGCAGACCAATAACCAGTAACACAGTGTCGCCGTCTGACTCCAGACATGCCTTTTTACTCTTGCCAAGTGTATGTATCTATAAATAAACATAGGCCCCTAGGCTACTCTCTCTGCCCAGACACTGGCACACACAGTCACACTCACGCTGGCACACTCATGGAATTAAAAGCACACGCAGAAGTGCTACTATAGCAGACAGGAAGTCGATAAGTTTTGGCTTTTGCTATTTGAGAAGGTCCGTCACGCACACACACGATCCACTGTGCCTGGTTTTCAACATGATATGTCTCGTGGATACAATAATGCACAGACAAATACATATATATATTGGCCTTATTTCTTCTTTCCCCCTCATCGTGCTTTTTCTCCATGTGCCAAACTGTCGAGTCACATTCCCACAGTGAGACCGAGCTCTCCTCCCTGGATGAAGTGGCCGTGTTACTGTAGTGCCCTTGGGCCACTGCAACTGCAGACACAAGGGTAAGAAGCATGAGAAAGCAAAGAGAAGTGAGGAAGCAAGAGAGAGACCCCAGGGCTAAAGTTAATCAAAGTCTATTTGGGCTGTTAAGAGTAGGTCGTTAGGGAAGCTCACACACTGCAGGGGATGGGTGGTGGACAGATGTAGACATTTCACATGCAACTAAAAAAATTAAACTTCCCTGCTTTTCGCTGATTGCTATGCGTGTCTTTCATACACCTGTCTCGATATTGTCAAACACGGGAGGCTTGCACTTCCCCCAGAGCGCTAATTAGTCCAAAGCTCAGAGAAGTCATTAAAAAATCCTGACGGGGAACGTTAGTACATAAAATGTCCTCCTAACAGCGTGACACTGATGATGGTGCTACTTAGGAAACCGTTTCCCTTCATTGCTTGTGTCCCAAAAAAAAAAGTCTCTGCCGATGACAGCTCTGAATATCAGAATTTCATTTCAGAA
>KV751376.1:2179151-2194445 GCA_001698575.1 Mola mola | reverse complement strand
CGAGCTGTCGGAGAGACACGAGAAGAACAAGGGAGATGAAGGAGAAAGTGGCAAGGAGGAGAACGAACTGAAGGGTTTTTCATTTTTGTCTACAGGAATGCAAACAGGAATACTTAGACATGCTTGTCTAACTTGTAAATCCTCTGCAAAGAGGAGCCTTTCATTCCGAAGATGAGTAAACATCCACCCACATTCTGTCATCACGACTTCTGCAGGTTCAGACAGAAACCGTTTGTTTCTTGCCCCCACCCCTCAAGAAAAAGTCTATTTTATGGAGAACAAACAGCAAGAGAATATGACTGAGTGTTGCCAGGAAAAAACAAAAAATGTAAATATTGTTCTTCTCCCGTCTGCTTAATGAGAAAACAGGAGAGGAGGCGGGAAGATGTGTTATCGAGGCTACATTGTTCACGCCATCAGATGCTTCTCCTCATGAATAATTCTTATTCCAGATGTAGTTATTACTAAATTTATGCTTAAATTCTTATTATTTGTATGCAGAGTTGGTGGACTAGTAGTAGACTCCCTTTAATTTTGTTTGCCTGCTAGGTTTGGGTTATTTAGCATTCATCCAAATCCAAGTTTATCACGATCCTCCCTCTGTTGTATCTTGTGGAATCTGCTCCAGTGCTGCTCTCGCATCACGAAACACACACAACTTATATGCAGCTGATAGCTGCAATACCTAATTTTTCAATGAAGGGCAATGAAGGCAAAATGAATGCTGGATTAAATCTTTTTTTTTTTATACCTGTACTCCCTAAAATTCCTCTTGGGTTAATCTTTAATGATCCGTAATCTAGAGCAAAGAGACTATTAATTAAACAACAAGTCAGAATTGAAACTGTTCTCTTTTCAAGCAGTAAAAAAATGACTGATTTCCCCTCTAAATATCGAGGTGAGATGTACTTTTGTTCAGTAATAATAGAACACGTAATGTTTTTCACTTACCCAACCTCCATGTCAGCCCATCATTGCAAATATGGACACATGTCAGTGTCAACAAATATCAGAGAGGTAAAGCATACAGTCAAATTTAATGTTGCGTTCATTGTCCAGCAGCACAGATGCAATAACTTCAAGCCAGTGCATATAAAAACTCACTGCATCGTTTTTACTAAGAAGGAAAGGGCTCTACTTGTTAAAAATTATTCAGTTATTCAGTAAAAGTACAATTTTATAGAGACATGCTTGCATTTAACTGTGGGCTTCCGTCCCTCTACAATATATTATAAGTTATATACAATTTTCAAACAAAAATCCATATTTCAAATATAAAGCAGGTCCTGTTTTCACATAAAACTAGATTAAAAGAGTTTTTGATCGAGCATGATAGTTTATGTGTGTGTGTGTGTGTGTGTGTGTGTGTGGTTTTATGGTGACCATATCTACTGTAGAACTCACTGCATGTGTGTTTCTATCTAACACACGCTGTTTATTTTTCATTTCTTGCACTTCTTTAAACAGTGAAATAACAATAAAACTTAATCAATTTTCACTTTTATGTGTCTCTTTGTATCCTCAGAGGCAGAAATTCAATTCATTACCACAGATAAATGTTGTTTTTCTTTTCCCCCACAATTCCTCTTTCATCAAATCAAAGTGAATTTAGTTTAACAACCTGCAGCTCAAAAATGGTCTTCAGTCTTTTGAAAATAAAGGGTAGCTCCAAAACATCTTCTGCCTGGCACAGATTAAAAAGCCATAATTATCCAGAAGCATGTTGCTTAGAGAAGCTTTGTTTATTTATTTTTATTTGTTTTTGTGTGTGTGTGTGTGTTTGTGTGTGTGGTCTTTCAGCAACACAAGAGTGAAACTCCATATTCTTCTCATGGACTATTGAGTGCGAGGTGGAACAGGAATGACAGTGTCACTCAGGCAAATTCCCAAGCCGAGCTTTTGTCTCTGGTGATGGAGTTGGGTCTGATGAATTTACGCTTGTGCGCTCCGAATCTGGGCAGAACAGAGCTGGTGAAGACAATCACATTACATTACATTATTACATTAATTACATTAAGCTTTATCATTCTTAGTAACCGGGACACTGTTAAAAATTCTAGCTGTTTCCTATTAAAGCCAAAAAACTTTCCACTTGCACCATTTTTAAAAGTAGAAAACAACCGGCCACCTACATTATCACATTTTCTGTGAGCTTCTCATCACTCGTGTGCTGTATATCTACGATTTTAAAGGACTTTAACAGCTCATGTTCAAGTTGTGACTCCATCATTAATAATCGATGACTGTGAATATACAAATATTTCAATAGAGGTCAGGTGTTTGCAACCTGCGACACACCAGGAGCAACACCGTAAAAAAAAAAAAGATAATAATAATCTAAAACTATATCTAATAGTCAAACCACAATCACATATTCCACGGAGCTGCCATACCTTTGAGCATGAGCTTGTAAGTAAAACACAAATGCTTTACAATTTCTGCATTTTTTTTCCAAAGTAGAGCCCTGAAAGCTCTTGCATGACATTAATTAGACTGCAGACTTCAGTGTGGAAAATTCTGTATTTTTTTTTCCGACACGAAGAGGTTTAAGTGAGAGTGAAATCATGTTAGTTTGTTAACAATAGGTTTTATGACAGATTTGATCTGGTTGCCATGGAGGTGGCAAACTTTGCACTCATATCCATTTTCACACCAGAAGCATGGCAGAGCCAAGCGCTGACTTGTTTTTCCCCTTCTGTAGATCTATTGTGATATTTTCCATTATCAAGTGTATTTACTTGAGCAAAGTCACAATTAGCTTGAACTAGAGACAGGAGAGCATGTTAACACAATTTAGAAAGAAAGGCATTTCTATTATATTTCCAACCCGTTCAAATGTACAGAAAATAGCTGGTTCATTGTTTTTGACACAGGTGATACTTCACCCGTTTACTCACCAGCGTCTCAGGGTGGCGGGGCAGCGAGCAGGGGCTGGGGCTTTTTGTTTTACAGACGCTCTCATGATTTCTATGAACACTGCCCGTGTTTTTAGCACCTCATGTCGCCACACAATAAACTGTGTAGTTTTCTCTCCAACAACATTTTCATCAGTCTATGACTTTAAAGATCTCGTATTTACATGTTTCGGCAGCACAAAATCAAATATGGCCACTAAGGATTACTGGTAAAAGAAAGAGAAGAAGAAATATGAGAGATATAAGAGATATAAATATAAGAGAAACCTTATATTTACTTCATTTTCATTTTTCACTTTCACTAGGCTGCATGTTAAATGCAGATTTTAACACAGTAGGCCTACTTTTTCTATTTTTTTTTAAATAATGAAAGCACTTACATATACCAAAATTTATTAAAACTACGTTATAAGAGATTTGTCTTTATACCTTTGTCTTGCACTTTCCTACAAATTTGACCACATTTGATGTATTCTATATATTACTGTGTATTTTCTATACTTACTTACTTTATGCTAGACCAAAAATGAATCATCTAAATCAAGTCTGTCTTTTTACTTTTTCATCCATTTTAAGTTAAAAAAGATAAACCTGGATTTACTTATTAGTTTCTTTTGAATTCAGTATCTGCATTTTCTTTAACCTTTTGTCCTTTTCTCTACATCTTCAAAAAGTTGCTTTACTATAGTTTTTGTGCCTTACAACTTAAGTATATGCATTAATGATAATGTACAGGTGTCCTTATCTTTAGATAATACTAATTTCATGCATATTCCTATAGCACTTATGGCTCCGCAATTATTGATTAATGACTGTGTGAGTCGAAGACCTCTTAAGGTAAATGTTATCTCCTTTGAATATTCCCCACTATAAAATGAAATGTGTTCACTCAAGATTTTGAATGAAATGACTTAGCTGCAGGTCCACTAATTCATCAGATACTACTCTCCGTTTGAACGTTCTTCAGCCTCATCCATCAGCCATGTGATGAAGATTCCACCTTTTGTTTGGTCAGTAAAATTGAACCTGAAGTTTGGCAGAACTTCATTAGGAATGATGTCGTTGTTAAACTGACGGAGGCACAATTGCCATAAAATGACTTTCACATTATGCACCACTATGTTAATGGGGTTATTAACGATCAATCATATTGATCCAACACAAAGGAATATTTACTGTACATTTAAGCTATTTCTGATGTTGTTTATGGAGGACTTCAAGTGTCACAGAGATAATAATAAAGAATTTAAGTAATTGCTACGATAAAAATGAAAATGAATAAATATGATTGCAAAGTAATTTTTTTTAGATGTAATTAAAAACTAATTAACGATCTTATATTTTAATGGGCAATGAAAGAGTATTTATACAAAGAACTTTGAAATGAACTATTATTCAATTAATAAATTGTTTATATTACAAAGTTACATTTTAGTTACGAAGTTACAATTTCCATTGTTTTCCTCATGTTAGCCACACGGCTTCCAAGTGTCACCTAAAGGGTAAATAAGAGGCTTAAACGAGAAGCTGAGTGATTTAGTGAGTAGAATAGCTAATAGGGTAAGATCAGCAGCCAGGAAATGTAAAAAAAAAAAAAAATGGAAAAGACATTGTAAATACCTGATTTAAATCCTTATTCTTATGTGAAGTTGTGGATCCTGTATTTTGTGTCTCTTTTAAAAAAGTGCATTTTCAAAGACACTTTTAAATGTCACATCTGGATTATTGATTCATCGATGTGGTTTTAAAGGGTGTACTAAATGTCTGTTTTCCGTTTGTCATCGCCACGTCGTGTAAAATGCACATTCATTTTCCGTCTAGATAAATGTGGCCGTATGTAACTATAGGCGTCACATGTCACCAGCAAATTGGACAAAGTGAAGCGTGATGAATAACAATGAAAAAATATTGTGGCGTTCTCGATGTATTTCTAATTTTAATTAATTCTCCTTACAGCTGGATCAGTTCCGACATTTTTCGCAGCCCATGAGGGCAGCATGTATTTACAATATTGTCACTCTGACAAAAGAAATATTATGGAAAGAAGTTCTGTTGAACACAGGATGGAACTGTATATGCGCTCCAATATATTGTGAATTATTAGTCTTGACTAAGTAACTAACTACTAGCTCATATTGGGGTGAATTTCCTTGCCAGACAGGACAGAAAAGAAAAGGAGGCTTATGCCTGTTCACATGTTCACATGTTGATATATGAAAAGCAGTTGTGAGAGGGACCCATCACTGGACCATTTCATGAACTCAGCATTGGTATCTGTCAACCTGGGAATGAGATTCAGCAATCAACCAGTTTACGTATTATGCCTTCAAAACTTCAATAATTTCAGCCATTCTTTTTCTTCAGTACTACCACCTCCAGTACTTCACCTGCAACATCAGCTTCACACTATGATTTAGGCTGCATGTAAAAGTAGATCGTAAACGAGCATAAATACAATCATTTACCAATAAGTTTGATTGCTCCGTACATCTGAACATTTTCAGCATCACTATTTTCTAACCTTGGCACTTTCATTGTAACATTGAACTGAAAACTCACTTTAATCACTTCTTTAAGTGATCATGCATTTTTTTACAATAACCTAATTGCTTTAGAAAATATATAGCTCACTTTTTGAAATGTCTAACATTGTAATCATTTAGTTTTGTCTTGACCTGAGACTCTAAAAGGTGCTCTCAGCAGCTGTTTAACCATGTTCTCCCCTTATCCTAATCCGGACACTCCACGTTTACAAACACTGAGCGTCATGACAGGATTAATGTCAAGCGGACCACAGTAGATGGCGCTAGAGTGCAACTTTTCTGGTGCTGCTGGCCGAGGAGGAGAGGAAGATGAGTCACTTCCACCCGGTGACTCTGGCAAACTGTGACGTAACAGCGAGGCGCGTGTAAACACAAACACGCAGCCATATTCCTGCATGCAGGCACACAAACTGGCTCTAGTGCAGATTTACACAGGCTCGCACTGGAACATTGTCCTTCACAGAGCGAGAGAGAGAGAAAGAAAGGACATAAACAGCCCTCTGGGAGTGAAATGGACCAGACAACACAAAGACACTGTGGCCTTCACACATAAAAGGACTTGTGGGAAACGCTGCCAAGGCAACGTTACCGGGATGAGATCCCATTAAAATGGGCAACTGGGGGGGAGAGAAGCTGAGGAGAAGGGCTCTCCTGTCATATTCACACTTCAGTTGGGTCAACAGTGTTCTCATTATGACAAAACAATGCAGAATACACCGATTGTAAACAACAGAACAACATTCTCCTGGAAGATACAGAACAGCAATGTGAAGGCTCTCTGTTAATCTAATGAAATGGCGGATGTGACTCGTCATCATAAACATCATCAACGTCATCATTGGGTGGAGTGGAAAAAAAAGGGAATTTGTTCCTTTGTTTTTCCTCTGGTGCTAGTTTTTTTTACTGTCAGGCACGTGTCCACAAGCACAGGGGGCCTGGGCTCGCAATGGCCACCCCTGATGTCTGATCGGCCACCCCAGTATCTTGGGGTATCTGACGTGTGTTTTTTGTTGTTTTTTATTGAATTAAAGATAAAAGCGTGTTTTCGTGAGCTCGTTTTCGGCCCCGCTGAGGAGAACAAACTGATAGCTTCGGCCAAATTGCACAGGCACCTCTGGCCCGTGATCTTTATCCCTCTGGATAGTTGTGATGTGATACGAACCTCTTGTCCAAGAACAGATCTGTTCCCACAGTTCCATCATATTCAAGAGAAGACAGACGTCTCTAAAGTCCAGATGAGTCAGTACAAGAACGGGTAGAAGGAAAAATATGTGCGTGTTGGTAGGGTGAATTGAATTTTGTCAAACAGACAGACGTTATGGTCGCTGCTAATGATGAAGGAGGCGATGAAGTGAGAGTCGAGGCTGACATATTCAACTGATCCCAGTGGCGCCGATCTACCGAACGTTCCTTTCTCCTTCTCGCCCACACACCAGCTCACAGAAACATCCGTTCATGTCCACACCTGAAGAGAGAAAGGTCATTGAAAGATTCCGCGTGACATATGAGGCCATTTCACTGAAGAAGCAAAAGCCAACTCCCTTCGTGCTGAGGTTATGAGTCACCGACAGACCGTTGCTTACCACTGCATCTGTAATTACAGGAGCATCTGGCCTCAGTTTGCATCACATTTCAAAATAAGACCCGACTATTGAACCAAATACATAAGAATACATTTAAATATTTGTTGCTTCAGACAAAACAATAGATTGAGTTTCATCCCCTTTCACATCAGAAAAACCAGCTTACTCTGGTTCTTTAACCAGCCTCAATCTGCACATTTCTTTTTAACTGCAGTATATATATACTGCATATATTATGTCTTTGTCTACAATTCCAAATGTATTTCTTGATCATTTATATCATTTGCTATTTTCTGTGTGTCTAAACATATTTAGACCTCTAGTACCAACAAGGACGATGGCGGCATTAGTCCGCCACGTGTTTTCATCCCTTTCCATCTGTTTTCTTTCGCTTGCTTTAAAGATGTTGAGCCAAACGAGCGATGATGTTGGATTTCAGGCCAAAGGATGGATCGGGATTGTTCATTAGTCCTGATCTTCGTCACGTTCCTCCTCCCTCCCCTCCTGACTCACTCACGTGGATGCGGCGAGCGTGGCATGAGGGGCGAATAATAAAAAAATGTGTTCGTTACTGGGGCAGCTCTGCTTGCTGCGCCGCCCCTTCTCTCCCTCCTCTCCCTCCTCACCTGCTCGCTTTGTTCATCTCTCTGCTTCTCTCTCCTGAGTTGCCTTGGAGGTCTCAAGCAGCTGCCGCCCAGTCTTGCCCAGAGTATTGTTTTATCTGTGAAAGATGTTTCTCTTTTTTGTCCAGTGAATCTGTCCTCTATGCCTGTTGGACACTAGCTCCGTCAAACGCAGTCTATCTTTTCTTCCCCTCCAGGATATGACGCATGTTCATGTGGAAAATCATGTAAATACTCATTGTTGTGACAAGACATTGTCAACTGCTCTTGCGTGTCCTTTGTTTACACTTTTGATCCTGTACAAATGACACATATGCAATATTTGACATGTTGATTAGAGCTTCCAAAGTGCCTCTCGGCACGATGTCTCGATGACATTCGTCTCCCTGTCATGGTGCCAAAGAACAAGCCAGCAATAACCGTGCTGCTCCTCCAGCTCACAGAGGATCGCCTTTGTTATTCAATCTATTTTCCCGATAAAATCTCTCCCCCTCGCTAAGTCCTCCGTGTTGCCAGAAATAGCCCCGGTTCTCCTTTGGGAACTGGAAAATAATCCATCCGTGTGTGTGTGTTTGGGGGGGGGGGATTCCTATATAATTCATGTTCCTGCATTATGTTCAACCTGCTCTCGTCCGCTTCCTCTTCCTCTTTTTTGATCATCCAGAGATATTCTCACAAAAGTCTCACAAAAAAGTGTTTCAGGAGCTTCAGATGTAACCTGTTATTTCATCACATTTAGTGTGCGATAAGTGAAAGTGTGTGTGTGTGTGTGTGTGTGTGTGTGTGTGCGGGTGTGTGAGTTGCGAATACCTTGCAGAGGGCATAAAATGTTGCTTAATCAGCAGAGTTACACAGGAGGCCCTGACAGGAGGAACACAACCACGGCAGCAGAAAGACAGAAAGAAAAATA
This sequence comes from Mola mola, assembly GCA_001698575.1. NCBI lineage: Eukaryota > Metazoa > Chordata > Actinopteri > Tetraodontiformes > Molidae > Mola > Mola mola. Next base: position 2,185,871 of record KV751376.1, on the reverse strand, counting down.
TGGGGCAATTATTTCGACTGGTGTTGTGAGAAGGTTCTGCGAGGTTATGCTCAGGATGCCACAGAAGAAGCACAGAGTGTCGTTGGAACAGCGTGCAGCTCTGGTTTGAACACGCTCCGCTCCCTCAGACTGACTGTGCACAGTTGCTCCTGCACTGCTTCACTGTGATTTAACCTCTCTTGTCTCTCAGCTGGCTGCACGTTCGTCTCTAATACACAAGTGGACACCTGAGATGAGATGAGTTTATGTCACAAAGGATCAAAGCTGACCAGTTAACACAATTACTGCAACTGATGCGGAAGCTCGAGCGAAGGGTTATTATACCTTCCAAGTCTCGAAAAGGGTTCTATGATGTTCTATAGATCTATGAGTAGTGGGAGAGCTAAAAAAAACTCCGGCTGAGAACGGAGCAGACGTCAGACAGAGGTCAGCGTGGCCGCCAGCTGTTTTAGATGAATAGTCCATTATATGGCACGGAGGGTAGCAGATGGCTAGTCAGCACAGTCACAAACACACGGTGTATATTAGCAAAGCAAAAGAGGACAATAACGTGACTGAAAAACCGACATCGTCATCATGCATTCATTAATAAAAAAAAAGAATATTTCAAGCAAAAAGTTGACAATTTAAAGTGACAATAAAAATGGACTTAATAATTAGTGCCATCTGATAATTCACTCATAAAATGTCACGTTTTTTATATTTTGCATGCTATTTCCATTGCAGTATGTCCAAAAAACGCCAAATAGGAAATCCAAGTTTTTAATCTTTGTGATTAGTTTTGAAATAACAGAAGGTGGTTAGTATGATGGACTGAGATCAAATAAAGGCAGAACGTTTCCCATCTGTCTAACAAGAAAGGTGAGTTTTTATAAGATTAAATACCTGTTTATATTAAAACACATTCATAAAAAAAAACATGATAATTTGATCTCGAAACTTATACTAAACATACTCCATATTAAATTCACTCAGGTACAAACATCCTCCACGCACACACACACACACACACACACACACACACACAGTGGTCAGGTCGCCCACTGACAGCACACTATGACAGCGTGAGTACATTATACAACAGGCTGCATTCAACAAATAGCTTTCACCTACACGAAACTCAGATGCAGCTCTCACACGCTGAAACTGAAACTTACATATGAACTAAATCATCTGTTAATGCAAAGCCATTGTGAGGTAATCTATAGCGCACATGTGAGAAGCTTGTTTTGTAATGCTCTTTGGAGCTAAACACACAGAGTATCCACGATTATGCCATACATTAATACTTGGCATGGATCATATATATTTGTAATGCCACATTATATAATATGTAACAGCTCTCGGTTTTACAATAATAAATTGCTCTTGCTGCTGTGAGTTTAACTGGCGTCTGATTTTGACCTGACACGACCCTCCACCACAATCATTTGTTGACAGTGTTGTTTCCTGGAATACAGTCTAGATCGTGTTCGAAAGGCTCGGTGAAAAACACAAAAGCTTGAATTAATGTCTATTGATATTCAGCCACAGCAACGGTTTTTCTGTAGGATATGTTACTGGTTGTGCGACAATGAGAAACATTTGAAAAAAATAATAATAATTTTACGTGACTTCATGTGTATATTTTTTTTTAAGATTCTTCATATTAGTCAGAATTTGTCAGATGCCTTAAGTTAACACCTTTCATTTTTATTCAAACCCCTTTTTCTTTATCTATCATGCAGTAGCTTCAGCAGGGAGCATTTGACACTCCAGATAACCTCATCATTGCATAACAGGAAAAGCACAGGTATTTAATAACATTAATGACATTGGTTGCATTCCATTTAGTCATAACAGGTTTGGGCCACCTAGGCTTTTCCGGTTCGTTTATACTGTTATTAATGTTTTAACAAATCCTCTACCATTACCATGTCTGTGTTTCATCTTTTTTCACCTTGAAATGATGTTAAATGATTATCACAATTTTTGTTAGGAAACCTATGAAAGCAAAAGTGTTGATTATGTAATTAATATCTCTGTAGGAGAAAGATAAACAGCCCACCTCCAGTTTCAACATTGACACGTCATGACTGTCTCGGAGGATTTGCACTTTGGAACAAAGCGCTGAAGGAGGATGTTTCCTGATATACACAACCTGCAGTCAGCACTTTCTGCCAGCCAACGTGTGCTTGAGGAAAGGAGTGTTTATGGGTCCTAGAGAGGTTGAAGGGTGGACACCTACACAGGGCTGCTGCTCAGTAGTTCATATGATGTCTTGGGCAGCCAAATGTACTCATGTGTGTCAGCAAAATGATGCAAAACTCAGCGTGATAAAAACTTTTTTTTTTTAACCAGACACATCATGGTCAGTGAGATCTGTTAACTCCATCAAGCGAAGAATACACGCACGAGGGAAAGCTTTGTTCATGGGACATGATATGTTCATCTAGGCTTAAGCTTGCCACATTTAGATGACAAAGGCATTACTAAAAAAGTCTTGCCTTTGCTTAAAAAACAAAAAAAATCAGTGTTCACGTGAGCGAGTTGTGAAATGATCCATGTACACCTGCTGTCGTCCTAAACTGCTACCTGGCAGTCGGCTGCTAATTCCGAGCTACAGCGTTTTTTGGCATGTCTGGCTAAGTTTTAGCTCAGTTGACGTCCCAGCCCAGCCAAGTCACGATCCCCTAATAGTCACAGTAAACCACTTGTGATACATATGTGCCAATGGTTGTGTGACATCACCACCTCAACAAGATCAACCACAGTTCACACAGGGGTGGCGGAATTTTCAAAGGTTTGTTGTTCCAGACCCCCAAAAGGAACAGTAAGAACACAGCAGTTTACCGTTGGGTAAAAATGTTGTGTCAAGTGGTACATGGGTCTTGGGATTTCTGTTGAATGGGTTTATCAATTGTGTCAGGAGTTAAAAACAAAAAAACGTCTTGTCTTGCCTGATGACAAGCACAGTTAAAGTTGTTTTTTCTGAAATCAGACTACTTGTTCAACAGGATTAATTGTATCCTCAAAGTGACCTCTGACATTCTCAGTGTGAGCAAATACTGAATATTAAGGACAGGAGACAACGAAGAGCATTTGTTCACACGGCCATATAGTGTATAAAGCTGAGTGTGTGATGAAGTGGCGTGACAAAAACACAAGGTAACGTGCATGTGCAGGATACTGGCCTATATAGGACAAAAGCGTCATTGCTGATAATAATTCTGGTACCAATTGTGGAGTTGAAAATTTAGCACACATGCAAATAAACACACACATTTTTTTAAGTATAGTATTGCTGCACACAGCCGCTGCGGAGGGATCAATAATTCTATGTTGACCTGATTAGGATGAACAGTGTGACTGTGCAGCCATTGTTTTGTTGTTAGCTTCTTCCAAGAACAATAATGATGCCATTTTTTCCTCACCATATTTATGTGCACAAGACTCACTATAATAAGGTCAAGTATGCAAAGAAGCTCCCTTCTCCAAAGCTGAAATGTCACACCCCCGAGAATTTCTTCCAAACAAGCTAATCTAATTCATCTCACATATCTGACTCTGTCATTCAATTCTGAAGCAAAAAAACGGCAATGCTTCCATTGAAAAGTTTTATTCCATCCAGAAATTTATTAGAAGACTTTCTGTTAATTATTCTCATTGTTTCTCCAACATCCCCAGATCCATAACTCATATTAGCTCAAAACAAAAAGGATGATCTTACTATGATAAACACTGGGGAAAAACAGGCAAATCTGTTAAATCATGAGGTTGGAATAAAGATTTTAAAAATACTGTCCCGTTAAAACTACCTGGTGCAACCCTCTCTCGTGACCACAGCACATTCCTCTGTGATAAACCTCAAACAATCAACTCCCTTGCTGACATATTTCTGCCCAGTAACCACCTCCAGGAGCCCCGGAGTCTTCCTTCCCCTCAGTTGCTCTCCTCCAGTCCGTAGTGACATCATTCCCCTTTCACCCAGTTTTCTGACGGCTGCAGCAAGAGGTAACTAGCGGTCAAACCATGGCGCGTTCAGGGGCTGCGCCACATTTCGTAGAGATGACGCTTTAACATTTTAGAGCCACAGGACGACGTGTTGTTTCCCCCCAACACACTTTCAAATGAGTTGGAGTGTGATTTAAAGGCAACTAGGGAATGCTGTAGCTTTTGTGTGCACTCATGGAAACTTGAACAATTTAACAATGTCTTATTTTAAGAGGTGTGTGAATCAGCTGAGAGGATCCTTTACAACAATCCCTTACGCGGAAAAACGGCAAAGAGTCAATTTAATTTCATGTTTTGTTTTATTTCAGTCAAAGAGTGGTCAACGTGAGGTGGTGCACAAAGTGAAACAGGTGGAACCTTTTGGTGAATGAAAACGCTTAGCGGTCAGTATATCTCTTCTTGTGCTTTATGCACTATCAACAGCGATTGATTTGCATTTCAGTATTTCCGACAACACGCAAAGGCCCCATCAGTGCAGCCGTTGCAAGTCGTTCAGGTGTTCTCGCGCTTGATTGTTGGCAGCCCGACGCCTTCGCTTTGTCAAAACCTTGTAAATGTTTTCCCAACGTTTTTCAAAGTTTGTGCCGCAGTCAACCGATTAAAAGATGAAATACTTTGTCAAGTGATCCTTTCCGCCCGTGTCGTCGCTAAATCGGCACGTCGGTTCCCAAAAACACACAGGTTCATTTTAAAGCTATTCGGCCTTTTTTTTCAGTAAACCAGACAAATGTGACACATTTTCGCATTGCTGAGATAAATACAGACAACCTGCTCACCACCACCCCCCCTCCTATCCTACTTTTCGTCAACCACCTCTGTGCCGGGGTTACTATCGGACAAACATCCCCCCCACTCCTTCGCTCTCCGCGCAGGGGTTACTATCGGACAAACCTTCCGCACTCTCTTCCTCCTCACATTCTGCTCATCTGCGCCTGCATCGTGTCTGCCAGCCTGAATACATGGCATTTTGGCTGCTTTATAGCTGGTTTAATGTCTCTGCAGCACGCAGGTTTATGGACTGAAATCACACAGGGATGAACAGCACAGTGCCTTCCTATAAACAGCAACATTATATGCTCTGCATTTCTGTGAGGGGTTACTATCGGTCAAAGAATAAAAAAGGAGGCCTAAACACATATTTCATTTCAAAAGCAGAAAGCAAGCAATCTTTCAAGTGAAGTCAGATCATTTCTTTCCCTGCAGCGACCCTGCAAACACATCCACTTGGGCTAGTTGGGCTTTGTTGTTGGACCCCAAATGGGCAGTAGATGGGCTAAAGTAATCATGGGCAATAAGTGGGCTCCAGCTGGGCTCCACTCCTAAGATATTCAAAATGGATTATATCAGACATGGATGCTATTGTTATATTTTAACAATAGCCACTGGGCCAGGTCCACTTGTTATATGAATTTTATTAGGCTATTAAGCTATTTAGAAGGGTAGCCATAGCAATTTAATAGTGGTCTTACAGACAAGTTTGCTAACGCTTTCCCTAAAGTAAGCAGTGCGCACTCCACTGCATAGCACATCTGGAAAGCTCCACCCCCATCACAGAGCAAAAGAAAGATGTCTGCCCAATTCTCCGCTTTTACCCTCCCTGGTGGCATTTTAATGTTTGCACTTGTTGCATTTAGAGTTAAAGCAAAAACACTGATGAAAGTCCATGTGAATGTCAGCAAAGTTTTATCGGCTAGGGTTTCTATCCATTAATGTCCTCACTTCCACAGGGCTGAAGCGCTGAGGCTATCATACTTTTGTCTCCGTGTGCCGTTTTCCTATTGTGTGCTTGTTTCTTGTCTGTTGCCTTCCCTCCGGTTTTCTCTAATGTGCCAATGAGTGCTGCTGTATCGTTGTTTGGGAGAGAATGGACTTACATCGGTGGTCGGTGAATCAGGTGATTTCGTCTCAAGTCATTAGTTCTTTTTTAATGGGCTACGTTACTTGCACGAGAGAAAATTAAGGAAGTGAGCGCACACAACAAAAGGAGAGAGATCGGTAGGCTACATCTCAACATTATACATTTGCCTTCCTACGTCTTTTCGAGAAACAAATGTGATTTTAGCTGTGGTGACATTAGTAGTTCTTGTTGTAAAGCATTAGGCCTTAACTGTCATGGTGTGTGGGTTGGCCTGGGTGTGGCTCTCCTGGCTCCCGACTCTACACGCCCATCTGCAATCAACTCACCTGTCCCAGTCTGCACACCTGGCTCATCAACGACACAACCAGCAGTATATCAACCCCGGCTCTTCACCCACTCTTCGCCAGATCGTTGTACCCACCATGTGGTAGCGTTCGCTCAGGCTACAACTTGTGTTCTGTCCTAGTCAGCTCAGTTCGAACTGTTTTCTCTGTCTCGCCAGTATACCTGGACCCTGCCCTCCTGCCTGCCAGCCAGCCCCTCTACCCACTGCTGGCTGCTCCCTGCTCCCGCCTGCAAGCCCTTGCACATTTTGTGGAATAAAACCTCGTTTACCGAAAACCACGTTGGTCTGTGTCTGCGTCTGGTTCCACCAAGCTACACCTAACAGAACGCTCTGGCCAACATGGACCCAGCGGACTCAGACAACCTCCACCTGTCCACAGCTAACCTCCGTCAGGCTCTTGCCACCCAAGGGAACCTCGTGGGTCATAATGACCAAATACTAAGGGAGGTTATGGAGAGATTAAGGGGCCTCACCACCACTGTGACCCGGATTGAAAATCAGCTCAACCCTGCCCTCACCCACC
>KV751376.1:2151372-2171856 GCA_001698575.1 Mola mola | reverse complement strand
AGTTCCTCCCCATGCTTTTAATTTGTTCGCTTCATAGTGCACGTTTTAAACACTTGAGCCTTCTTGTTCATACTCATACGGGCACAACTTCAACGGTCTAAGATGGTTACAGTCTTGTAATCCCTCAGTTCTGGGTGGGTAAGCCACTACACACTGTGGCAGCATTAACAAACCATTGTTCTCCAGCCAGTGGGCATAACCACACCTGACAGCTTACTATACATGACCACAGCGAGCAAGATGTAACCTGCAGCTCACTGAGACTTTTGGCACTGACTTTGATGAAAACAGATAATTCACCGTCACGCTCCATCTTGGCGGTTTTTGTTCTTGCGCTTGAGTGTTCTCAAATGTCCTGGAACGAAAAACAGTCGCTGCCTATTACCTTCTCTGTGCCTCAGTATCTGCGACCCTCTGCGAGCACAGAAAAAGTTCCTATCCTGGAAAGAATGAATGAATGCATTTTTCATTAAAAAAAAAAAAAAAATCTGTTTGACATTTGGGCATTTATTTATCCTTCAAATAAATGATGAAATAAAACCTTAAAAAATTGTATTTAAATTTTTATAATTATATCTGACATTTCTGCTTAAACAAGTTCAAAAACATCTAAACAATTTTCCTTGTTGTGTGCTTATATTATCTCACATTTTTCCAACAATGTTGAAAAAAATCTCATACTGCACTTTTCAAAGAGAATGTAATCAGTCTTGTCTTGAAACTGCTTTGTTGAAACATGTCAATTAGATCTTTCACCTCATGGTTTATATGATTAATTTAAGAAACTCCAGACTTCAACACTTTGAACATGACAGCGGCAGTTTTAAGTTCGTCTCACTTAACCTGAGTTCTTCAGGGAAGAAAATGGATTTTTGCATAACTCAGTCGTCTTGAATCATTATCCTCCATTGTTATCCCTGCAGACAGCTCTGAAGCTTCTTTGATGAATTAAATGGCTAATCGTTCTGACTCAAAGTCCTGTTTTAATGAGACCCCATGCTGTGAGACCACACTGTACGCAATCTACAGAGGAGGAGCAGAAAGCTCTGTAAATGACCATTGTTTCATCTTGTTTCAAAGCCGGGCAGAGCTTACGTCTTACGCTTCCTCGAAACATCCCTTGTTGCTATGTGTAAACATGCTCTGAAACTACTCATGGGGGACAACAATTGTTAGAGAGAAGAACTAGTCCAGATAATCACTCTCAGATTTGGCCTGGCCTTTTTGATGTAAAGCTCACCAGTAAACAAACAGGATTAGCTCCAAAGACAAATGCTGCTATGTCGTCTTAGGATTTGTCATAAAGTTTCTGTCAGTGTTATTGCAGGGTTTTTTTTTTTGAAAATTGCTGCTCATGATTAACAAAAGCAAGTGTGATAATCAGCAACTCCTCTCTCCCCTACATTATCATCATGATGAGAAATGGATCTTATGACTCTTGATAACAAGGTTGTCTTTCAGACCGATTTTTAAGCTCATTTAATCTGATACAAGTGCTGGGTAGCCAAGCAGTCAGACAAACTGTCCTACACTGGGGACTAATCAGACGTTAAGTGTTTCTTCTTGCTTGCTGGTCAGTGGAGTGCTCCAGTTGTCCATCTGCCATTGCTTAAAACAGTCTGTCATTGTATCACCACGCGCAGTGGGAGGGGAATAGCTCACACATTCACTGACAATGCAACAGGTGAGTGTGCGTTTTCATTTCAAACAAAAAACACGCTTTGTTTGTTTTATCCGGTAGTAAACCAATACTGCAATACTGTGTGCATACAATCATGTTTGTATCTTCACCTTAAAAGTAGCCGCGTTGCTCTATATGCTCACGTACCTGCACTGATGAAGTAGGTCATTTCACATGAACAGTGATGGTGCAACAACCAGCCACAATACCTAATATTTGGTTATTGAAACCAAATATTCACTCTGTCCTGTCTGGAGAATTTAAATGTTTGAGTGCAGACAACCGAAACATAAAAATGCAAATGTGAGTTGCACTGCAAGAATTTTACTCAAAAACTAGAAAAACTGCATTTCTGAAAAAAAAAAAAAAAATGTGGACGCTTTTTGCTGAAATGAAACTGCTGAAAGCAAAGACATTAAGGAAATCCACAGATTTATAAGGAATTATTAGTGCAAACAATTTGAATTTGAATCGGTCCAAGAAAAAGTTAGGTTTAAAAGTGCAGGTGTATAAAGGGAAAAAAAACAAAACACAACATCCGCAGTACTGACTACAAAAAAGCTCTTGGAGAGCGCAGACCCCCGCCAACACCAAACAATCCCCTCCCACGTCAGTAGACCTGCTCAAATTTCACTTTCTACCGCACTGTGGTGTTACTTTTTTTAACCACTCCTAAATTCCATTCTTTTTTTCTTTAGGTCAATGTAATTTGGTTGGTGTATCGTTGGCGCCAACTGATGTGTGACAGGTGCGTTTTTTTTTTTACCTTTGACCTTGAGAACCCTAAAGTTAGTGCTTTTAGATCAAAATCTCCTCATAACCATAAATACATGCACAACAAGAGAGCAACGAAAGCACATACCTCAATCACACAATCCATCTTTTTGTCTTTGACACCTTTGTCAGTAAAGCCCAGTTTACAGGGGAAGAAGAATAGAATAAGCAAGAAATATACCAATTACAACTGCTGTAACTCTTCTAAATTTCGTTAGCATTTAAAGTAGCCTTTTTTGACATTGAACTTTATTCACTTCTATTAATTTTAGGTTTCTGAAAAATTGAAAAGTTATATTTTAGAAAATTAACTGACATTGATTTTAGTGTTTTTCTCAGTTATCAAAAACAGCTAAAAAAAAAAGACACCTCGGTTGACATTTGAAGGAATTCTGCCTCGTGAATCTTTAGATATGTTGATTTTTACTAAACTATCTCTTGTGAGATTTACCTTTGTCCCTTAGAAGTCGAATTTAATTTGGCACTGTGGACTAAATGTGGCCTAAATTATAAAGAAATTGGTCAAGTTTTGGTCAATAGGATTTTTTGGAATTTCACCTCTTGTTAACAAATAGCTGTATTTGGATATTTGGCAATTTCCCCTAATGTTCACTTTTGACATATAAATCCCAAAAGAGGATCAGTTAATGTCTTCGCCAGGAAGTCACGCACACAATCATGATGATTCATCCCACATTCTGCTGCTTTTACTCAACTTCATTTTTTGAGATTAATACTGTGCTTTTTACTCCACTGCATTCATTTGTTAACTTTAGTTCATAGTTACTTGGCAGATTACATGCTGCATCACAGCCAAAGTATCACATTTTTAGGTTAATTCATTTTTTCACAGTCATTAAAGTAAAGAAAATCAGATTCTTGTAATCAGGTGACAATCATTTGACCTTATAGTACACTGTTGCCTCACAGGAAGCATCCTGCCCTCGATTCCCAGCAATGAGGACCGGAGGACTGTATGTTCTCTCGGCTGCTGTGTGGGTTCCAGGCTTCCTCCCACAGTCCTAAGATATGCAAGTTAGGTTAACTGGTTAATTGGTTACTCTAAATTGCCTTAAGGTGTGAATATGTGTGCATGGTTGTTTGTTACTCTCTCTGTGTTTCTCTCTCTGTCTCCCTGTGATAAACCATTTGGCAACCTTTTGGAAATGCACAAGTGCAGTATAATACATATAAATACACTTGCGCTTTTTGGGGATGCTTTTTACGACGTCGTTGTAGTGAATGAATCAGGTAATCAATGTGTCGCTGGCCCTTTAAGAGATGTTTTGACTGCGCACGTGCTTGCCTTATATGGGAGCAGCTTTAGCCTGTGACCGATAGTTACCTCTGCCGCCGCGCTCCTCTCAGTGCTCCGCATCGAGAGGCGCTATAAGACCCTGCCGGAGGAAAAAAAAAAAGTCTGTTTTGTCAGACGCGGAGAACAGGAGAAGCCGTAACAGCGGGGGAGTATATTTACCGCTTTTAACTCGTCGTTTTGGACAAAGGAATTCACTTTATGAAAGGAGGAAGAGTGGATATTCGCGCCGTTCAGGATCAGGGTCGGTGAGTTCGTGGATTTATTTCTTCTTTTTTTGTGATGGAGTTTTTCGGGTACTCGCGAGCTCCTTTGTTGAATTATCAGAGATGTGTGCCACCGTGTTACAGGTAAAATGCGTTTCCATGTTACTTCATCTCCACATACGGCCAGTTTAATGTTTTCCTTTTGACTTTGAGTTGGTCTAATTGAATGTCACTGACTAAAACTGCATAATTAAGCTTTTAAGTGTATTTGCTGCCCACTAGTTATTTTTTTATATTAAGTTTTGAATTGTAGTGTGGTGAATGGCGGGTTGTTGTTAAAATCATTCCAGTTTAATGTTAAATGAGGAATATTACATTTGCTATTTTTACTCTTGTTTCATCTTCTCTAAATTGTATTTTCTCCGACTGTGGCTTCGAACGATGTCGAGCTAGCGAAAACAAACAGGGGATTTCCGGTGTGGTATTCCAAAAATAAAAGCACATTTTCAGAACAGGTTCTTTCTTTAATCCCAAATTGACTTTGGAGGGGGAACTGTTTTCTCATGAAATTGAAACAGCCACAATTCTTTAATAATGTTACAGAAAGGCACCGTCTTAAGGAGAGTGAAATTTGTCGTTGTTTTATGCTGAAAGTGCGTTAACGTCGCTGCTTGCCTCAATTTGTGAGGCTTGACGCTGCAGCGGCTCAGCATCGCACAGCTGAGTGACCGACAGTAACCTGCTTTCAAGAGAACAATGAAACACAAAGACAGAAGTCAAGTCAGTCCGACGAGACATGAAAACAATACGGCATAATGTTCACCATGGTTCGAAGTTAAATAAAGATAAAAATTTGCCGCAGCTTGATTTTAATTCCTTACTGTTTAAAGTGTTTTCGTTACTACTTTTGCAGGATCAGTGCAGTACTGTATTCTTTCACTTTTTTTTTTTTAACAGCCTGTGTGTTTATTGTTTGTAATCATGTCTGCAGCGATGATGTGGCGTCGATGTCGTGTATTTGCCTTCTTTTTCCTTCGTGGTTTGAAAAAGCAAAGGCATCGACGCTCATCGTTTTCACAAAAGAAGGACGTGTCGTTGTTTGGATTAGTTTTCCCGGTTTTATGTGATTTATCAAGTGTGTTAAGAAATCATTGAAGACACTGCTGCTGGGTGGGGGGGTCCTGTATAAATGCCATATTGCACGTGAGCGATGATTGATGGTAAACAAGTATTAAAAAAAATAAATAAAATATTTGTGTGTGTGCCACTAGAGGCGCCCTAGCTCTGCACCATTTGGGTGGCTCATTCAGTCGCCCTGATTTCTGCATTTTCACCCCCGTGTTTACCAAAACGAGGCGATACATGGAGGGTAAACTCGTCCATAAAAAGCTTATCAGATGCGTGATGCATACAGAAAACACAAGTTGCATAAAGCTGATGCCGAGACATGAAAATTAAGTCTTTTAATAGGTAATAAACATCTAATGATATCGATCTTCAAATGGAGGAGGACGGTTTTAATGACTGCAATTTACTAAACAAGGGGAAAAAATCCATTCACCGTATGCCAAATGTGACATAGGTGTAAATTGTATACGCTGATGTTCACCTACACACAGCAACATTTGAGACAATAATATGTGAATGCAGGTGTTGTTTTCCCCCTCATGCTTTATATAATGCAGTACTGTAGAAAGAAAGAAAGAAAGAAACCAATCTGTATTGTGTAAGGAAAGAAAATTTAAATAGGACATGTGTTGATAATATTCTCATGCCTGCAGTAATATTGTCATTAATGTTTCTGCATTCATAGAGCGTACGGTGTTGCTGGAGAATACACTGTTTAGTATTTAGACGTGCATCAGTGTGTAAGTGTACAGGGCATATTTTGTTCTGAATGAAACTTGACAGAGTAACATTTTAAAAAAGTGGCTCATTGAGCACCAAAGATGCCCCAGTTCTTCAGATACATGGGTCACAATTCTGTTTGTTGATCTCAAAGTTCCTGTTGGTTTTAATTGCAACATCATTCCACTGGATTTATGGGATACAGCCAATAATGTGTAATGCTGGAAAATCTGTGCAACTCGCTGAGTTACTGATATAAAAAGTAGAATGTTAACATCTATATTTGTATTATAATGCCGATGTTGCATTTTACTTGTGTTACATTCAACTTGTACATAAGTGCAGCCTCTTGGTGAAATGTGCGATCAAAGTGACATCATTCTGATTGAATTAGTGAGAAAACCATAGAAAACTGTATCTGATTAGGGCAGGAGCTTTATCACCTCCCAAACAAATGATGTGGGGAGATTACTATGTTTGATCATCACTGTGTCCTTGTTGTGCTATCATTCAACTCTCTTGCATCCTATCAGCTTCATTCGGAGCAAGGGACATCCAGATCTTTCCGACTTAAATTTTAAATTATGAACCTGCCCCCAGTAACAACCTCAAAAGAAAGATAACATCAGCATTAACGAAAAATACTTAATACTTACTTAAAAATACTTACGCAGTTAAGGCAGGGATCTGTCAATTTGCCAATGGAGTTTATCATTTCTTGTTAAAGGTCAGTTATTATACAACATTTCTTTGTTATCTTGCATGACATGTAAGACATGTTCTGTATCTTCCTCATGAGCCGTAAACCACAGTAGCCTTCATTAAGGAGTTTAAGGTATCATTCTTGAGTGGCAGGTCTCATTTGAACTCTTGATGGCTCGGAGTATGTTTCATAAAAAAAAGGCAAACTCCATGTTTCTGATTCAAACATACAAAACCGCATGAAATACTTTGTATTTGCTTCTTCTCCCTGGAGTTTGTTTTTTGATTGACTTTGTGGTCTGATCCAAGCCGGTTGTGTAAAAGTTCACGGACTTTGAATCTGCAAAGAAAATCAGTCAATATGTGTTAAAGTGTGTGCCACATAAGCTTGTATAAAAGTGAATCGCACGCCGTTCGGAGTCTGATGAAAACAGGTTTCTAGCAAAATATAAATTTATGTCTGTTTATTTATTTTGAGGAAACCCATTAATGCTTTTCAATCAGTGTGGCTGATTAAAATTAAACAACAGGGCTGACATGTAGTTTTGTGTGAGACATTGAGGTGTTAATGGGGAAGAAAGGCGATAGAAGGGTGACAAAAGGACTTGTGTCACTGTCGACTTTTACCACATTTAAATTGTCCACCCACTCATCCTCCTGGTGTAACTCTTGTTTGACCTTTGGACACGAGTCTACATCAAGTGGACGTGAAGCTGCAGCAGTTTTCCTCAGTCCTCAGTCAACCTCATTTGCTGAGTGTAGCCATTGGTTTTGTCTGCTCTGTGTTTTCGAAGGAACAGATTTTATCAATTGGTGAATTTGTTATCATCATTATTTTCTGTAAGTAATGAGTTTTTTTTCATTTATTATAGTAGTTCACTGTACTTAAGTTAAACAATGAAAATTAGCATCCGGAGAAAGGTTGTTGTTCTGTTTTTTCCTTCGTGATTTTATGATATATATATGAGTGAGTGTAGCATAAGTTTTCTTTATTACTCTGCGTTGCTTTTCTTGAGGCACCCTCAACTGGACATTGCATCCATGTTTGTTTTATGCTCTTGGCCATGCTTTCCCGATGAAACAACTTTCTCTTTTACAGTAATTTGTGTCATTGCATGCAAGTTTCACAGTTTTTTTTTTTCTAAACCATATGCTTTTCTTCTGTAACTGTTGTTGTTAGCTGACCCTGTTCACTTCTTTAGATGAATTTATTTAATTCTCACTGTATGAAACATATGCCTTAGGTAGCCTAGATACTAGTATACAAGTTTGCAGTTGGTTGACTCCATTTTTTTGTCTTCTCGGGTCCACAGTGAGGAGCTGGATTGTACTCAGTGAAGTTGGGAAGACGTCAACATGGCTGTCTTCACTCAGCTGGGTCTCCTGCTTTGGAAGAACTTCACTTACCGACGGAGACAGACAGTAAGTAGGAATTCTTCAAATAGTATCTCGTAAGAACAATTGACTTGATTTATTCATTACAGTGCAGTACATAATTAATTGTTTTATTATATGCTTTTTCATTTGTGATTGTTTCAAAGAAAGCCTTTTATGACAATACGCTCATATTCTTCATTCACATGTCTCATCATCATATGAGGCGTTCGGCTGCGTGTGCTGATAAGTAGAGCCAGTAGATTAGGTTTCACTGTCGTCTTTTCTGATGTTAGCTGTGCTAATATTGCAGGCGTGCAGTCTAGATGAACTAAATGAAATGAACGCTTTTTCCTCATTCACCATTTTAATGAATTTGTTAGTACGAGCCAACTAGTCAGAGGGGAAGTATGCAGAGTGTCTAGAAAGTTCTTGTTTATGGTGTCAAGCATGCAGCCAAAAACAATGGGAATGATCTAATTTTCCTCCGAGCCACTTGGATTGAAAGGCACGACACTTCACAGATTAGTTTGAGTGAGTCAAATATGTTATGATTACACATTTACACGTCAGGTCCATTGTCCAGTTACGGTCTCACGCTGGTTGATGCCCACACACTTGAAGCTATGTAAATCAAACTGAGCCCCAAGCTGTAGCACAGTGCGTCTTTGTATGTGAGGAGGTTCATCTGCATACAATCTAGTCATTTGACCATCATGCCGAAACCTCTCCTCAAAGTGACAGGAAAGGCTGCTTGACAATCAGTCCAGTTATTTCCAACAAAGGGATATAGTTCATTTTGTAAGACAGTGTCTTTATTCTTTATCCCCTCACTGAGATGTCTGCCACGCGGGTTAAAGCTGAGACACAGGCGGTTTAAGTAGAGGGGGGCATATGGAACAGATGGGCAAACTCAGTCCTTTAACCCCTGCAGACCTCTCTGTGCCTCGTTCTGTCTACCCTTATTAACCCATATACTTTAACCAGCCACATGTTGGGATTGCTGTTTACCTCCAAACACACACACACACACTGGCGCATGCGCACAATTCTTTCAAGGCACTACAGATTTTCTTAATTGAAGTGAAAAACCAGTGCACAAAATACAAGTATGGACTTTTGGGTTTCTCTTTGACTGATGTATTGCCTCAGTTATTATTTCCTATGAGTCTAAAGCTGGATTTACTAACTTTTATGAACTTCAGTCATCATCCCTTTTTTATCCTCCTTTCTTAGATCCAGCTGCTGATTGAGATCATCTGGCCCCTTTTCATCTTCTTCATCCTGATCTCAGTCCGAATACATTATCCACCCTTTGAGCAAAATGAATGTAAGCACAAAGGAGTTTTCACACTAAAACTCGAGAACTGTATACTTATTGGCATTTTATATCTACTTCAAACATTTTCTTTAAATGCTACTGATGATTATCAGTTTTTTATTTAGTGTTCAAAGAGTTTTGAGAAAGTGTTTGCGTCTTTCTTCTTTGTAAGATCAGCATTTTATCCATTCAGTGTTTCTAGGTTTGTCACTGGATCTGTTAGAATTGTCAATATTTGTTTGCACTTTGGGCATGTGACAGGATCTTCAGCTCCTGGAAAAGGGTTTTGCAATGCAATTTGTCAGCAGAACTAGTTTCACAAGTTATGCCATGTTTACACTTAATAAGATTAGCTATGGTTGTGATATATTTATCACCTAAATCCTTCCAGTACTTTCATGTGTAATTTATTGCCTCACAATACATGGATACCCACATGGGTTTTAGTCTTTTCCATGGGTAAGATTTTGGAAATACTCCTGTTGCTTACAGGCAACTATACAAATCAAGTGTGATCAATATAATCTAGGTTGTGATTGTTTAGTTTACCACCAAACTCTTTCCTAATTTTGGAGCAAAGGCATAAATTCCCTCTAAATTGTAAAAAGTTCATGAAAAGTCAGTCCTGCATTAGTTAATCCAATGAACTGCAAAGAAGTGGGTGAAACTCCTGACCCAAAAACCTTACTTATTTTCAAGTATGATAGCTTGTTAACCTTAGTAAATTGCAGCGACAAAAATAAGGGTAGCTGATAAGAGTGCAAACAATTGTAAAGATAAAATCCAGGGTTTTTTTTTTTTTTACAGCTCATTCCGAAGGCAGTAGCGATGGTCTGTATGTAATGGTTTTGCATTAGTTATAATTGGATGTAAAATTTGTTTCGTGTTGTAACAACTCTTTAAGATTGTTTTCAGTTTTGCTCACCACATGTAACAGTAGTTCAAGCAAATGGTGTCTGTTGTTTAAACCAGTCAAGACACCCTGTAGGGGTTTGTTTGGTGAAGTAATGATTGAGGCAGCACTCTTAAAATACATTTTGATACTTTTCTGTTTATATTCTTAAGCCCAAATTTAAAATTCATCATAACGATAACATGCTGTCCCTCTCTCTTCCAGGCCATTTTCCTAATAAGGCCATGCCCTCTGCGGGTACACTACCCTGGGTACAGGGCATCATCTGTAACGCCAACAACCCCTGCTTCCGTAATCCCACCCCAGGCGAGAGTCCTGGGGTTGTGGGAAACTTCAATGATTCAATGTGAGTAGCACTGCTCTCTTGGTTTTTCATAGTTTGATCAATGAAATGCTTCAACTGATTTAACTTGGAACTCATGAGATTTGTGTAATTTTATATTAATATGCAAAGGCAGTCTTTTTTTTAATCATCACAATAAAATTGAGAAGACATTATTCAGGCCCTGTTAGGTATGTCTAATTTCACTTGGTTATTGTTCACAGAATCTCCCGTCTCTTCATTGATGCAAAGAAGATCCTGCTGTACACCCAGAATGATAAAAGCTACGAGGGCTACAGGGAACTGTTGAAGGCCCTCAGGAAGCTACAGAGGAACACTGCAGGTAAGGACAAACCTTCGATGTTTTCCTTTTTAAATAAGTTTTTGAGTGACCAACCGATTGATCGTTTCAGTCACCCGCCTGCTCACATTTACCCCACACTCATTTGGCGTCTTGTATTATGTGAACAGAAAGGAACACTCCCACACAACTGCTAATGCAGATATGATCTAACTGTGTCAGTGACTCAAACCTACAGTTTATTCACAAGGTTGCATCTTTGCGGATCAATAATTTTAATCCAAAAACAAAAAAATAGGTAAGTGAATTAACACGTGGTATCACGTCGCCAGGCGAGATACTGTGTAGTAGTTAGTGTAGCTGAAGGCTTCAAAGGAGTCTTCAAAGTGTAACATGCCCCCTCTTTATCTCTGACTGCCAGCTGTGGCGAGACGAGCTCCCAGAGGCCAGCGGGGATTTCGCTTCTCTGTAATGCCACTAGTGGTACAAGACATGAAAAACAGAAAATTGCGCACAACCCTAGCACTCATTGTACAACCACTGCACAAATCTGAATGTTTTTCTAACAAGGAATATTTATTAATATAGTCAAAATTTTACTTGCAATTTTAATCATTATCTTAAATTTTAGCACTGGAGGGAGAGATTCATCATCATGACCCTGGAGCAGGGGAAGATCAGCTTCATAAAACAATATGTTGTTTACGACTCCACTCTGCTAAAAATTAATTTCAGTTCACTATCCATTACTCTGATGCAGGCAGCATGCTGTGAGCAATCTGTTTGTTTTTTTTAACCCCATGTACAAAGACAACACGGGTGCAAAGTGAACATCGCTACAGCTTTTCACCCATATTTACTTTCCACAAACAGGTTTCTTAGCTTGATTTCGCATCAGATCCCTATATAAGGGTAAATTGAGCAGAGTGTACCGTAAGAAATTATGCAACAAAATAAAACAATCGAGCTTCTCGTGATTTTGGCTACTGTCTGTTTCCTAAGCTCAGAGGTAAACTGTTACACAATGGCCCCACAAAGCGTAGCACTTTGTGTTAAAAGGAAAGCTTATACGTTTGAGTGAATTTAAAAAAAAAAAAAAGTGGCACTTTTAATTGTAAAAAGATCCTGTTTGCACGTTTTTCTCACTTTGCTTGTGTCCTCTTCTCTCTCCTGTCTATCTTGTTAGCAGTATACATTAGAACCCGGTGAGAGGTCTTCAGATCTTATGTAGTTCCAGGTGATCATTATATTTTAACATGGAATGAACACAGGCAGGGGATCTGTATTGATTTTTTTTTCCCCCACTTTTTTAATTCAATCTTGTTCCTTATTTTAACCCTATGTGTACTTATGTACCTAATCTCAACTGATAACCCGCTGTAAAACCACAACATCGCATTTTCCTTACTGTATTTGCCCCTAATCCACGTGAGGGAATGCGCACTGATCTAGCTTGTGTACACTCATGTGCAGTGTCATGCGTGTGAAGGCAAACCTGAGTGCTGCGAATGCATAGTGATGATGAGAACAGCGTGGATCAAAGAGCTGAGAGGCGAGCCCCTCACGTGTCAGTCAATAACTCAGTTGGGGTCAGCATTGATGTTTAGGCTGACAGGGAGTGGGGGCCTGGGGGGTCCAGGGAGGGGGTTGAGCTATTTTTTTCCCTATAAGGTGACTATGTAACGTAAGTACACCAGGCGTAAATTATGACATTGCACTTAGACGAATGAAGGAAATTCAACGGACATTTGAGTATTCAGAGAACTTTGACATGCCACATTTTTTAAATATTATTTTAAATGCCAAAGAACTAAATGGATAAGTTTGGTCTAATTGTCCATGAGCTTTTTATTTTCTCTTTTAAATTGGAACTGGAATTATTTTTAAGCAAACTTAAAGTGGATTAGCACAATATAACTTCTTGGATTTTTAACCTTTCACCACTTTTATGTTTTATGTATTATCAGGTTGGTTTATTTTACCCAAAGGTTGATGTGTATGAGCCTGGTCTTTAAAAATAAAGACCTCTGAATTTAGGGAATGAACCTCCAAACTTCAAGGACTCAATTAGTTCCTTACCACGCTAACCATAAATGCAGGCCCAACATTTCTACCTCGAACCTAATCTATCTCTGGGTAAAGAAACCAGCTAGCTCCAGATAAAATAGAAGACGGTTCTGACCAATGACGAGACACCGGGCGCCAAGCATGTGATGCCAGTATTATTTTAAGGTTGGGCACCACCAAGAGCATGTACCGACTGGTGTTAATGCCGGGCTTGTCCTGATGCCTTGCTGGTTGGTGTGTGGGCTACCAACACACACACACAAACACAATCAAGGTTTGTTACTACCTAACTTGTCTTACTTTAAAAGGATCTTCATTTATCTGAAAACTTTGAGAATTTGGAGTAGTTATAAAAAAACACGCATAGGTGAGATACATAAAATTAAAACTGAAAAAGCTCTGCTGACTATACAAGCCTGCTATATATTTCCATTTTAAAAATTCTGGTCTAATGGTCTGGTCTGTACTCATGAGCCTTTAATGCAATTCACCATTGGAGCTGTGGCTTCCTACTGGGGCACTGATTAGACCTTATTAGCACTCCCTAGTTGTTCACCCATGAGAGTTAAGGTCATACATGCATATGCAGACATAGGTGCATTACACACACACGCGCACACAAAGGTCCTTGGAGATTAGGAATTGTAAGGATCTATGTAACCCACACTCACACCTCAAAGCCTCTAGCACACACCCTGGTGAACATCCCTGGCATTTAGGGAGAAGCATGTCGCTCCACATCACAGAGAAACATCCTGTTCTCTTTCACTTCCTCACAAGGGGAAGGCTGTTCAGTTGAAGTCTTTCCTGTTTGTGTTTCCAGAAAGATGAAAAAGATTTACTAGCGATGAAGGGAAAGGGTTAAAGATACAGTCCAAATTCCACTTAGCGTTATTATATTTTAAGCAGACTAGAGAGAGAGCAGTGCTCATTCAGTCCTTGTCACATATTTTCATGTTTATGATAACAGGGGGTAGCGGGAAATACAAAATTTGACTCATCACGCCATGGTAATGTATACTTATGCAGATACACAATAAATAAAGGCGGCAGAAAAACTGTCTGCTTTGCAGCAGCTTCCTGTGTGCTACAGAAACTGTCCCTGTCCACTTAACTTGTTTCACACAAAGTATACAAGCTTTATTACAACTGGAACTTACAACGTAGGTACAGAAAATGGGCAAGAAGAGCCTCAAGTTGCTGAAAAATAGGTGAAAGGTTATGACTGAGAACTTTAAAGACGAACAGCGTAAGAGGAAGCAAGAGAGACAGTAGGCATATGACCTGTAGTAACCCATCGAGTGACAAAACTTAAAGCGGATGGTGTGTGTGTGTGTAAGTAAACCCAGCTGACTCAGGCCTGTTTCAGAAATGGTTTGACTTCTTTGGAATGCAATGAAAGTACAAAAAGCGCTCAGAGTGCAGGGAGGACACTGTGTTTCTGTTTGTGCATTCATCACTATTCAAATATAGCATTTGACTAAGAAACAATTGGTTAATTCATTCCTGTATTTTTAGTTTGGGTCCAGATATTACATTTTTTTAGCGGTCAGTGAGCTGTAGAATCATAGATTTCTTTCTCTGGGTTTTTCCCACTGGTGAAATCATTTTTGCATAAGGAAAGTTTTGGAAGTCAGAATTTTGGGGATATTGAAATAATAGTGCATTTACAATAGTACTTGTTTGGTCATGTGGTTTGCAGCTCAATTTAGCAGAAAGGAAGTGTACATCACGCTGGGAACACTGTTGTGAGTCTTGGCCTCATTATCAAATGCAGAATAAAGGTGTCATCGTTTTTTTTTTCCCCACTGGGTTTGCGTCTCACAGTTGGTTGATTTAGTGCTTTTGTGGTTTTTTACAGGTTTCAAACTGAAGGACTTTTTGACAGACAATGAAACCTTGTCCCAG
Organism: Mola mola; assembly: GCA_001698575.1. Taxonomy (NCBI): domain Eukaryota; kingdom Metazoa; phylum Chordata; class Actinopteri; order Tetraodontiformes; family Molidae; genus Mola; species Mola mola. The sequence goes on along the minus strand of KV751376.1, from coordinate 2,157,124 downwards.
TTCCTGCACCACAACGCCTCACTTTCTCGTCACGCGCTGAAGCAGATAGTGGAGGCTGACGTCAATCTGGAAAAGGTATACTTCCTTAGCAGCAAAGCAGACAACGGCACCGTACAGTTTTCTGTTTAAGGTCTTTTTGATTGGTCCTTTTCACATGTGAGATCATCACAGTCCCCTGGCCTCAATGTTAAAGTATAAATCCAATGACCTTGATTTGACAGCTGTGGGGCTACAGTACTCTGTTGTAGCACAGCTAAGCTCTTAATACCCAACAAAAAAATCCCAGTGTGTTGGGGGTATGTGGGTGCACAGTCTGGCTTCCATCTATCATCATTTCCACAAAAAGACAAAAATTTCTTATTCTTATTCTTGCTATGGTTTTACTCATTTCATTCACCTCTTCATGTGCATTATTTACCAATATCACACAGACACACCTCCACTGCAGTTCCCAACCCGGCCCACCACATTATCCCTGCCTAAAATTCACATTGAGTTCATTCTCTCGCAGACATATTGATCAGAGAGGATGACATTCCATTAGTCCAGGAAGGTCATCAGGATCATTACTTAAGGAGAAGGCTGAAAATGATCGGGAAGTTGATTATGGCTCCATCCCTTTTAATCATTTCCAATCATTTTGTCGGTCGTTTTGATGATTGTGCTCTGTTGATGAAATTTGATGATTTGTGCAGGATTAAGATGAGCAAGAGCAAACTGAGGGTGAACATAAAAATCTCTCACTGAAAAAATATATTTTGAGTTCAGCGTTAGATGATTAGTATTATTTCACAATCCCCCAAACTCACTGCTTGTAAACTCTGCTCCTAAAGATTACCATTTGTTACTACCTGTGTATGTTAAGTTTATAGCTTGTAGACATGATGGCATTATACAAACTGGTCATGCACATTTAGATGGCAAGCCCATTTTCTCCTGTCTTTCTGTCACACTCTGTGGGTCCCCGAGCCCCACACCCACAGCACACACATAACATCTTGTCACTTGCAGAGAAGACAGAGCTTCTCTATCCAGGGGAATGCCACAGAAAAGTACATTCTATACCATCTGCTGCAAAAATGTGTACATCTTCTTCCAGATATTATTGCTCTTAGATTGTGTAGAGTTTAAGTCTTATTTTAAATAAGGGGACCAGAGTGTTGAATGACAAAAATGTTTTTACCTATAAAAATAGCTATTTCAATCACTAGATGATTTTTTTGGGGGTAATTTTACCTTGTTGACTGAAGAACTTTTCTGTTTCTCAGTAGTTTTTTGTTAATCATTGTGTTGGGCTCTGGGTCAGGATTTAGGAATCCTGACATTCTTTGTAGCATAAAGATCAACTACCACAGGACATCTGTGATGAAACACAGTTACTCAGCACATATAAATGCAATATTACTCGATAATACAAAAATGAGTGAATCATCTCTAAATACATATTGGTTAGACAATTTGTTCTTTTGTGCTTTCATTTATCTCAACTCTGAACCACTGTGCTCTTTTTTTTTTTTTTCTTTTTTCCTTTGTCTAGGTGCTGACTAAAGGATTTGGCTTCCATCTCAGAGACCTCTGCAACACCACACCACTGGAAGAGTTTGTTCACATTGCTGACCCCACCATTTCCCGTTTGACTCAAGAAATCATCTGCAAATCGTCAAGTGACTGGCTGAACAAGGCGCAAAACCACTTCCTGTCCAACTTGGACTTTCTCAAACCAATCCGGGTGAGTTTTTGGATATGTATTTTATGTATTTTAACCGTTTAACGCCACAATCAAAATCCAAACCAATGAATAAAACTAATGTTGTGGATGGTTGCCATCACACTTCAGAAACTTGGTGTAATTCACTTTTGAGATCATTCAACTGTGACTGCTTAATGGGGGGCACTGAGTGTGACACTGATGTTATGTGGCAAGAGAAATCTCTGTTTTTAAAGGTCTGGCATGTAATTGCCAATAAAAAACAGACTCTGCTAGCCAGGTTTTTCCTGCTTACCTTGAAATTTGCTCACCCTTGTATCCTTTACTCGTTTTCCCCTCTCATCTCATCCTTCCTCCTGCCTTCCCTGTTCACCTCCCCTCCTCTTGTAACCTCCAAAACAGCCTGCCCTCTTCCCATACAACCCTTGATGGTGAAACAAACACTTTTTGCTGCTTTGCTGATCTTTAGGAAGCGAAACTGACAAAGGAAGGGAAGCAGAGCATGGCTTTAAAAAAACATCATTGTTAAAAAAAACAATCCAGCAGTGTTGAGTAGCAAGGACCCATGCTGTGTTTGCTCGGCTATTGAAGAGATTAGAAAAGCCTTTTGTAAACATGCTATGACAATTATATTTTTTTTGGCTCTCCGTGGACCTGCTTCGCTTCAAAACACATGTTGCTCTTTATAGGAACTCCAAGCTCTGACAAACTTCGATGCAACAATGAGAAAACCTATCCATAAGTTAACAACACGGTAAAAAAGTGAGTGCAAGACTTCTTGCACAACAGAACTTTGTCCCATTATTGTGTCTGTGTGTGTAAGAGTGATAGAAACCTTTAAGATAAAGAGAAGATAACGCTAGAGAAGGCACATAAGAGAGAGCGAAATGGCTACAAAGCATCAGGATCTTACTTCGGAGATGACTGTTCTGTTTTCAGTAACACCTGTGGTCTGTCAAGTGTTAGGCGTTAGAGCAGCTGACAGCTCGGCGTGATAGACGAGAACACACATGCTCACAAAATCACACACTCAGCGCCTTGACTGATAGCAACACAGGAGGTCATTGCCCGACCTGTTGTTCTTTCTCGGCTCCCCTTGTGCCTCCCCGTTGACCCTAACGTTTCTCCTCCTCTGGCTCTCCCACCTCTCCCTTTCCACAGCCTTTTTGTGGCTTCTCACCTTTCTGTGCGTCTGTGATGAGCTTTTTCTTGTCCATTATATGGTATTATGCCATATGAGAGAACACAAACAAAGCAAAACTGTAACAAAACCTGTAGCAAAAATTCTGAATTCATTGTTTCATGAATTACATGGATTGAAAAGGGGAAAACAGTTTAGGTGTTAAAACAGAAACCGATAATAAACAGCAGGTTAAATCAGATAATTAAAAATTACTCTACAGACCACTGTCACACATTTTACATTATCAACAAAATTGTTCACATGCACGTTAGTATTTCCATACCTATTACTTTAAATTCCAACATTTTGGAGGCTAGTATTGAACTTTTACCTTACTATATGTATATAATGACTGTGTAACATCCATCCATTTTCTACCGCACATTTTATTTATTTCTTGGCAGTCACATAAAAGAAACACTGATTCTGATAACCAGAAAAATGTTGAATATTGAATCAGATAATTATTCAAAAGTATTCAACTTATGGAACACAGTATGGAACATACATGTAAATTTAGTCTTACTGCATTGCCAGAAATGTATATCTAATTTACTTTAAATATTTAATACAAGTACAAATACAAGTATTTGATACAGTATCAGTTACTTGAAGTAGTAGTCCTATGGGCAACTTTCACTTTTGACAACACTGGTGAAGATCCCCTTTCTCTCTAACAGAAGGACGTAAGGTCGGACCCCGAAGTCGTTCAGGAAGTCTCAGCTGCAACCGACTATCTTCTGGAGAGCCTGGGGGCACTGGCTGTGGAGGTAGATACACGAAACACACAGAGAACACAACCCACGCATGTTAAAACAGATTCAAACCGGATCACTCATGTATTTGTTTCCAAAGTTCAGTCTTCAGGAACAATGTTTGTGGATGAAATCAATTTTTACCCAGAATCAGCCCTCTGTAAAGCCATCCAATTTATCCTACACACTTGTCACACGTAGAGAACAATGTTAACACATACTCTCAGTGCACACACTATTTTATGAGAAGATTAACTTAACAATCTAAGGAAATATATTTAGGAAACGCAATTTAGATAAACAGATGCAAAGATGCAATGCAGGTATCCCTGATGTACATGTGGATAATGTCAAAGAACAGGAAAAAAGAAAAGAAGAAAAGAAGAGGAATCACAAGAGATGTTAGCATGAGCGCCCTCTTCTGCCAGAAATCAGGCATCTTCACTGTCATGTACGCTGTGTGGGATCGCAAACACTCACAGTCAGGGTGTGAGCCAACAGAACCCACCCAGTCTGAGACACTGGAATGTAGTAAGAAAGGGGATATCAGCATTACAGAAACACACAGCACAACAGACTCCTACTCACCTGAGTTGACAAAAAGACCAGGTTTGCGTGTGTGTGGGGGAGAGAGAGAGAGTTTAACATTATTGAATTTGTGTATTCCTCTTCGTGGTTGTAACTTTCACCATCCTTCATCCTTTTATCCCCTTTCCACAGTGAAAGATTGTTAAACAAAATCATTCTTGCACAACATCCTACCAAGTTTCCTCATGCTTTTGTGTGTGTTTTTTAATGTACAGGAGACCATATGCACATGCTTGCGTATTCACAGAGAGAGCTTCTACCTATAATGTCTGATTATTTAACTGCTTACCCAAATTTTTCCTCTCTATGATGTATTACTGTATTTGAGGCAGATTATATGGTTTTGCTCAGCTCATTGGTAGATGAGATAGGAGAGTGGATAAACGCACTCATGTAACCTCTCCTTACTAACCAGTAATCATCTGCAGCCTGCGTTTCAATCCGGGGCTTATCTCTGTTGGAAGGCCAAAAGAACCACAGGGATAATGTATTTTCGAAATATTGTTCCAGCAGTCAGAAAAATCTCATTTTCACATTGTCAGCCATGTGACAAGCCACATGAAAATTGTGCCAACTGAATAAAAACATCAAAATAGAACCTTTTTTGTGCTTCGGCAGACTTGTTTTAGAAACTATCCGGTGTGTCTTTTAGGAAAGAAAAAAACTGTATTTATCCACAGACCTAGTCCAACATAAATGGTGTAGAAAATCAAGTTAAGTTGCACTTTTCACATATACATGAATTGTACTTGATTTTTCCCCATGTTGTCACAGTCCTCACAAATTTCCCACTCTAACAATAAAGCGAGTTGTGTATAGCAGCATAGTTGCGTTATACTCCTTAACCCTTTTCTCTACCTGTAAGTAGATTATTTTGTTTAGCTCAGGAGGCTGGCAACAAACTGATTTGAGGTCTAATATTGTGCAATCCCACTCATTCCCAGCCTGTTACAGGAACATACACATAAGCCTGCATTATTATTGGTGGCAATTATGAGGACAAATGTCGCTCATTCCCTCCACGGACAAGACAATGTCAATCTGTTCATTTCTAATCTTATATTCTCAATAAATCAACGTGTTGCACAGAAACAGTAATGATATTTATGTTTTATTTTTTAAATATTCTAATTGGTTGCTCAGCACAGCAGTAGGATGTATGTAAGTAAACGAAACCTAATAAGTGTTATCACAGAGGCATCTGTAAGCCACTATCTATATTCTAAAGTATAACTTATATGGTCAAAATACTTAGAATTGTACACTTATCTGACTATAACAGTACATTTTAGCGTATTACAAGAATTCATTTAATGTAACGCAGATGCCAGTCATTCCCTTTTTATGCCTTTGTGCTTTTGTTAGCGCTTTGCACTGTATTGATGCGTATTGATATATTGTTATTTTTGTTTTGAGCGGGAGTCTCCTAAAATGCAGATCATAGCCTGTTTATACCATATATTTCAATCTGTTAATTTCTAAGCATTTTTGGTCGCTGAGCTACTCCGGTCTAAATAG
>KV751376.1:2126967-2151318 GCA_001698575.1 Mola mola | reverse complement strand
CGCATTTCTACCTAGTCACCCTAGTTAGTCTGGCCTTCTTCCCCTTTGGTCAATGACACACTGATTCAATCGCACGAACAGGTTTTGAGTACAGGGAAATAAACTTACCTTCACACGACCCATTTTGCAATAGAATTACACACACACGCACAAACGAACTTTAGAAGTCTCAGTGTGTGTACGCTACAATTTTTAACACTGGAACAGAGGGAAAGAAATCACCACAGTTTTCTGCAGCTAGTGTAGAGGTGTAAGGAGATGACAACGCATACAGTATTTACAATCGCATATGTAACGGACACACACTAAGAACTTCATGCGTCATAGACAGCTACTCAGAAAAACCACCTACAGAAAGATCCACATATCTCCGTCTCACTTTCTCTTCGTTGTAAACCAGTGTCTAATATCTTCAAAAAGTGCAGAATAAGAACTGCATGCGGTATACAGCTGACATGAAGGACTCGACGGAGGAAATGGTTTTATTTGTTCAGCCACACAGGGAATTTGAGGATCTTCAGTGTGTTTGTGCCTGATGCCACCTGTTTATGCTTAAGTGGGTGCATGTGTGTCTGTTAGTCAACGAGTGTGTACACATCAGTATACTAACGCTAACGAGCCTGAGGAGGTTTACTTATTAGGAGAACGACCGACAGTCACCTTTCTTTGTTCTCACATCCTCTCTCCTGTCCTTCGAGATCATATGATCTCTCCTCCTCTTTTTCTGTCTTCCTCTTTTTTTCATCTTTCATTAGCTTGCTTACGCATTCACCCCAGGAAAAGGAAAAGCCCGTGTCCCCTCACACACTGAGAGCAAATGTAATCTCCTGTTGTTCATATTTCATCCACCCTTCGTTTTGTTTTTTTGTTTTTGTTATTTCTTTACTTGTGTAAAACAGTGCAACAGCCTTACTTTAATCCCTACTTGATCACAAGTTGGTGACATAATACATGTGCATTTGACTAGATTTTTGACATTCAGAGGGAACTTGTGGAGATTTGTCGAGCTATAATAACCTTCGTGTGAGCCAAACTGAACTCAGTGCTCCCTTTAGTCTGGTGTAACACCAACTTGATCATTGATGTATGAGAACGCTACGGTTTATTATTTATAAAGATTGGTGCGTTGTCAAACAATGAAACAAATAATAGGTTTACCCTTAACTGGGATTAAATTGCTAATTGCTGCTTGAAATTGCCAATAAGACAAGTGTAATTATAATTAGACTGTTAAACTGAGAAGCAGCACTACAAATACTTTTTGTTGTAATATCAAGTGTTTCCCCAAACCTTCAGCTATTGGAACTTTTAAAACAAAGAAACATAATGGAGAAGTAAAACCTATTAACACCAGCCATTTTTTACATGCAGTAAATGCTACTTACAATGGGATAACACACACACACACACACACATGTCCTACGCAGAGAGTGGGAAAGGTTGGACAGGGTACAGCGCTTAAATTTATCTTAGTCAGGCAGACATCTAAGTGCTCCACCCCACCGTGCAATACTTGACTTCGATGACCGGAATAAAACTCTGTTGTGCAGATGATAACCTTGAACAACTACAAAAACACCCTGGATTCATTTAAGCTTCCTTTCTTATGGCAGCTTTTTGTAAAGTAGATGACTTCTCACATCGTGTGTTGCACTGTATGAGATAAGCTATTCTCCATGAATTAAGAAACTGTACATAGTGTAGCCGGTTTGAGCACAGATGTTGTGACAAAAACTCAGGTCGAGCATGAAACACATCCAGCAAACTCATGAACCGCGCACGCAGAGAGAATATTTCATCTAGGACTACCTCCACAGACATGGATCTATATCTCTCCCGTACTAAAATCATTTTTCTCCTGTGCTGAAAAATACAGCTTTTTCTAATCCATTTGCTTTAAAGCAGCAAAAAGCATTACAGTAAAATATGCCTTCAGCCGCAAATCCTACAACGGAAGTATTACTGATCTCAATATGAGATTGCATGATATTTAAAAGTGATGTTGATTATCAAAATGTAATTTGTACAGAGACACCCACGTCTGTATGTGGTTAATTGATTAAGGATGATGACTGGTGGGCATTTGATTTGACCGCCAAGCAAACACATAACAAATTCAAAAATGTTCCAGTTGAGCTATCGATGTGGATCCTAACGTTAATGTGCTGTTTGTGTTGGTTAACAGCTTCCAATGTGCGTGTGCTAGCAGGCAAGCATTTCATTCAAAAAAATATGTGTGTATCCCTCCCGTTAGTTCTCAAGTATGAAGAGTTGGCAGGATATGCGAAAGGAGATATTGTACCTGACTGCAAATGCCACGGGCTCCCCAAACCAGATGTACCAGGCTGTTTCACGTATTGTATGTGGGCACCCCGAGGGAGGCGGCTTGAAAATCAAGTCACTCAATTGGTATGAAGACAACAACTACAAGGCCCTGTTTGGAAACCATGGCAACAACAATGACAGTGAACCGCTGTCCACTTACGACAACTCTTCCAGTAAGTGTCCAAAGCTGCCTGACACCTCTATTGGTTTTATGTTGGTTGTTTATTTTCATTCTTACCAATCAATTACCAGAGGAGGCAGACTAAGAATGTCTACATGTATTTCCTAGCTCCATATTGTAACAACATTATGCGGAGCATGGAGTCCAGCCCCATCTCCAGGATGATTTGGAGAGCTCTGAAGCCTCTGCTCATGGGGAAGATTCTGTACACCCCAGATACTCCAGCAACACAAAGAATCATCCACGAGGTACAACTCAACCCCAAAAGCCCCATCAGAATCATAAATAACACACAATTAAATGACACTGACCGTGTCTGTGTGTGTTGCAGGTTAATAAGACCTTTCAGGAATTTGGCGTGCTGAGGGACCTTGGTGGGATGTGGGATGAGATGAGACCCAAAATTTGGAACTTTATGGAGAACAGTGAGGAAATGGACTTGGTCCGGGTGAGTGTGTAAAATGCACGTACGCACATAAGAGCTGTGTTTTTTTTGTTTTTTTTTTTCTGTTTATTTCTAGAGGTTTGGGACAGTAATCTGTGCACATCTGTGAAGTATAATTATGTGCCTCATGTGACTACTTAGACTAATTCAGCATGGCCCTGTAAATCTTCCTTTTTGCAGACCCTGCTCCAGAATAATGCGAGTGCTGCGTTCTTCAATGCCCAACTTAGTGAGACTGAGTGGCGTGTGTCAGATGTATCACACTTCCTGTCCAAGGCATCAGAGGACCAAAGACCCGCAGGTTCCGCCTACACCTGGAGAGACGTCTTCAATGAAACCGACCAAGCTATCCAGACCATCTCACGCTTCATGGAGGTTAGTGTGTTAGTGCATCAACAAACACGTCACCACAAAAAGAAAATCTAAAATTGTTAGGAAACAAATGTCGGCGGTGCATCGTATTCAGGATATAAAAGGCCTAATCAGTTTTGTCTGTCTTCAAAGGAAAAGAATGTGAAGCTTTTTTACAAGTAAATTGTTCTGATGTGCAAAGCGATTTAAAATTGATTAAAGTCACATGACTGCTGCTGTTTAAGTAGTTATCGAAAAGCTTCCATTAAGGTCATGCTGGAAAGAAAAGTGGAGAACGATGTTGAATGCTGGCCAAACAAATAGGTTATCCTAGTACAATTTTTCCAGAATCTTCTGTTATTTATTAAAGCACCTAGGATTGCATTAAGCTCCCAGCATGGTTGTTAGAATCTTATAATCAAATGTTCTTTTTTTTCTTCTTTCCCTCGTGAAATTGAATTAGTGTAATACTGTGTGGGTCACTGCTTTCTGTCACCGCATAGTGGGTCAGTATGCCAGAGCCGAGCCTCATCCATAAACAAAAACCTCTAAACCCCTGCTTAATGTTACTTGTTGATAAATAATCATGCCCTAATAAATTGGCAACCTGATTGAGATGCCTACAAAATAAACATCAAGGTTCAGTATTAAAAGTGTGAAGCCTTGTGACGTATTTATGTTGTGTAAGTTATGATGTCTTCCATTACACAGACTAATGATTCTAGCACTTCATCCCCTCATCCTTCCAATGTGGATTATGCAATAAAATGCACAAACATAATACTTACCATTTAAAAAATATGGGTTTTTAATGTTTGGGTCAGTTATGAGTCTGTGTCAATACTAAACAGAGTGAAATTAGTGCGAACAACCTACTAACCCACTGACTGACTGAGTCTGTATGGAGATCATATAATGTGTGTAAACTTGACATTCTTCACACCAGAAACTTTGCCAAGGCCGTCTGCCATGCCTTTTGCATTCTAAGCGTTCACACTGAGTTTTCTTTATGCTCTCTGAACCTGTTGGCTTGTCGCACAGTGTGAAGGGACGTAACATAAGTGAGCTTATTTCAGCTAGGTGTACAGTATGTTAGACACTAATCTGCAGATGGTTTCGACAAATCAAGTTTTAAAGCTTTTAAGCATCTGTAACTAGAAGGATTTGATGTTTTAATTAATGATAATCCTTTAACACCATTTAGACATCACACTAACTTCACTCAGTCAGACTCTCAAACTAAAATATACCATAAATCCACTGTCTTTTCCTTTCAGTGTGTGAACCTTGACAAGCTGGAACCAGTTGCTAATGAGGAGAGACTGGTCAATAAGTCTATGGGTCTTTTGGACAACCAGAAGTTCTGGGCTGGAATCGTGTTTCCCAACATCACCCACAGCAACAGCACCGAGTTGCCTCCCAACGTCAACTATAAGATCCGTATGGACATCGATAATGTGGAGAGGACAAACAAGATTAAAGATGGGTAAGCAGCTGTGTCCAACTACCGGTTAATCACCTATTCCTTGCAGTTTCTTATGAACATACTGATTGTAATCTTGCTTTGCAGCTATTGGGACCCCGGTCCCAGGGCAGACCCCTTTGAGGATCTGCGGTACATCTGGGGTGGATTTTCTTACCTGCAAGACGTCATTGATCAAGGAATCATCAGAGCCGTCACTGGCACCAAGGAGAAGACAGGCATTTACATTCAGCAGATGCCCTACCCCTGCTATGTTGATGACATGTTAGTGACCACTTAAAAAAATAAGAGGCTAATTGTACCTTTAACTGCGCATTTTCTTTAAACAGTACGTAAGCAATTTTCACTTATTTTTTTCAGTTTCCTGCGGGTGATGAGTCGTTCAATGCCTCTCTTCATGACCTTGGCATGGATGTACTCGGTAGCCATCATTATCAAGGGCGTGGTGTACGAGAAGGAGGCACGGCTCAAGGAGACCATGAGGATCATGGGACTGAACAATGGCATCCTGTGGCTCAGCTGGTTCATCAGCAGTTTAATTCCACTTCTGATCAGCGCTGGCCTGTTGGTGATGTTACTGAAGGTTGGTGTTGCCAAAATCATACACGTGTTTACGCTTGGTCATCATGCAAGAATGTTAGCAAATTGTATCAAACAAGTGAACGTACTCATACAGGTCGTTGCTGATTTGATTAGTTTTTCCATGACCACAAAGCTTCATTGTCATAACATTGTTTAAAACAAGTGATATTGCAATGTTGTAACTAGGAAGGGATTTATTTGTCTTTCTCTTCTTTTGCTTCCCTTCTCAGATGGGCAATCTGCTGCCTTACAGTGACCCAGGAGTGGTGTTTCTTTTCCTAGGATCCTTCGGTGTGGTGACCATCATGCAGTGTTTCCTCATCAGCACTCTCTTCTCTCGTGCCAACTTGGCAGCCGCCTGTGGTGGCATTATATACTTCACCCTCTACCTGCCCTATGTGCTGTGTGTCGCCTGGCAAGACTTTGTAGGCTTTGGAATGAAAATTCTAGTGGTGGGTTGAAGAAATTTAATTAAAGTAATGTAAATCCACACCATTTACTCTCATTGTTCGTGTTGAGCTGTTGATAATTCACCATCACGTTTATGTCTAAAAAGTGAATCACCGCACTGTCAAATAAAGATTAAATGTCTGTAGTTCATCCACATACATCATGTTTTTCTGGGTTACTTTCTTTCTCTCTCTTAATCTCTCGTCCATCTTTTCTCTTCCCAGAGTCTGCTCTCTCCGGTGGCTTTTGGTTTTGGCTGTGAGTATTTTGCCCTGTTTGAGGAGCAAGGGGTGGGCATCCAGTGGTCGAACCTTCTGGCCAGCCCTCTGGAGGAGGACAGCTACAATCTGACGACCTCCATCTGCCTCATGCTGTTCGACGCCATGCTCTATGGAATAATGACCTGGTACTTCGAAGCTGTGTTCCCTGGTGAGTCTTTGATCCACTTTCTTACACTTTGTGGTATTTGCAAAATAAATGATGTAGAGTGAAGAAGTGCAGAATATTGTGAGAGAACAAAACGATTCACTCTATTGCAGGCCAGTACGGGATCCCCAGGCCTTGGTATTTCCCTTTCACTCGGACATACTGGTGTGGAGAGAAAGAGAACCAGAATCTCTCCTCATCGCTGTCAAAGAAGGGCAATGCTGAAGGTACACATCATAATTATCAATATTTATTTGTCTCACTGTTAGGCAATACTTCTCAGCCATGTTCCTTGTTGTGTCTTTTCAAACTTAATATTATGTCATTGGTAAAACACTGTCGTCCTTGTCTTGATTGTATCCACAGCTGTATGTATTGAGGAGGAGCCAGCTCACATCGAGCCAGGTGTTTACATCGAAAACCTGGTAAAGGTCTACAGCCATGGAAAAAAGCTGGCAGTAGATGGACTGTCCCTGAGGTTCTATAACGGACAGATAACATCCTTCCTTGGCCACAATGGCGCTGGCAAGACCACGACCATGTAAGATAATACACACATCTTCAGTACATCTGAAATACCCCTGGGTCAGCAATCTGCCCTATTAAGAATGACTGACTGTTATTGACTGCCTGCTTTTTTCTCAAAGGTCAATCCTGACTGGGCTGTTTCCTCCCACCTCTGGAACCGCCTACATCCTCGGCAAGGACATCCGCACCGAACTGAGCACCATCCGGCAGAATCTGGGAGTCTGTCCTCAGCACAACGTTCTGTTCAGCATGTACGTGTACAGTCATGATCCTAGAACCTCCACATCCAAAAAAACGAATTATTCTGCACTGGTAGCCTTTTGCATTTTTGTAACTGCATGGGTTGATTCAATGCAGGCTCACAGTGGAGGAGCATATCTGGTTCTACGCCCGTCTGAAGGGCCTGCCAGAGGAGAAGGTGAAGGCTGAGATGGAGCAAATAGTGAATGATGTCGGGCTGCCTCACAAACGAAAGTCCCGCACCAGCACACTGTCAGGTTAGTTTGATGCTCCAGCAAAAGCAAAATCAGATGTCTTTTCAGACGCATTTCTATCCAGATAGTAAAATTTACAATACATTGTCTTTGTAGGAGGGATGCAGCGGAAGCTGTCAGTGGCTCTGGCTTTTGTAGGAGGCTCAAAGGTTGTGATTCTGGATGAACCGACGGCTGGTGTTGATCCCTATGCTCGCAGGGGCATCTGGGATCTGCTGCTTAAATACAGACAAGGTAAACACAACTGCTGGCTGCTTTTTAGTAATACATTTGTCATTAATTCTTTTTATTGTTTCTTATTTCTGTTTAGATAATGTGTATAATTGTATAAGTTTATATGCTGACTGTTTTAATCATCTGTCAGGCCGTACCATCATCCTGTCCACTCACCACATGGACGAGGCTGACATCCTTGGCGACCGCATCGCCATCATTTCCCACGGCAAGCTGTGCTGCGTAGGCTCCTCGCTCTTCCTGAAGACCCAGCTGGGAACGGGCTACTACCTGACCCTGGTCAAGAGAGACTACGACTTAACACTTCAGTCCTGCAGAAATTCAGCCAGTACCGTCTCCTACGTCAAGAAGACTGGGAAGGTGAGAAGTTACAGGAATTGTGTGTTTTTAAAAAGGAACTACTCTGACTTTAAGAGCAGTTAATTTGTTTCAGCTAGCAATCAGGGAGCTGTAATCAGGGCATTTTTTTTAAATATTACTGATAACCCTCTTTATCTTTGCTCCAGGAGGACAGTGTATCAGAGAGCAGTTCAGATGCTGGTCTTGGCAGTGAACCAGAGAGTGAAACCACCACAATTGGTATGATCTAACAATCCTGTAGTTTTCACGTTGCTAGGATTGAAGCGTTTGAGTGTTTAACTACTCATTCTCAACAACATCTTACCCGTCGCACCATTTTCTTCCCTCCAGACGTGTCTCTCATCTCAAATGTGATCTTCAAGCATGTCCCCGAAGCTCGTCTTGTCGAGGACCTTGGCCATGAACTCACCTATGTGTTGCCCTACCAGTCAGCTAAAGATGGAGCCTTTGTCGAGCTATTCCACGAGCTGGATGATCGGCTGCCCGACCTGGGAATATCCAGCTATGGAATATCTGATACCACGCTGGAAGAGGTAAGAAGCAGTCATGAGATTAAATCCTCTTCTCATCTGGTCTTTTTATTATTTGTTGTATGTATTGTTTGCTTTTGCCATTGTTTTAAGAACATTCTGTCTTCCAACTGTGCAGATTTTCCTGAAAGTAGCTGAAGACAGTGGAGTGGATTCTGTTGAGCTCTCAGGTGAGATCAAGGCCTGTATTTTTTATTTATATTATCAGAGTCTGCATTATTGCACTTATCTTGAAACAATGAAGACTAATCTTAAACAAACTTGTGGCTGCAGATGGAGTCGTGCCGACCAGGACTCGTCGCCATCATGCGTTTGGAGATCACCAGAGCTGCTTAAAGCCTTTCACTGAGGATGAATTCGATTTCAATGACTCTGAAGGTGACCCAGGTAGAACTGCACTACCCAGCATGCAGTGCAATGATAGCAACAGTCTTGTCCCTATCATTGCTTTTATTTTTTGATATATTATGGCATTTCATAAAATCTGCGTAGAAAATTAGGAGGAAAATGCATATTTCAGATATCAAAGGAAGTGAACTGCAGCTTATCCCCTATATAAAAACACACTGACAATGCAAAGTGTAGAAATCATTTAATTGTGCCATTACAATCACAACTGCTGACTGTTTTTACAAATACTGTTGCTCAATCAGGACTCAAACTACATGTTGCCATTGTCCTCACGTGTATTGCTGTGTCTGTGTCCAGAATCCCGTGAGACCGACTGGCTCAGTGGAACAGATGGCAAGGGTTCATACCAGGTCAAAGGCTGGAGTCTGAAGAGGCAACAGTTTGTTGCTTTACTCTGGAAAAGATTCCTCTACGCCCGGCGCTCAAGGAAAGGTTTCTTTGCTCAGGTACACTCCTATTTCCATAATCAAATATTTGAATGAAGGTGAAGTTAAGTCTTTCTGCATCCATCATGCATTATATTCACAACTGTCACGTGTACTCTTTAGGAAACAATAGTTTTGCAATATTATAGTTAGAATTGTCACGTTGTTGTTTTTCAGATTGTTCTTCCAGCAGTCTTTGTGTGTATTGCCCTGGTGTTCAGTTTAATTGTTCCTCCGTTTGGAAAGTACCCAAGCCTGGCCCTGGATCCTAGCATGTATGGAGAACAGTTTACCTTCATCAGGTAAGTTATTGCCTTCCCATCAGTTTCGCCCTTATTATTGCACAATAAAGATTCCTCTGCTCATGTAATAACTTTTTTTACATTATAGAAGTTAATTATATATTAAAGATTTTTAACCTTTAATCCTCCTAGCATATTTCCTAAATGAATGTTTTCTTTCCATCCTCAAATAGGGCAAAGTGTTTGTTGCATATTCTAACAGATGTATTTGAAAACTCAAATAGCTGTTATGTAACTGTGAAACTTCAAGTAAAAGTTCCCATGCCTATTTTTTAAACATCATTAGATGGGGATGACATATCTGGATATTTCCACTTTTGAACTAAATGCATATGTTGTTAAAATTATTATATATCATAATATGGGTGTTAATAAAGGCAATGTGGTCTGTGTGTCTGTGTAGTAATGACCTACCTGAAGATCCACACATCAACAAACTACTCGGAGCTCTGACTGAAAAACCAGGATTTGGAACGCGCTGCATGGAAGGAGACTCTACGCTGTGAGTTTCAAGAAAAAAAGTTAACATACGCGTGGAAAATTAAAAATATATAGAGAGCACATATAAGGTGTAGTACTCAAAACATAAACATTAAGTGGAGGTTATGCTGTCGCTGCTTCAGAGATAATTCCTGTACAGCGGTTGAGGAAGAGTGGTCGGTCCTGCCTGTCTCCCAAAGTCTGAAGGAGCTGTTTGACAAAGGCAACTGGTCGATGGAGATCCCCTCTCCCCAGTGTGAGTGCAGCTGTGAAGGACGCAAGAGGATGCTCCCAGAGTGTCCTGCTGGTGCCGGTGGACTTCCACCACCTCAGGTTGGTGACGCCACACAATCAGAAAGTTAAAAGAGCAAAAGAATGCATTGAAATAAATGGCACTTTCTTCTCCTTTAAACTGGTAAGGCTACACAACAAAAGTGAATTAACTTTTTTCTATGTTTGTGTATCCAGATGAAGATTAGTGACAGAGACACTCTGCAGAATCTGACTGGCAGAAACATCTCAGACTATCTGGTTAAAACCTACGCTAAGATTATTGGCAAGAGGTAAGTAACACTCATCTTCAACATTTGGATGCACACTTTTTGGTCAATATTATTTCTGCTTTATATATCATGTTATCCTTTTTTACCCCACAGCCTGAAGAACAAGATTTGGGTGAACGAGTTCAGGTACATTACCCGAGACCTGATCAATAATATTGACCCAGGTGCCTCTCTGCTGTGATACTAAAATAATTGTTCTCTATGCAGATACGGTGGATTCTCATTGGGTGCCAGAAATTCTCAGCTTCTGTCGCACATTGATGAAATCGATGATGCGATAGCTGAGCTGAAGAGACGCTTCCGTCTGGAGAGAGTAAGAGACTTCAGTCCATTTTTATTTAACGTACTGCTGTTTTGTTTTGTTTTGTTTGTTAAGATTTCAGTGATTCAGACTTAATTGTAGATACTTTCTTACTGCAGATTTTAACAGTGTCGGTTGAAATTAATGTGCTAAAGAAAACCTTCTCTCTCTCTGTCTCTCTATCCATCAAGGGAACTACAGCAGATCATTTCCTCAGCAGTCTCTCCACTTTTATCCAAGGATTGGACACCAAGAATAACGTCAAGGTTAATGCACACACACACACACACTGATTATGTAACAGTAGATGACTGTGTAGGTTACCATCAATCTTTCCTCATAAAAATTCTTCAACAATGCTGTGGTTCCACACCTGTTTCAGCAATAAGCTTCTTTCACTACTTTAAAACTGTGTAATCCGTATGCATCTAATCGCATTTTGTGCCCTTTTGTCATTTTTTTCTGTGCATACAGTGTATGTCTCTAAATAGAAACAACATAACATTTCAGGAATGTAGGCATTTCATTTGTCTGGAACAACTAACCAAATACACTTTAAGTCCTTAACTCCAAGAACTGAAATAGAATCTTGGAAATAGAAAAAAAGAAAAGGCTCAAGAGCAGCAGACAGAGCAAATGGGAACCTATTTTTACTCTAGCCATACTGTAATCTATCTTGCAGACTTGGCAATCAGCGGATCATCAAGCTACAAATTTACTCCCAGCCAGCTTTTTATTTCCTGGAGTCAGAAACTAAAATGAATGCCTTCTTTCTCCAGATCTGGTTCAACAACAAGGGCTGGCATAGCATCGGCTCTTTCCTCAATGTGATGAACAATGGCATCCTACGGGCAAGACTTCAAGCTGGCAAAGACCCCACAAAGTTTGGCATCACTGCCCACAATCACCCACTCAACCTCACCAAGGAGCAGCTGTCCCAGGTGGCGCTGTGAGTATTACTGTTAGTGCAGAGGTACATTTCAAAAATTCTTCAACAAGACTTTGCTTCTCATTTCTCCCTTTTCTCTGTTGTCCCTCCATCAGGATGACAACGTCAGTGGATGTGCTGGTTTCCATTTGCGTGATCTTCGCCATGTCCTTCGTCCCCGCCAGCTTCGTTGTCTTCCTCATCCAGGAGAGAGTGAACAAGGCCAAACACATGCAGTTCATCAGTGGAGTGCAGCCTTTCTTATACTGGCTGGCTAACTTTGTCTGGGACATGGTAAGATTCCCCTCCAAACTGTACTCAATGAGAAAAGTTGGATTCTTTTAGGATATGGTGCAGTTATATAATTTTATTATGTGAAAACCTACTGAAGCCTCCTTCTCTGGTTCCCCTGCAGTGCAATTACATCGTCCCAGCCACACTGGTCATCATCATCTTTGTGTGTTTCCAACAAGAGGCCTACGTCTCCTCCACCAACCTGCCTGTGCTGGCCCTGCTGCTGCTGCTCTACGGGTACGTCTTGACCCACGCTGTGTTTTCTTTATGTTTTTTCTTTTTCTCGCCCCATCTCATCTAAAACCATGACTGTATCTCTTCCCAGATGGTCCATCACCCCTCTGATGTACCCAGCCTCATTCTTCTTTAAGATCCCCAGCACAGCCTATGTGGTTCTGACCAGCGTCAACATCCTGATTGGAATTAACGGCAGCGTCTCTACCTTTGTCCTGGAGCTGTTTGGTGGCAATGTAAATAATGTCTCCAAGTCATTTTTGCTTACATGCATAGAACAGCTAGAGATTTATTAATTATTTATTCAAAATGTTTAAAAATGGAAGTTTTAGAAACAAAGAGATGATTGACAGCTTCAACCTCATGATTGAATGCTGATTTTATTCCCATTTAAGGAGATCGGTGGTATCAACGACATCCTGAAGAACGTGTTCCTCATCTTCCCTCACTTTTGTCTGGGCAGAGGATTGATTGACATGGTGAAGAATCAGGCAATGGCTGATGCTTTGGAGAGATTTGGTAATTTGTGACCTCTTCAACCAGCTAATGTAAATTTCGAAAATAAAGAGAAATTTTCTAAATGTGTAAAGTGCCTGTCCTGTTTCTAGGTGAAAACCGATTCCGCTCCCCTTTGGCGTGGGACATGGTGGGAAAGAACCTGTTTGCAATGGCCATAGAGGGCGTGATCTTCTTCTCCATCACTGTCCTCATTCAGTACCGCTTCTGCATTAAGGCCAGGTGGGTGAAATCTTCAATGCGTGACCCTTCAGAATTAGACTCCAAAGATTATTCTATGGATAGAGTATCCATTACTAAGACTCAAAACAGTTGACAGATGTGGATTTTAAAATCCCGTAGGTGAGATAATCAACTGTCCTACAATCCTGTCTCAAATGTGACACCTTGTCTCTCTGCTGGCTGTGTCTTTGCAGGTCGTCCAGCAGCCATCTGAAGCCTATCGGAGAAGAAGACGAGGACGTGGCCAGAGAGCGGCAGCGGATCCTGAGCGGAGTGGGCCAGTCGGACATCCTGGAACTCAGACAGCTCACCAAGATCTACAAGCGGAAACAGAAGCCGGCGGTAGACAGGCTATGTGTTGGCATTCCCCCAGGAGAGGTACAATACACACAACATGCACCAGAATTTCCTTTCTTAACAGTTTTGTAGCAATAAAAGTTTGTTTTTAAGAAGATGAGAAGCTTCAGCTTCATCTCTACGTTCCTGTGATACCTGCAACCTGATGTGGAGGTTTTTTGTTTTTTTTTTCCTACAGTGCTTTGGTTTGCTCGGGGTGAACGGAGCAGGTAAAACCAGTACCTTTAAAATGCTGACAGGCGATTCAGTGGTCACCAGTGGAGAGGCGTACCTGGCGGGCAAGAGGTGAGATACCTCAAATTATACCAAACATCCAATCAACTTGTTGACTGAAGGCAGAACTCAAGCTCATCCCATTCCTCTTGAGTACTGCCTTAGATCACGTTCTAACAAGATGAAAATTAAAATAGCTTTCTTTCATTTTTTAGAAACCATATTTCATCTTTTATGTCATGTAATTATTCTCTTTTACTGTCTCCAGTGTGACAACAGAGATTGATGAGGTGCACCAGAACATGGGTTACTGTCCTCAGTTTGATGCCATCAATGACCTGCTGACTGGCAGAGAGCACCTGGAGTTGTACGCCATCCTGAGAGGAGTACCTGAGAAGGAAGTCTGTGAGGTCAGCAGCACCCACCACATGAGCACACATACTTGGACCCACTGTATTTACTTAGGGTGTATTTTATTTAACTTTTGGAGTCTTGTTTTTTTTTTTTTTAAATTTCTTCATGGCATACAATTAAATAAACAGACCATGTACACCCAAGAAAATGGTTACCAGCGCCCTCATATAAGACTTGTTTTGTCCACCAGGTGGCGGAGTGGGGCATCCGAAAGCTGGGCTTGGTTAAATATGTGGATAAGGCAGCAGGCAGCTACAGTGGAGGAAACATGAGGAAACTTTCTACAGCCATCGCTCTCATAGGAGGACCACCTGTGGTGTTTCTGGTCAGTAAAACATGTTTGAACACTGTTGAGTGAATTTGCTGAAGTTTTAGCAACAGCTGACTATCTTCTTCACATCACACAGGATGAACCAACGACAGGCATGGACCCCAAAGCACGCCGAGCGCTGTGGAATGCAATCCTGAGCATCATCAAGGAGGGTCGGTCTGTAGTTCTGACCTCTCACAGGTTAGACTGGCCATCTCAATTAAACAAACGTTTAAACGTTCATCTTGCGGTGTGACATCAGCTGTCATTTGTTCTAACACAACTAAGCTGACCCTGGTGTGTTTCTGTGCAGCATGGAGGAGTGTGAAGCACTCTGCACCAGAATGGCCATCATGGTCAATGGCAGGTTCCGCTGTCTGGGCAGTGTGCAACATCTCAAAAACAGGTGGGAACACACTTTTGAGCTAAAAGGTGCTTTAACACATACACACAAGAATCTAGTTTTCTAGAGAAGAATGAAACATGTTGTTATGTCATCAGGTTTGGTGACGGCTACACCATTATCCTGCGGGTGGCGGGACCCGACCCGGACCTCCGGCCGGTGATGGAGTTCATTGAGCTGGAGCTGCCCGGCAGCACGTTGAAAGAGAAGCACCGCAACATGCTGCAGTACCAGCTGCCAACCTCGCTCACTTCCCTCGCCCGCATCTTCTCCCTGCTCTCTAAGAACAAGGAGGCGCTCAGCATAGAGGACTACTCTGTTTCCCAGACGACTCTAGACCAAGTGAGCACGCTTGCACAAGGCTCTGACTTTTCATGTGGTGTCACTTGAGTTTAGACTAAATCTAATTCCTTTTCTTCTTCCCTCCCCCTTCCTGCAGGTTTTTGTAAATTTTGCCAAGGACCAAAGTGATGAGGACCATTTGAAAGAAGTAAATCTGAACAAGCGGGAGGCTGTGGTAGTGGACATGTCACAGATAAACTCTTTTCTCATGGACAAGACCAGGGAGAGCTGCGTCTGATTCCACAACATACCACCCCTCCCCCAACACTGAAAATATTGACCACTCACTGACGGGGGTGAAAGACTATGTTCCTTTTGGTTTTTTATTTCTATTTTTTTAGTCTTTTTTTAATTATCATTTCTCAGTGGGCCTGCACCTCAGCGCACAGCCTTCTGAGAGGTGGAGTCTGCAGGTATTGTGACAGACACTGAAAACTCAATGCAAATCAATGCAAGGAATATATACAAATATATTTAAGAGACATGAGGGTTGGAGACTGGTGCTTCTCCTTCACTACGTGGACAAAAAGACCCAGAACACTTGAAGCAGGATTGGTCTGGAAAGTTTGTAGCGCTGCTACACACAGTGGACTCGGCATCGGGGGGAAGAAAATGTGTTTAGTCTTTAAATGCCCGGCTATGTGCTAATGTGTGTCGTGAGATCGTGACAACAGGGATAAAGTTGTTATCGTTCACTGCCAACTGCTGAAAGATGGACTGACTGCATTTATATCAGGGTCAAACCTCTCAGTTGCTCTTCGTTACCAAACGCAGTCGTTTTACACCAACCTGCAATCAAGCAACATGTTCATTTTTACTAATTAGATTTTTTGAAATCTAAAGGACAAAAGTAATTAATAGTGATTTTTTTTTTGAATAACAAGTTAGATAAATAACCAAGTTATGTTTTTATTTGTTGTTGTCAGTGTCCTTGACATTGTCCAGCACAGTGCCTATACTGTACCATGGTGGAGCATTCCATTGATCACTCCACATGTGTAAGACAGAAACCAACATGCATCAAAGCACAAATTTCAGTTTGTGGGAAAGGCAATGAATGAAACTGGTTTTGTTTTTTGTTTTTTTTTGTTTGTTTTTTTAAAAATATGGTCTTACATTGTCAAAAAACAGAAAAAAAAAAAAAAAGTGATTTCTTAATGTCTGTACATGATGCAGCCAGGCATACTGGCTTGTTTTTACTCGTCCTGCCCTCTTTAAATGGATCTGCAGGCCAATCGAAACGGAAGGAGGAAGCAAACTGGCAGTTGTGACTTTAACAGACAGCTGAAGAATTTGGACTGTTCCTTGAAACTAGGAAATATTTGATGCATGCTACAGAGTCACACACACTTGGACTGTGTGTGTCAGAGATTAGAGACGACAGAATTGTGCTTCGCACATATGTGTATGTGGAGTCTGAATCCAAATTCTGTTGTAAATAAATGTACGAAAATGTTGACTTTGGTGAAGTGCAGTGCTGCTCTGCTTTTGTGTGATGGTGTTCGTGCTTTTATACACGCCAGTGTGACGGCACGATGGGAGCATTTAAAGACCTGAGCCGTCACTAATGTGATATTATGTAAAGTAGCGTCAGTGTCTTGTGATGCTGAGGGAAAAAAACAAAAGTTGCAAATGGAGTGAACAAATGTACGTGCCAAATGGAGCTAAATATGTATCTCTGATCAACCAGCATAATCTCAAGGAGGCAACTGTTAAAAAGTTGTGCTTTCCTCCTCTGACGTTATCAGCTACTCGGAACAAAAAGCACAATTTCACGTCAATTCGTTTCTCCTTGTTCAGTCTCCATTTTTCATTCTTGACAGTGTTGCCAAATTCTAACATCTGTGTTTGTTCACATTAATCAGCTGAATAAATTTAGCTTTCCTGAGCAGCCACACACACATTTATGTTTCCAGAGCTACTTCAACAGGGATCCTACAATTAGACTTGTGCTTGTAATGCTTTATATTCCAACAACACATAACCAGGGTTTAAATTTAAATAGCTGGTCTAGTTTCTGTCGGGGATGTGATTGCCGCTGTGGGGCTTCAGACTGACTCTCAGCCAAAAATGTGAGCACTTTATAGACTTCGCTTGTCAAAGACATAAAAAGAAAGCAAAAAACTGAAAACTTCTGGTCTGGAGCGCAGACACAACTCAGACAAAATGAAGCTACACTGCATTAAAACCGTTGTGCCACACTTCAAACTGACAGTGAAAAGCAGAGACGGGAGGGAGGTAAATAGAAAAATGGAGGGACAGTAAAGATGGCTATTTTTCTCTTCTTATGCTTAATATTATTATTTGTTTACAATTCTAAGTATTAAACAGCTGTTTCATTGTGTATAGTTATTCTTTGCATTAATAAATAAAAAAATTCATTCATAAAAAAAAAAAAAAACGCCTCTCAGTTTGATCGTTTTTGCCCTGTTGCTGCTGTGGTCGTGTCTAAAGTTAATGTGAGTTTGTCCCATGGAAGCTTGTTACTAATGACTGAACAAGAGGTGTGTTTGCTGTGTGTGTGGCCGTGTATGTTAATGTTTGCTATAAATTTCTAGAGCAAGTGTGTCTGTGTGTTTTCACCTGCTGCAGTCCCACACAAACACAGATGCACAATCCCACAGCTTGTGACATCACTCTGCTTTCTGTCACTCCGATTTATTCATCCACCGACATCATGACTGGGAGAGCTGTTCTTCTGGGGCTTCTGATTATCTGCGTGGCAGCAGGTAAAGAAAAACACGCTTTATTCCAGTGTTCATTCTTCGAGGGTTATACAAAAGCTGTGCTGCTGTGGAGAGTTTTCCACCTGGCTATAGAAGATTTTTGTCTTTAACTGTGTTTTTAAAGCACATGTTTTTGACACTGACAATGAGCAGAGAAAGAGATTACAAAGTCAAATTCAATATCAGATCTAATCTCTGGATGTATGGTCACTTTTCCATCAGTATTTGTCTGTATCAGACGGGGTTGATGATGATGAAGGAATCCCCTATTTTGAACACCATCTGCTGTCTTTCCAGATGCTGAAAAGAAGTCTGGACTCAG
Source organism: Mola mola (assembly GCA_001698575.1). Lineage (NCBI taxonomy): Eukaryota > Metazoa > Chordata > Actinopteri > Tetraodontiformes > Molidae > Mola > Mola mola. The sequence continues at coordinate 2,133,166 of KV751376.1, read as the reverse complement.
AAAGGTGCTGCTCTTCTCCTCAGCGTGTGTGTGCATATACAGCATTTAGGGTGTTTAGTATTTAGGCCTTTCTTGTGAGGTGACGACCGATCCCATGTGTTTTGGCAGCCTTCCTGTCACGACTCGGATATTGTGGCCTGCCCTCGAAACTTTGACCCAGTGTGCGGCAGCGACGGAAACACTTACACCAACGAGTGTATGCTTTGTTTCGAGAGACAGTGAGTAAACACACGCACACACACGCACACACAAACACACAGCTGCTCCTCTTCTCACAGCTCTCTCACTCTTATGGAAGGATCAAGTCCTCCAGTCGCCCCCTGCTGGTGAATGATTTTAATCCTGCAGTCACAATACTAAACTGTGATTGGCTGACCACAGCAGCCAATGACTGGAGGTTTCCCCGTTTCTTCTATCATCTGTTAGTTCTTTACAGGAAATGACCCTGTGGTCGTCAGTCATTACAAGGAAATAATGGTCACACAAATGATGGAAAAGCACTGAAATTCAAGAGATTCTTCTGTATTGGTGTTTTAATTCCAGAGTGACAGCAATACAGGCATCAGATTTTCTGAATATACACTAAGAATGAGTTGTTTCTGTTTTTTTGTCTCTTAAAACTGCTGAAGACAAAATGGAATTGCTTAAAAGTGCTGAATGGTGGCTTTTAATTTCTTGTCTGCTCTATCATTTCCCCACTGTTGCTCATGTGGTTGCTGATACAATGCTGAAATGAATTCTATTTCCTGTTATAACCTTCTCTGTAGACGAAACAAGAAGGACATTTTGATTGTCAAACAGGGCGCCTGCTGACCTGCGATGATGTCCCAGCTCAGATGACCATTTATCAATCCAGCCTGGACGATCCCCGCAGTCCTAAATGTTCAATAAATTTTAATCAGCATCAAACACCTGTCTTATGCTTTCTTTTTTGCACAGTAATAATAATTATGCACACATGTAAGAGCAGAAATAAAACAAAAAAAAACCAAAGAAAAAGAAAGAATGTGAAGAGAGCAAAAAAAAAAAAAGCAACATCAAAATTAAATCAAATCAAATCAAATTTTATTTGTATAGCCCAAAATCACAATTTACACATTATCTCATTGGGCTTTGACAAACTGTACAGATGTGACATCCTCTGCCCTTAGACCCTTGAACCGGGTGAGGAAAAAACTTTAAAAAAAAAACCCTAAACAGGGAAAATAAGAAAGACTCAGGAAGAACCACAGAGGAGGGATCCTTCTTCCTAGGACGGACAGACGTGCGATAGATGTTACTTGTAAAGAACACAACAACATGATAATAACAGTTTACAAAGAATGTATAAAACATCCATGACTCCCAGAGTCTGTGGATTCTATTAATCCAGATGTATGTGAAGTCTAGTGATCCAGACGCAGGTGGACTCTGTTGGTCCAGGAGTCATTGTACTCCATGTAGCAAGAGATGAGTGTTGTTGATGTAGTCACTGAGTCCAAGAGTATGTAGAATCTGTACATCCAGGGATATGTGAGGTGTAGTCTATTTATACAGAAGCCATTGTGATCTGTGGATCCCGATTTGCACTTGGAAATCCAGCCTAGGATCCAACTCACAGGATCCAAGTCACAGGATCTCCTTTCCTAATGTGGCCAGGGGGCATCAGGCAGGACCATAGCAGCAGCTCCCACCACGACCTAGAAAAACCTGCAGGATGATAATGGACAACGATTCCGGGGAAGAAGTAAAGTTAGCGTAAGGATATGGACATCTAGAGGAGCAGAGAAGAGAGCTCAGTGCATCATGGAGTGTTTTGAGCTAGATAGGCCAGCCCTAACTATAAGTTTTATCAAAAAGGAAGGTTTTAAGCCTACTCTTAAAATCAGAGTGTGTCTGAGTGTGTATTCTCTTCTGAATTTAACTGGGAGCCAGTGCAGGGAAGCCAGTATGGGGGAAATATGGTTTCTGATATTAGTTCTAGTCAGTAGACGCGCTGCTGCATTTTGGACTAACTGAAGAGTTTTTAAAATCTTATTAGGGCAACCTGAAAATAAAGAATTACAGTAATCCAGCCTGGAAGTAACAAATCTGGTTGAGACAGGATGTGCCGGATTTTTAGCAATGTTAGGTGAAAGAAGGCGGTCCTTGAAATCTGTTTTACATGTGAGGTAATCTGAAAATTCCCTTGTAATGTGAAGGCAGCAGGTTAAGTTGGTTATCTCTGTTGATAGCCAAATATTTACAGTCAGTGTCCTGGGTAACCCAGCGGTCAATGGCAGGTTCCGCTGTCTGGGCAGTGTGCAACATTTCAAAAACAGGTGGGAACACACTTTTGAGCTAAAAGGTGCTTTAAAAAGTTCACACACATGCACACAAGAATCTAGTTTTCTAGAGAAGAATGAAACATGTTGTTATGTCATCAGGTTTGGTGACGGCTACACCATTATCCTGCGGGTGGCGGGACCCGACCCGGACCTCCGGCCGGTGATGGAGTTCATTGAGCTGGAGCTGCCCGGCAGCACGTTGAAAGAGAAGCACCGCAACATGCTGCAGTACCAGCTGCCAACCTCGCTCACTTCCCTCGCCCGCATCTTCTCCCTGCTCTCTAAGAACAAGGAGGCGCTCAGCATAGAGGACTACTCTGTTTCCCAGACGACTCTAGACCAAGTGAGCACGCTTGCACAAGGCTCTGACTTTTCATGTGGTGTCACTTGAGTTTAGACTAAATCTAATTCCTTTTCTTCTTCCCTCCCGCTTCCTGCAGGTTTTTGTAAATTTTGCCAAGGACCAAAGTGATGAGGACCATTTGAAAGAAGTAAATCTGAACAAGCGGGAGGCTGTGGTAGTGGACATGTCACAGATAAACTCTTTTCTCATGGACAAGACCAGGGAGAGCTGCGTCTGATTCCACAACATACCATCCCTCCCCCAACACTGAAAATATTGACCACTCACTGACGGGGGTGAAAGACTATGTTCCTTTTGGTTTTTTATTTCTATTTTTTTAGTCTTTTTTTAATTATCATTTCTCAGTGGGCCTGCACCTCAGCGCACAGCCTTCTGAGAGGTGGAGTCTGCAGGTATTGTGACAGACACTGAAAACTCAATGCAAATCAATGCAAGGAATATATACAAATATATTTAAGAGACATGAGGGTTGGAGACTGGTGCTTCTCCTTCACTACGTGGACAAAAAGACCCAGAACACTTGAAGCAGGATTAGTCTGGAAAGTTTGTAGCGCTGCTACACACAGTGGACTCGGCATCGGGGGGAAGAAAATGTGTTTAGTCTTTAAATGCCCGGCTATGTGCTAATGTGTGTCGTGAGATCGTGACAACAGGGATAAAGTTGTTATCGTTCACTGCCAACTGCTGAAAGATGGACTGACTGCATTTATATCAGGGTCAAACCTCTCAGTTGCTCTTCGTTACCAAACGCAGTCGTTTTACACCAACCTGCAATCAAGCAACATGTTCATTTTTACTAATTAGATTTTTTGAAATCTAAAGGACAAAAGTAATTAATAGTGATTTTTTTTTTGAATAACAAGTTAGATAAATAACCAAGTTATGTTTTTATTTGTTGTTGTCAGTGTCCTTGACATTGTCCAGCACAGTGCCTATACTGTACCATGGTGGAGCATTCCATTGATCACTCCACATGTGTAAGACAGAAACCAACATGCATCAAAGCACAAATTTCAGTTTGTGGGAAAGGCAATGAATGAAACTGGTTTTGTTTTTTGTTTTTTTTTGTTTGTTTTTTTAAAAATATGGTCTTACATTGTCAAAAAACAGAAAAAAAAAAAAAAAAAAGCTGTCTGATGAAACACAAGTCATCAGTGGTTCTATCACTTGTTTGACAAACATCTAAATTTAAACCAAACCACTAGGAAGCATTCTCCTTCCAAAAAACTTAACAGCAGTTTATCACCACCACTCAGCAGTATATCACCACTACTCGGCATTTCATATTTTTCGTCAGTATTTCTTCAGTTTTAAATAACCATCTGGTGCTTTTATGCTTACACAAGGTATACAAAGCAAACAGTGAAACTGCAGTGGTGGGGTCAAGCAGAAGGTCTGGGGTGATTTTTGTGGTAGTGTGACTGGTAAAAATCTTATAATTTTCAAAGGATTAGGTGCAGGTTTTGCAATAAACTTTGAAAAACAGAGTTAGCTGAGTGTATGGAGACTAAATTATAAAAATTAGTGAAGCGTGTCATATGATTCTTGGGTAACTTGGGTAAACCTGAACATGAATACTGAAAAAAACGATTGAAGCAATTTTTATCGAAACAGAAGATCTTCTTGTTTTCTTTGTATTTTGGGAGAGAAAGTCAGGCAGAGAAAAAAAAGTAATGAGTTATACAAGTATATTAACAAAAAACTTTGACTGAATTTATAACATAAGAGCCTTGTTTGCGAAAGCAGAGACCAAATTGTTATTTTTAATGCCCCTTTTACAGTAACCAGAAATCCCACTATACTGCAACTTCAAAATATGTGAGGTCACAGTGAGCTCTGACCTCCAAAACTTTATCAGTTCACTCTTGAGTCGAAATGTAGGTTTGTGCCAAATTTAACAAAAATCCCTCAATCCATTCTTGAGATATCGCGCTCAAGATTTCAGGTCACAGTCACATTGACCTGTGACCTCCAAAGGTCAAGATCTTCTGATCAAAGCTAATTGTCGGTGGCTCTGATCTGAGTTTGTTCCACATTCACAAGTATGGCCCACATGAGGCTGCAGTGACCTTGATTTTGGACTTATGACCTCCAAAATTTAATCAGTTTATCCTTGAGTCAAAGTGGACATATATGAAAAGTTAAAACAAAATCCCTTAAAGCTGTCTTGAGATGGACGGAGGTATGGATGGACTAACAACCAAATGACATAATAGCTGTTACCGGAACAGAAGCATAAAAAACATTGCATTTCATGGCAAATATGTGTGGGGATGCTGATTACTGAAATTCAACTATCAAAAGCATTTGCTGAATTGCAGAAATGTGGAGTTAAGAGCCAGTAAAGTCATGAGCTACAATGTTGTTGACTTATAATACTGGCAGCATTATTAGCTGAACTGCATTATATCTAAGAAGATAAAAGGTAGAAGTTAGAAGCTAAACATTAATGCATAAAAAAAAAAAAATGAAGAATTGTCTTGTTACAGAGACTTAACCCATCCCACCCAGAAATTCAAAAGTCACAGCAGCACCATACAAGATACCAAAATCAGGAAAATAATGGAAGAATTTAATACTTTATAAAATATAAACCTTAGAAAAAGCTAAATATCTCAAAGATTCTGAAAGGAAAAATACAAGGGAACATCATTAAAGACATAAACATTTTGATATGTGAATGGTTTCAGTAAGGGAAAATATGTAGAAGGATAATCAAGTGGCAGAAGTGGAAATATAATACAGAACATGATAATAATAATGTGGGCTGATCTCGGAGTGTTTAGTAGGAAGCAACTGGACTTCTTATCATGTTTGAAGACGTTTCGCCTCTCATCCGAAAGGTTTCTTCAGTTCTGAGGGTCAGTGCGGGAAACCCAAGGTATTTAACCCAGAGTGGGTAGAGGCAATCACCAAAAATGAGGACGTGGTGAACAGCCGCCTCGACAATGGCAGCGCGGAACATAGCCCACTCATGTTTCCATGCTCCCCACTACCTCCTCCAGAGGTGGGAGTTGAAGACCATTTTCACAGGGTCCTCAGCCAGACATTCCCAGCAGACCCTCACTATTCACTTGGACCTGCCTAGTCTGTCCAGCTTCCTCCCCCGCCACCCGATCCAACTCACCACCAGGTGGTGATCAGTTGACAGCTCTGCTCCTCTCTTTATCCGAGTGTCCAGCACATACGGTCGCAGATCAGATGATACGACTACAAAGTCAATCATTGACTGTCGACCTAGGGTGTCCTGGTGCCAAGTGCACTTATGGACACTCTTATGGCTGAACATGGTGTTAGTTATGGACAAACTGGGACTAGCACAGAAATCCAATAACTGAACACCACTCGGGATCAGATCGGGCAGTCCGTTCCTCCCAATCACACCCCTCCAGGTCTCGCTGTCATTGCCCACATGAGCGTTGAAGTCTCCCAGTAGGACGATGGAGTCCCCAGTAGGGGCACTCTCCAGTACCTGTTCCAAGGACTCCAAAAAGGGTGGGTACTCTGAACGGCTATTTGGCGCATAGGC
>KV751376.1:2090412-2124961 GCA_001698575.1 Mola mola | reverse complement strand
TGCCAAATGGAGCTAAATATGTATCTCTGATCAACCAGCATAATCTCAAGGAGGCAACTGTTAAAAAGTTGTGCTTTCCTCCTCTGACGTTATCAGCTACTCGGAACAAAAAGCACAATTTCACGTCAATTCGTTTCTCCTTGTTCAGTCTCCATTTTTCATTCTTGACAGTGTTGCCAAATTCTAACATCTGTGTTTGTTCACATTAATCAGCTGAATAAATTTAGCTTTCCTGAGCAGCCACACACACATTTATGTTTCCAGAGCTACTTCAACAGGGATCCTACAATTAGACTTGTGCTTGTAATGCTTTATATTCCAACAACACATAACCAGGGTTTAAATTTAAATAGCTGGTCTAGTTTCTGTCGGGGATGTGATTGCCGCTGTGGGGCTTCAGACTGACTCTCAGCCAAAAATGTGAGCACTTTATAGACTTCGCTTGTCAAAGACATAAAAAGAAAGCAAAAAACTGAAAACTTCTGGTCTGGAGCGCAGACACAACTCAGACAAAATGAAGCTACACTGCATTAAAACCGTTGTGCCACACTTCAAACTGACAGTGAAAAGCAGAGACGGGAGGGAGGTAAATAGAAAAATGGAGGGACAGTAAAGATGGCTATTTTTCTCTTCTTATGCTTAATATTATTATTTGTTTACAATTCTAAGTATTAAACAGCTGTTTCATTGTGTATAGTTATTCTTTGCATTAATAAATAAAAAAATTCATTCATAAAAAAAAAAAAAAACGCCTCTCAGTTTGATCGTTTTTGCCCTGTTGCTGCTGTGGTCGTGTCTAAAGTTAATGTGAGTTTGTCCCATGGAAGCTTGTTACTAATGACTGAACAAGAGGTGTGTTTGCTGTGTGTGTGGCCGTGTATGTTAATGTTTGCTATAAATTTCTAGAGCAAGTGTGTCTGTGTGTTTTCACCTGCTGCAGTCCCACACAAACACAGATGCACAATCCCACAGCTTGTGACATCACTCTGCTTTCTGTCACTCCGATTTATTCATCCACCGACATCATGACTGGGAGAGCTGTTCTTCTGGGGCTTCTGATTATCTGCGTGGCAGCAGGTAAAGAAAAACACGCTTTATTCCAGTGTTCATTCTTCGAGGGTTATACAAAAGCTGTGCTGCTGTGGAGAGTTTTCCACCTGGCTATAGAAGATTTTTGTCTTTAACTGTGTTTTTAAAGCACATGTTTTTGACACTGACAATGAGCAGAGAAAGAGATTACAAAGTCAAATTCAATATCAGATCTAATCTCTGGATGTACGGTCACTTTTCCATCAGTATTTGTCTGTATCAGACGGGGTTGATGATGATGAAGGAATCCCCTATTTTGAACACCATCTGCTGTCTTTCCAGATGCTGAAAAGAAGTCTGGACTCAGAAAGGTGCTGCTCTTCTCCTCAGCGTGTGTGTGCATATACAGCATTTAGGGTGTTTAGTATTTAGGCCTTTCTTGTGAGGTGACGACCGATCCCATGTGTTTTGGCAGCCTTCCTGTCACGACTCGGATATTGTGGCCTGCCCTCTAAACCTTGCTCCAGTGTGCGGCAGCGACGGAAACACTCACCCCAATGAGTGTACCTTGTGTGTTGAGAGACAGTGAGTAAACACACAAACACACAGCTGCTCCTGCTCTCACAGCTCTCTCACTCTTATGGAAGGATCAATGAATCATATTTTCTGTTATAACCTTCTCTGTAGACAAACCAAGAAGGACATTTTGATTGTCAAAGAGGGCGCCTGCTGACCTGCGATGATGTCACAGCTCGGATGACCATTTATCAATCCAACCTGGACGATCCCCGCAGTCCTAAATGTTCAATAAATTTTAATCAGTATCAAACACCTGTCTTATGCTTTTGTTTTTTGCACAGTAATGATAATTATGCACACATGTAAGAGTATAAATAATGCCCAAAAAAAAAAAAAGAAAAGAAAAAGAAAGAATGTGAAGAGAGCAAAAGAGAAGCAGCCCAATTCTAAAATTCCCTTGTAATGTGAAGGCAGTAGGTTCAGTTGGTTATCTGATGATAGCCAAATATTTACAGTCAGTGTCCTGGGTAACCTAGCAGTCAACATTGTGTGTGTGTGTGTGTGTGTGTGTGTGTGTGTGTACGTGAAGTCAAAGTCGAATGTGTGAGAGAAAGTGCGCAAACACACCGTCCAAAGCCAAAAGGCAGGACACACAGCGTGAGAGGACGTGAAAGTGAAATGTTGACTCTCGAGGTCAAGGTCGGCTGTGCGAGTCACATGGGTGCGACCAGGAAACAGAGAAGTGGTATCTTCACTTCGCTTGCTTCCTTCTTTTTCTTCTTCACAGCAGCGCAGAAGCAAACCTTTGTGAGACTTCGATGACCTGGTGTGCTAATGATGATAAGAAGCCAGGAAGAACCTGAGTGAGTACACTCTAAGAACTCTGTACGATACTGAACTTTACCACTATGGGTTAAAGTGTAACAGCCTTAGCTGAGCTGCAGAGCTAACGGAGACAACCGTAAACCTGCGGTAATGATGCGTCTTATGGTTTCGCTGATGTTTTTATTAGCCTTGTTTGATCAAGTCTGTCAATTTCTGTGGTTACCGGTTGCCTCTGTTTTGTTCCAGCCTCCAAATCTACCCGACAGCTGCAGTTAGTTTACCAAGAACTGAATATTTCTGACCTGTTGCTCCGTTACAAAATGTCCGGGTACCTCAGGTTGTCTGGGACGGACCTACTTTCTGTCAAAAGTAAACACGGAGAAGCAGCACTCCGTTTTTATGCACCACATGTCTAGAACAAACTCCCAGAACACAACAGATCTGCTGCTGCTCTGTTCTTTCAAATCAAATACAAAGAGCCTTCTGTTTGCCACTGGCTGCACTGCACTGGACCTTTTCCTTATATCGTTCATTTTCTATTTATACTCTTTTAGTCTTTACATACTTTACATCTTGTTTGTGATGTTTTTATGCTGTTTTTAATGCTTTCTGTTCTTTTAAATGAGTTACACATTTGTTAAGCACTATGAATTGCCTTGTTGTTGAAATGTGATGTACAAACAAACCTGCCTTACTCGCCTTTGTGTCCTTCCTGTTGTCTCCAGGATCTCCATAGTTGAGGACTGTCAGAATGGAATTTCCATCGACCTCTTCCTGCACCTTTCACTCATACCAGCAGTGCGTTGTTCTGTTTTTTTTTTGTTTGTTTTTTTTACCAGAATGCAACAATCTAAAGTTGTGTTAAAATAATAACAGCAACTATTCCTCAGTCAAAAGCCATTTAGAGTTCCGAAATCGTGTATTTTTCCTTTAATCCAATCTATTTCAAATTTAAAAGGGATCATTTTGTTAAAGGCTTTTTTTTTTTTACTGGACCAGCTGTGGCAGAGAAAAACAGGCCTCAGGCAGAATCAGTTTATCAACAAGTCTTCGGATAAAAGGTGTCTGGACATAGGCCGACTGAAAAACAACACACTGCGTGGTACTTGTGTGTTCCAGGTGCTGATCACAGCGGTGCTCTCGTTCCTCCAGAAAAGAGCCAAGTCGCTGGGCATCGACCGCAGGCTGCCCTTCCTGGGCGGACGATTTGCCATTGTGGTGTAAGCAAACATAATAACCCTGAGTGCAGTATGAGATATGTAACATATATTCACATTCTTTTCAATGTTGTATCATTTTTTTTTTAGTGTTCATCCTATGCAGGTTTTCGGGGAGAGAAGAACCACAGCAGTAATGTTTCTTTGAATGTGTTTGTGTTAGACCTTTGGATACTATCGGCAGCCTCAGCAATCGTTGGTCCTATGGGTTTGCCTTTGGTGCCGTGTCTTACACCGTCCTGTTGCTCTTTTCTGAAAGTTACATCCCCTTCAGCGTCCCACAATGGGCCAAAGGTACTCCTGCTGTTGGCTGTTGTTATCCAGGCTCTGCTTTTTAAACTGTTTCCCCCCCGTTTACTAACGTGGTGTTTCTCGATTATGACCCCCCCAGCCATTGTGTATCTGGTTGGGGCTCTGGAGGTGGGCCTGGTCTACTTTCCTTTCTTTGCCTGTCTGTCCACGCCCTTCAGAACGGCCGGGGCGGTGCTGGGAATCCTCTACTCTCTGTCATGGTGAACTTTCTTTCAAAATAATACATTCATATATAAAGTGTAAGACTCACACCGTGGGTTACGAAAGTAAAGTGTTTATTTCATTACCCTGCATGAATCACAGATGTTCCCTGTGTAACTCACCAGTTGCATCATGATACGAAATAATATCCATTTTTTTGGACAATATTCGATATTTTCCGATTTCATTATTTGACTCGATTTAGGGGCCTGCACTCAAAATCAATATAATAAATGTAATTTTGATATGAATTGACAATTTTATTGCTGACAGGTTAAAAATATTTAAAAGACAAACAATGTTTTCAACAAACGTGAACAAATGTTTTGAATTCTATAGAAGAGGATTTCGACAAAAAGCTGTGAAACAGCCGTGCTGTGCTGTAGGTGTTTCAAAATAAAAGCATATCTTAAACACAGCAATATAGATCCATTATTTGCCTTTCATTAGATTTGATTCCATTGTTGGTCAGCCTGTCGCTGTATCGATCTGGATCGATTAATCGTTACACCCTGCTGCGTACTGGCATAGCCATGTTCATTACCAAATTTTACTGTGGGATTAAAATGGTCAAGATCATGAGTTGATTCAATTTTGAGGCCTCTGGTGCTAAAAGTGCCCAAGACACACATGCTGCTTCTGCACAGGCTTGCAGCCCACTGGATGCCCTATTTAACTAGTGTGTGTCCTTAATGAAACAAAGTCAAAGTGTGCAAGTGCAAATGATATGAAAGTTATGTCAAGTAAAGGAACCAAATAAATCAACAAACTTCTATCATCCTAAATGTCTGTACATCGATCGGCGAAAAAAAGAAAAACAGGCTTAGCTGGAGTGAATGACATCAGTCATGTCACCACAGTGCACTGTTGTAGCGCTGGCATTCATGTGCATGTTATTTGAGCAATAAAACCCACCCAAACACTGTGTCAGACAACAACGACTTCAATCCCTGGTATCATTGGTACCGCCAGAAGGCGAGTGTGCTCTTCCAAATGAGAAAAAATACTCACCATCGGTATGCACCACAGAGGTCAGTTGACAGTGTCTTATGACATTTTAAGAGCCTAGTCTGTGATCCATGATGGGGCCTGCATGGATTGTAAGTCATGCCCCATGGGTGCGCAGATTTGAATGTTGGGAATTTTGCACTGTAATCTCAGGAGCTTGTGCAGTTCCTGAGCAATTTTTGTGGCGTGGAAGCACATTTCGTCCTGTTGTTGGGGCCAGTGTCATCAGGCTGTGTGGTGCCATGGGTGGTGTGGAGCGTTTTGTGTCAGATAACATCTGCATTGATGCCAAGATCGTGGGTTTCGAAGCAACATGATCCGGGTATTTACTTCCAACGGTCAGTGGTTCCCATGTTATGGCTCACTGTGGACACATTGATGGGTTTATGTCTCTGTTCTTCTCTGTAGGATAATCATCACAGTGTGGAATACGTTCACCTGCCCCGGTGGTAAGGTAGGTGGGTTTCACATGCACGATGAGAGCTAGTGCAGCAGCACTGCCTCCTGCAGCCGCTCCAGGGCTTTGGCCCTTTCAGCTCGATAAGTCGGGCTCTCCAAAACTTTCATTCTGGAATATCATGAAGAGAACAAATGGATAACTTTGTTTGACTCTGACTTTGAAAGGTTCTGGGTAAATACGAGAAGCTCATTTTCCAGTGGCCCTGCATCCTCTCCCTCGTCTTCCTCTTAGGACGATTTGTCTACATGCTGTTTAAAGACATTCGACTACATCTGCAGCTTGAAGAGCAGGTCAGCATCTCCAAAGCAAAGGAAAATTAAATTATTTTCATTCTAAAATTCCTTCAATTTTCCCATTGATTTATGGACTGGAATTTTATGTCACAAAAAAATAATCACTTTGTTGCTCATGTCCACACACCAAATCTATTTTTTGAACAGCAGGTTGGCAACTTGCTGTGTAGTCGTGTCTATATTTAATATTTGACTTTTACTGAATCTTCTGTCAGGAGCCTGAAGAGTTGATTGAGCAGCACCAGGTGCAGCATGTGAAGAACCTGCTGCGGAAAACTCCTGCATACAGGTAGAATACACACCAATATGTGTGTGCGCGCGCGCATTAGTGCACCATTCACATGTTCCTTTTACCCCTGGGAATTTTCAGTTATTTCTGAATGTTCTGGTCGAATTACAAGCTAACAGTGTGAAAAAATCATGAGATGGATCATTTTGAAAGACGACCAATATCATTCATTTCGCTAAAATATTAAAATTTAAAGGAACAGTTTGCCCCCAAAAACAAATGTGGTTATTATGCATTCACCCTGTTGCTGATGCAAGACAGAGGAAATGGCTCTATACAGCTCAAAATATGAAGCACAGAGATTGAAAAAATATATTTGAAAAGGTGATAATTACACTAAGGATGCATCGATATGGAAACTCTGCTATGAATTCTGATATTTAAAATGACAGCCGATAATAGTTAGTACTGATACCCTTTTGTTTCAAGCAAATAGATAAATCCTCTGAATAAGAAAATAATGATAATTCAGTGCATCCCAATTTTCTGTTATTTTAATGTGGTCACGCAGCTTAGTGAACACTGGTTGTAACTCCAGTCTGGTGTGTTCATGTGCTGTTCATGTGCCTCCTCTGCAGCAGGAAGAACCTCAGCTGGTTCCAGAGCAGAGTGTATGAGTGGGACCCAAACTTCAAGTTCCCAAACAGGATCATTGGCACTGCCATCATATCCCTTATAGGGCTGTACACGGTACGACCAGAAATCTCTTACCTTCAGCTATGTGAAACCCCTCACCCCTGAACTCTGTTTTGGGGAAGAACGGCATGTGCTCGTCCAATGTCATTTCTCCAGATGACCCTGGCAGACTACAGCCTCAGCAACATGGCGTTTGACCAAGTGGAGAAATGGAAGAACACGCTACAACATCTGGTCACTGCCTGTAACCGGACGGAGGCTCTGGGAGCCATGATACCACAGCTGGAGGAGTTCATCGACGTGGCTAGGAGTGAGTTGGTCTGCACCCCCATAGCAGTCTGCTGCATTCCCATTAACCGAAAGACCAGCAAACCCACCATCACTGAAAGGTTAATTAAGCTAGGGTTTAATACTAGCTTTTTTTTTTATTGCAGAGTCTTGGCTAGCTACCACCATCTTTGCCAGCCTCAACTCTGTAGCCTACACCTTCCATGTCCTTGCATGTTACAGGTGGGAGTCATGAAAAGTTCCCAACGTACCCGAAATCAATCCAAACGTATAACTAAAGGCAGTGTAGATTTCAAATGTTTAGGAGACCATGGTGTGCTATTGCCACAGAAAACACATGAAGAGGCTATGGAAAGGACAGAAGGGGTTTCTTCCTGAGAAGTTTCAGAACCCTACCTCTGCCGTCAGCGTTGTGAGTTGGTTTACTGGCCTTCTAGATCCTGATGCTGCACTGTTTTTTGTTTTTTTTGTTTACATGTGACCCCATGTTGTGAACCGCAGTGCCACTGAGCTCCACTTTGAATAGTGACGAATCACGATGAATAATACATGCGTGTTCACGACGCGACAACACACACACAAACTATTACAGTAAGCACTCATACACACCTAATCAAAAGACATAATGAACACAAACAGGTTTTCTTCTCTACAGGCTTCCATCGCGAGATACTCTGGTTGGCAAATAGCGTTCACACTGTGGGGTAAGCTGTTCATCTTCTGACATCCACAACAAGCTGACGTCGACACTTTATGCTGCCATCAGAATCCACTAAAGGAGCAGCTTGTGAGATACTGAATCCTCCTCCTGAGCCGTGAAATGCCAACCCTTTGGGTCGGTAGCTGAAGGCTGATTGGGCCTGTTACGACCGGGCAAAGGAGGGAGATGTACACGGAACGATGGAGGTTTTTTGACAAATATCTATTAGAGCCAACAACAAACTACATGATTATGAGGATGAGGTGTGAATAGTCGAATCAGTGGTGTGTGCAGGTGCGTGGGTGCAGTGATCGATCTGTGGTGCATGTTGTAAGTGTAGAGCTCTAAAGAAACCAAGGACAACTAAACAAAATGGCAGGACATGATACTGCTGGAGAGTCTGCTGTCAGAGAGCCAGAGAGCACAATGGGTTTTGAGCAGATTTCAGTTTGTCAGTTTGCGACATCCTGGGAAGCCCACAGCATTGATATTTGACAACCTAGCATTAGGTGATGCAACCATTAAATGATGAAGTCCACCCAAAACCCCAAATTCCAGCTTAGATCCACAAATGAGTGTCCACAAAGCCACATTGCATTAAACCCCTTTGACAAATTTTCACTGTAATACTGCAAAATGTGTTTGCAGTGAAAGGGCTTACTCAGCCACAACATTTTTTGACAGCTTCCTCTGTAAAATCTTTTCGGGCGTGATTTAATTGTCCTGAATGGAACGGAGAAATTATGAAACAATGAGCACACATTATTCCAGGGATGAAATGAGGTAACTGAATGTCTCCTCTGTGTTTTCCCTTTAGGCTACCTGATTGTCCACTTCGTCCACTTCCTGTTAGCTGTGCTGTTCGTTTATGCATTTGTCCTTCCTATTCAGCATGGCAGAACACTGACCATGCTCAGCAACCTGGGAATTATACTGTAAGGCCTTGATAAGTGCATAGATGGTTAGATTGACAGGCACAGCTCCTAGTTTGTTTGTTGTTTACTTCTTGTGTCTCTCAGTCTGACCATCAGCCTGGTGATTGGCCTGGTGATTCTCCAGGTGGCTTTGGTTCAGATCTTCTTCCTTCAGGAAAAACTATCTCCAACTGATAAACACAAACCTCTGGCTCTCAACAACAGGTGGGCATATTTCATTCTAGACATTACGTAAGTGTGGACTGTAAAACCGACAGACCAAGTCCATTTGCTGGCCGTTGAAAAGGAAAGTGCTGCTGAAAAAGGGACACTGAAGCCACTAAACATGCACTTTCTTATGCGTGCAATGTATATAGTAACTTTAAACAACAAGCAGATACAGAATATACCTGTGACTGTGGTTTACAATGTTTTTCCATAAGCTAAATAGCAAAAGTGCATATGTTTTAAAGAACATATGCATAGTGCAGCATAATGACATCACAGACTCTCTTCTTCCTCCTTCTCCTCAGAAAGGCCTTCCACTGCTTCAACTACTTCTTTTTCTTCTACAATGTGGTGATGGGCATCAGCAACTGCATTCTGAGGCTGCTGTGCAGCATTTTAACGGGCACGTGGCTCGTGTCGCGCATAGACCGAACCATCATGCAGAGAGGATATGAAGCCATGGACGCAGGTAAGCTGAACTCCAACCGACTGTGTGAGACAAACGTGAAATTTACAAAAACTTAACAGCCAAAGATCGATCTTTGAGGGTTCTTGATGACAGTGTGAGCCTGTGTGTCTCCATCTTCTCCAGTAGGTGGCAGCATTTCACCGTGCGTAAGAGGAGTCGTCTTAAAAAGATTAAAAAATTCGGCTGAAAAGTTTGAAGAATAATAAATGCTATCGATATGGGTTTTGTTATCTTTGAATCCTGAAAAATGAATTAAAAAAGGATAAACAATTTTTCAGAGAAACCCCATAAATCACAAACATCATTCTATCAAGCAACCAAGCTTTTTTATTTACATAGCACATTTTAGACAAATCAAAATGGATTTTAGAGGCAAATGCAGACTAATAGCAATAAAATAAGAGTAGTTAAAAGAATAAATACATTTTTAAAAAAATGCAAGAATTACAAATAAATATATAAAACAAAAATAATGATAAAAATAAACAAAACAGATAATAATAAGAAAGTAACAACCATTGCAGTTTACAGTATAAACATTAAAATCTTACATCTTTAATTAAATCTTTGGTTTACATTTAAGAATCCAGTATCAGTATTTCCGGATGTACTGACACATCATGTTTGTATCAGGACTAACAACCATAGTTGCATGTGTCAAGATGTGTAAAAAGGCTTTATTTTGCAGCACGTAACTCATAGGCATACACCAGTTAGCTTTTTCCCCAGTAATTTCCCAAATGAGGACTAACAGCATTATTTCCTGCACGTTCCAGGCTACAGCACTTGGGTTGGGATGATCTTCGCGGATCATTATCACAACAATCCGGTCATGGTGTGTTTCTGCCAGCTGCTGGTCTCCAACACGCTGGACGGACGCACCGTGTCTTCATACTCGACATTCAGCAACCCACCATCAGGTCAGTGGTCTGGGTGTGTGTCTTCTGCCTGTCCACCTTCTAAAATGAACAAAGCTTGTGATCAGGCTAGAATCTTTTGTAAAATTACCCCTTAAAGTCTGCTTGATTGCGTTTGCTGTATAGTTTTGTTATATAGTTCAGATTAAGCCTATATGTGTAATCCGAACATCCTTTGTATTTTGCCAGATTTGTTTCTTCATTTTTCAGAGTCCATTTTAATAACCCTTTGAATTTTTTTTTTTTAAAGAACCTCCGACGAATAGCCAGGCCAGGAGACGCTGGATGTTGTTTTATACCTTACTGAAGAACCCTTATCTGATCCTGCACCGAAAGCACCAGCTCTCCTCGTCTCCATCACGACACAAGCCGACGTCGCCGCAGTTGGACTCGGTGCTGCAAGCTTGGGTCATGGCATCTCAAGCACAGAGCCGCCAAGCAACACCTCAGTCACCCCTGGAGATCGAGGTCATACCAGCAGAAGACTGTTAGGGAGGCATATCTATGGATGCTGATCTCGTGAAAAGTGAATGTCAATGTTGCAGAAGTGTGGAAGAAACGTTTAGCACCACTCAGCAGCATTAAATGTTAGCATTTTATGTCCCTGCCGACCACACATGTGAGATTTTAACACCACATACCTATCATAACAACATTTCTCTAATATGCTAGAGCTTAGATCAATCGGGTCCTCCTGTAGTTAGATAGTGGCTTCCTGCAGGGACTGTCTCCCAGAACAACAAGAGATTTTGTCCACAGGAGGGTGTTAATTACTACAATACAGTTATTCTCAACAAAGAGCTCACTGTTTCAAAGACAGACATCCAGAGCAACATACACTATATGACTGTTTTCCTCTACAGGAGGAAAGATTTCAGGAAGTATCGTCACTGAAAATACTTCCAAGAAAAAAAATCCAGTACAAATCGTCTGATAGACAATACATAAAGTAGTTCACGTTAATGTGCTGTTCTGTCAACACCAAACGAATATGTACGCGAATGAACTCTGACATACTGAAGCTATGAGAATGTACAACACTGTAGAAATAGAACTCAGAAAAACGCAAAAGTATTTGCATTAAAAGTCTCACATGAAACATTTTAGAATAGTTTAGCGTATATTATATTATTTGATTAAAGAATTGATACAGTAATGTGTTTAGCACTTTAATGTTGAAGCAAGTGGTTGAAGTACTTTAATAGGTTTTTTTAATTTCCCCTCTGGGTTCAATAAAATCTGGGCTTAATCTGTAATATGACCTCATTTTTTATCATCTGTTATATTTTGTTGTATTCAAATCATCTGCAAAGAAATTGCTGGTGTCATATGAATTTAACGAAGAAGATAAATACAATATTTGCCCCTAAACTGTGGAGTAGAGAGTTGAGAAAATTGTGCTTTGGCACCATATTTGAATAAATGTACTCAATAGTTCATTGATTGACGTCATTTTGATGGGGCAGGAGTATTTTGGATATGGAGGGAATTGCTGCAGAGGACTTTCAGGCCCTCTCAGAGTCCAGATTTAGTCATCTTATTTTATTACTTTCGCCTAGGAGCTCCTTTTTTGTCGTTGTATTTGTTTATTATTTTTTCAGTTAGTACGATTGTGTGAAACTACTGAAAGGATTTCAACTAAATCCATGGTGGGAGGAAGAGGAGTGGGCCAAATGTTGGTTTGGTGTGGATCCGGATAGAATGGGGCGGATCCAGGAATTGGAATTTAAATTGGAATGTTGAATGGAGGTATGCACTCTATTGTTTTCCTACTTTGTAAGTGGAGTGAGGGATGGGGAAACGTTGACTCTTATTCCAGCTGTCTTTTTTCTTTTCATTTACATTGGCCTAAAGATTGAGTCTTCTTATATCCAGTTGGAGGCAGTAACGCAACGTTTTGGGTGCAAAACAACGCTACAAGCCAACGAAGAAGAAGACGAAGTTTGCCCGGCAGAATATATGACAGCGGATAAAGATAGCATGTTTTCGCCAGTAAACTAGCTAAAAGCATCAAGCGACCGTTTTCGGTACGATTTACAAAATTATTTACCTTAATGCGGATGTTAAATGTTTTTCACTTAAATTATTAGAGAAATTAAGTGAAGAAAGTAGTGACCTTTTGAACTTTGGGCGTGAGTTTTCGCATAATTTAAATTTCGCCGGACGACGAATCTGGAAATTTGGATAGCTCATTAACATTTCAGGTAAGGTCAAAGTGGAAGCATTTTAATATTAACAATGCACATATTCGGTGGTGGTTTGTGAAAAGACAACAATGGGCTGAAGTAAACGTAATTTACGGATAGCCGAGAATGAGAATTAGCAGTTAGTCAACGTCCATTTGTGGACAGCCCATCAGCCAATTTAGCTCCAGCTGCTAACGACCTCTCGGGGAGACAACGCCATCTTTATGTGAACGTCTCACTGAAATAAGGGCTACAAAACTTTGGCTCGTGGTTTTGGACTAATGCATTCTCGTTTGTCTTGTTATATCATGGCTAATTCTCGATGTTTGTTTGAGAATTGATGTGTATATGTCTCTAATTGTGAATGTTTCGCAGAGAACGAGAACATGATTGTATTGTTCACTCTGGAAAAGTAAGACGGAAAGTGCGGCCCTCAACACCTGCATGAATGATTTGTTTATAACATTCATTCATTCATTCATTTTCCACCGCTTATCCTGTTAGGGGTCGTGGGGGGCTGGAGCCTGGAGCCTATCTCAGCATCCTCAGCCGAAGGCAGGGAACAAACACCAAATTTTCCCTGCTGTGTTTGACCATCAAAACCTGCATTTTGCCATTAATACTGTTATTCATTGAACAATGTACTGATATTCTCCACTGGTTACTATTGGCACCCGCATGCAGTGTAACTCTGAAATGTAGCTCTTCCATCTGGGTCATAGCTTTGGTTCAAATATTATGGGATAACAGCACAGTACTATTAAAAGGTTCTTCGTAGGCCATAAAAAGAATGTGTTTCTGATGTACTTTAATTTGTGTTCTTTCCATTTCAGTGTGCATTCACCATGATTTCAGACAGCGAGTCCATCAAAAAAATGTTGCGGGCTGTACTCCAGTCCAGTAAGGAAGGTGTGTCTGTGAGCAGCCTCCAGTCAGATTACCAGTCCCTGTGTGGAGAGAGCATCCCGCTGAAGATGCTGGGCTTCTCAACACTGGAGGACTACCTCCAGAGCATCCCCTCTGTAGTCCGCCTGGAACATCGAATGGGAGAGGTGAAGATTCTTTTTTTAAATTTACCTGATTTTAAAGCCAGTGTTTCATCTCATTTTGAATTTTAGTGTCATCACAGATTTGAATAACTCAAAAATTTTGATTTTGCTAAATCATTAGAAGTGTGCATTAAAAAAAATCATAAATTCATTGAGCATAACAATAAATATGTTCTGTAGCTGAAATGCTTTGCTGCAGTGTGTCAAGAGACAGCACACATTGCTCAGCTGGTGGCGAAGCAGAAGAGCTCGAAAAAATCTGGTTGCTCCAAAGCCATCAACTGCAGAATGAGATTCAAATCGTCCAATCCGTACATGCTCAATGGTAGGAGATGCCTTGGACATAACTTGGTTTCTTTTAACATTTTACACTTTTAAGATGACCTGTTCTCTCCCTCTTTGTGTTTAAGTGAGGCCAAGGTCCTCTCTCCGCCAGCCCTCTGCTGCTGGCGCCTCTAACTGGATAGCAAATCGTCCTAGGTCCCATGTCAGCCACAGAGGCTTCAGTGCCTCGGGAGACTATAGGTGAACAATAGCTGCATTGAAGTTTTCATCAAAAATAATGAGCAGTGCCTGTACTTACAGCTGGATCTGGCAGCAATGACAATGTTAAAGCTAAAAAATTGGTGTTTTTGCTTGGTTTTCCACAAACATCAGGCAGTTGGACCAAAAGTGGAGCTCCATCACCCCTGTTGAGCACAGAATACCAGTTCCTCAACCACCTGTGAAGAAGTGTGTCCTGTCTGAAAGGTGGGCGAACACATGCAAACAAATCTCATGCAGCTAAAACTGGTTCTTACATGTACAGTATTAAATTTAGCCTCTACCTTTTGAGAATGTGAATCCGCTATATGTACAAGCATGGATTTATGCTTAATATAATTACGAGTATCAAATACTTTTTAAGTACTTAAGAATAAAATAGTGTTTCTGGGTAATTTTTAAATATGTAAAATAATGATATTCTTATTTATAGAGCACTTTTCAAATCAACTTGCTAGCAGGGAGATGGAAGAGTGAATATTCAGATTTAATGTGAAAAATTCAAGACTAGTCCACAAGACAAACCTGTGTCTTGTTATTTGTGTGAGAAAAACATTTAACTTTCAAGAACTATTATGTTGCCAACAGGAAGGTGAAGAGTTTTCCAAACTGCCAGAAACCTACCGGTATGTAGGACCTTGTTGTATATATCTCCATCAATTATTCAATCTCAAATGTTAAGAATGTATTCTGACTTTCACATTGTTTTATTAAGTGTTTCTGTCTCTAAGAATTTGTCTAACAGCAACAAGCAACGTGGAGTTAACAAGTGTAAATGATCAAAGACATGTTAAAGCTACACATCTCATGCATTGACCTGTAAGAGATTTTCTGAATGGGAGTGATAACACTGCCTAATAAAAAATGGTGTATACGAGCCAGATTATCCAATGACCTGCCAAATCAAACTGTTGACTGACTGCAGACTGTTTACTGATTTCAGTGCTTGTTTACCTTCTTTGCATAATTTTTCAGAAAAGCCTCCTGAACAAGTCTCCAAACCGAACCAATCTGAGGTACAGAAAAAACTGTCCATACATTGTTACATTAAGTGTTTCCTATACATAAACTTTACTCAACAGCACTCCCAACTACATTTACAGCCACTAAAGCATATTTGTCAACATTTTTAGTAATTTTTAAAAAAATATATCTGTAGGAGAATCGCATTTTCATTTGATTAATTAGTGAACAGTCTCCCCTTGCTCTACTATATCCATAAGAAGCAGAGGGACATATTAGTAGTCAGTCAATAATCCATTATGTGGAATTGCCGCATGCAGTTTGGTCCGTATTGTGTGGAGCTGGTGCAGAGCAGAATTTCTAAGCTGCTGAAGAAATACTGCAGTGGACTGTGGATGTCTAAGCTGTCAGAGGTCTACAGTGTCATGTTCAGTCAGAAGCTCCACCCTCAGGTGCTCATAGATCTGGAAAGCTGGACACACATCTGTATGGTAAGTCACAATCTTTTGTTTGTACAAATACTCATAACTATTCTGACTGTATTTCCGCAAATTAAAAAAAATAATATTAAAAGCTTGTTTTATCAGATACTGTCTATGGCCAGGACGGCATAAACCAGAATTTATCTGAGCACTTCACAAAAGAACAATGTGAGCATTTTTCTACTAAAATCACTTAACGACAACCCCCTGCAGTTAGATCAAGATCCTGATGACATGGTTTCTGACAATTTGTGTAGAAATGCTTTGCTTACACAAACCAGTGAATCTAAAGCACATGTGTTTATCAGTCATCATTTAATCATTTTGATACACCGCACCTGTTATGTGATATATCAGCATGAAAAAAACTGCAGCAAAACCAAGAGTTTATATTTTCCGTGGAGTATAAATATAAGTCCAGTAAAAGAAATGGCTATTGTAAAGATAGAAGTGTAATGTTTAAGGCCTATGCAAATTGGAAAATCTGACTTTTGGTGGAGAACTTTGACATTTAGGGCGCACTCACAGTAGACCACACTAGGCCACCTGTACTGTTTCTAGTTACGTTTGACCAACAAACTCAAGTTTTTTTTAACTAGTATGAGTGCTCTGTATTGTGCTTAAGCACAGTACACTTCCTTGGTCCTGGCAGGGTTGGAAAACGTGTGTTATGTGTTTGTTAGCTCGTGTAATACTACTGATGTAGAATCAATGTAATCATGTAATCGTTCTCTCAACCTTGAGTAATCAATAAATCTGGGAATGTGAGAGGGTCATATCCAGGGGGAAAAAGACTCCAAATAAACCACTGTCAGTCAAGTTGCAATCATGTTCTGTTATTTTCTGTTTTGATAGGACCGCACTTCCCAGTGTGCGCTTCCTCTAATCTAAATGCTGGTTCATGTAGATGTTACCTTAGGCACAGCTGGGCTCGGAGCAGTTCGGCCTAGTGTTACTGCCTGGAAACACAAATTTATTAATGAGGTTGCTATTGAGGGTACTAAAGCTGTTGTTGTAGCAATCAGATTCTTCACAAAACCTCATTGATATTAAACAGTTATTGAAATCTCTGTGTCCGGTTTGTCTGGTCTTCACAGGTTGAAAAGCCTTCTAGCAACCTCCGAACCGACCAACTCATTTACCCTCCTCTGCCTCCAAAGAGGTCCCCTGTCATACCACCATGCACCAATTCAACCGCTGTCACCACACCTCTTTCTTCATGTCCGTCAACACCTGAGCAGCCCTCCACTGCACTCCCTCGCTTACCTGTTCCTAAACCTAGAGTTTCCTCCAGTCATGTTTTGGCTAAGCCAACCTTCATTTTTCCTCGTCAACCTGTTGATTGCACTTCAGGCAAGCCATTGTCTTCACCCACACTGTGTAACTCAGCTGGTGCTCCCCAAAATCCCCCTTCTGTCAATGTTAATAATAGATGTAAAGATAATCACAGCTTACCTTTGACTGTCCTCAATCATAAACGAAACACTCAGCGCTCAGCCTTATCAGTCAGTGGTTCTTCCCTCCAGCCTGACCCTGACATTCTACCGCTTTTGAAGCTCACCTTCTCGCCTAACTCTGATTCAGCTCCCTCCCCTCTGTCCAAACCTTCTGCTGCTGTTTTGTTAGCTGAGGTACGTCAGAGAATAAAGGAGCTTCTGTGCAAGAACAGACACGGTCTGTGGGCCCCTGCTCTGCCCAAACTCTTTATAGACACATACAAGATGCCATTCCCTGAGCATATTCTGGACAACTTGTCTCTTTTAATGGATATATGCACAGTGGTGTACCCAGTGCCACATGACAAGACAAAGGTGAGTGAGTGAAGTGGCTCATTTTGAACCAATGTTAAGATGATGTACAAGGTATATATGTTTTATACTCACAATTAACACCAATGTACAGTACCAGTGATGAGTAACTCTTTATCAGGCAAGTAATTAGTTATAATGATAATTTTTGTGGAGAAACAAACATGATTTGTTTGAACAACATCTTCTATCAGTTCTTGTGGGAACTCACACTCACTCAGAAAGTAAACATTCATGTTTTCTACTTTATTCTAGCTTATGTTTTAAACTATTGTTTGTGGCTTATGCACGTTTGTGTGGTCAGGCCATTCTGTATTATTATCCCAGAACCGACACAGAAGTCACAGATAACCAAGAAAGCCGGCAGTGCAGAAGCCAACCGCTACCCTCTGGTCTGGAGGTCCTGGGCCCTGCACTGCCCCCTTGTCTGGTTCTCCCCTCAGAGCAGTACCCCTCTGTGCTGATTACTGATGTCAAGAGCAGTAATGCTGTTACTATAAGGTGAGGCACATGCATGAAGACAAACATGAACAGTTTGAGAAGGACTTAAATAAAAAAAAAACAAAGTTTCTCTTTTTGTTCAGGTATGTAGGTGAGGACTACTCCAATGCCCAGGAGGCCATGGAAGAAACCATGCAATGCTTCTACAGTCAAAGCTCCACCCACCAACATCTCTCTAACCCTCTTGTTGGTCAGTTGGTAGCCATCAGAGGGGGGGGTGGTGATGAGGTGGCTAGAGCCCAGGTTTTGGAGGTGATGGCCCTTGATGAGGTCAAGGTAAACTTATTTATTGGTTTGTAGCTGTCTAAGAGCTAGTACACACCAACCCAACGTCAAGAACTAGTCACGATGTAGAGAACCCCCTATTGTCGTGTTGCATACGTAAAAAAGTTGCATAGGAACACAAAGATGTTAGGGCTGCCAGCTAGTACGTACATTCTGTACCTCCATGGGACTCTCTATACATCAGGGAACCCAGAGGACATACAGTTTGGTCCAGAAGTATTTGGACAGTGACGAAGTTTTTATCTTTTTACACCGCCACAATGGATCTGAAATAAAACAATTAAGATATGACTGAAGTGCAGACTTTCAGCTTTATTTAAGAGGTTTCACAAAAATATGACATTTACCATTTAGGGATAATTAATATTTTATACAGACTACCTCAATTTTCAGGGGCTCAAAGGTATTTGGACAATTGACTGACAGGCAGATTCATGGCCAGGTGTGGTCTGTTCCTCGTTACTTCGGGGTAGTTGAAGCGGATCAAAGGTCTGGA
Organism: Mola mola; assembly: GCA_001698575.1. Classification (NCBI taxonomy): domain Eukaryota; kingdom Metazoa; phylum Chordata; class Actinopteri; order Tetraodontiformes; family Molidae; genus Mola; species Mola mola. The sequence continues at coordinate 2,106,343 of KV751376.1, read as the reverse complement.
GTTGATTTCAGGTGTTACAATTAGCATTTGGCAGCTTTTTGACTGTAACAATCAGTATGAAGTCCAAGGAGATATAATTGTAAATGATGGAGGCTCACAACATTGAGACAAGTCAAGAATAATCTAGCGAAGGTAGGCATATCAGACCACTGGTAACATTCAAGAACTGGAATGCCAGATTAGATTTTCCCAGAAAACATTTTAAAAAAACAAAACAAACCATAAAAACCGAAAGTTTCTTTCGGTTTTTATGGTTCAGAATGATGAGAAGCCTGAAGAAGAAACGGAACAGCTCATGATGAAAAGCAAACCACTTCAAACATGGTGGAGACAGTGGTATGGCATGGTCATGTGTGGCTGCCAATGGAACCGGTTCACTGGTGATAATTGATGCTATAGTGAAGGCCTGGTAAAGCATCTCCTGGAATGAAACTCAGAATATGGTCATGTCCATGGGCTCCAGCAAAAAAAGATTTTCATCCAAGTATTAAGAACTGTGGTGATATTTACAATTATGCTAGTTTGTCAAATACTTTTGACCCCTAGAAATGGATGTGGTCTATAAAATCCTGTAATTCCTGAATAGTAAATGCCATATTTTTGTGAAATCTTTTAAATTAAAGCTGAAACTCTGCATTTGATCACATCTTGATTGTTTTATTTCAAAGTCATTGTGATGGTTTATAGAGGCAAAAGATAAAACTCTGTCACTGTCCAAAGACTTCTGGACCTAACTCTATATGTGGAGATAAAATCTGTAAACACAAGTTTTTCCTTATTCCTTTTCCTTGCTCAATATGGCTGATTACAAGATGGAAATGGCAATGGTGTCATCCTCTTGGTCGTAGAATAAGAAAGGAAAAGGCAGAGTAAAACAAAAAGCAAATAAGGAGAAACTTTACCAAATGAGTGAAATCATAGATTGTACAGCTACATGCTCAAGGATCTTTACCTTTTAATAACTTCCATCAGTCAATGAGAATGATCCCTTTCTGGTTGGTTTCACTGAATAAATGGCAATGTCGAAAGAAGAGTCTGAAGCTGTGGGACATACCTAAAAGACCAGGGTCTTCCAGACATTCTTGACGATCATTGGCTTAGTGTGTACCAGCCTTAAAGATTACGTCCATCACATCCAAAAGCTTAATTTCATACACTGTAACCCAGATTTTTAAAACTAAAATCCCTGGACAATGTGATTGAAAATACTTTTTAGTGCTTTATGAAATGTTTGAAACAGCAAAACAGCTTTCTGTCTGTCTGTCAGGTGTACTATGTGGACCATGGCTTTTCTGTGGTAACCTGTAGGACTAATCTGCTGGAGTTACATCAGGATTTCCTCTTTTTGCCATTCCAGGCCACGGATGTTAGACTTGCAGGTACCTACAAGATGAGCAAATGTTTTTTTAATTTAAATGATATATTTGGAAAAACATCGATTGCAAAGTGTAAAGACACACACAAACTGGCATACATCATCTTCCTTTGCTGCTTTGTTTACATGTGTCCTTTTGCCCCCAGTGTTGTCTTTGTCATGTTTTAAAATGTGTTGTGTATATATCACTAAATTTTTATATATATAAAAAGAAAATAAATACAAATATTGTAAATATGAACTGATGGCCCTATTTCTATACCTTCCTTTCCCCAGGTCTAGAGGCATTTAATTCCCATCCATTGTTGCGGTCATCCATAGACAGGTTGGCAGTCGGAAAAATCCTGCTGATGGAGACTCTAGAGCCATGTCAGCAGAATGAAGTGCCCGTCGTAGTGCTGTACGACACTTCACAGGATGATGACATCAACATCAACACAATGTGCCTGAAGACTCTGCAGGACAAGACCATGAACAACTCTCTGACTGTAAGGGTGATGCCGCTACTCTTTTAATATATATAATTTAACTCAGCTCTCCCAGTTAGCGGTACTGTTGTAATATTCTCACGTCATTCTATCCTGTACAAGAGTAGCTGTTTTATGTCTTACTGAAACTCAAAAATTTGCAAAGTTTTATTCAATGGAAAATAAATGCAGAAGTTTATCATATTAGCTTAATCATTCTGTTTCGTGTAGCTAAATGCTACATATCAGGGCGTTTGTGTCACAAACGTGTGTCCAGAGGGTATCATCTACTGCCAGCTGCCTTCCAGAGGAACCGCAAGACTTAGCAAGTTAATGGAAGAAACTGATGTCATCTTTAACTCCCAGGTAAATTAGACATCAAGAGAGCCCTATTTACTGTACTATGACGGTCTAAAATTTCCCAGAATGCATTTTAGGAAAATTAGCCCGACATCAAGTTAGATTGCTAGGATTGTTAAGCTTGTCAAGGCTGTACATTGCAACAACATGGGGTATGACGGAACTTCAGAAAAAAATTGCTTTTTTTCCACTAACTACAGTCAAAATTTTCTTACAAGTTTCTGGTTACAGGGATTAGAACCTCAGAACCTTAAGCAGCGTGGGGCGGTGCTTGGTGACACACCGCAGCAAACGCGCACCCTCCGGGTACCCAACTCTCCTCTCCCCTCCGGGGTTAGGAGGGGGGTTCAATGTCTCCTAGTTAAAACACTAGTGTGTTTTTGACTTAATAACTAACAATGCTATACAAAACAACAATCGTTTCTGCTTTCTGTCACACAAAGTCAGTCAATTGCATTTTTCAGAGTATTGTCAATTTTCAATGTATGCATCTATCTTATATCCTATCTTCCTGAAATTTCTGCCATTGTGTCTTGATTAAACCAGTACTTTATTTTTTGGTCATTGTCTGATTACATACAGTGTAAAAAAACAACAAAAAAAAACAAATCTATTTTTACCTACCAATAGATTACTTGGTTTAGATAGCATCGCATGTGCCATTAGAGACTACTGACACAGAGACTACTTAGGTTTTGTAAATATACCAAAATGTGTATGCGTGTGTCCTTTCCCTCTGCATTCAAATCGTGCTGCATTCAAATCGTGCTGCATTCCTATGTTAACTTAGTGCTTCACAATAATCCAGGATGCTGTATCAGTCACACACATTGTAAAGCAAAACACACTATCCATTTAAGGTAAACATATAAAACTTTATCACCTTCCTCATTTCTCCTTCTCATACACAGCGCTCTGCTGTCACTCACTGTTACTATGATAACCTGACATAGTGTAAGCAGGACAAGTAAGACGAGGTAGTCATAAACTGACTTGCTGGCTGACTTAGAATCAGTTTTCTTGTGAAGGTTATTCACAAAATAGTTAAGGCTATTAACTATCAGCTCTGAAATCATAGGCACACCATTTAACTCATTTTTTTCTTGTACATGATTTCAACTAGTTTAAATTTAGTTTTAAAAATACAACAGAGTGTATGCCAAGTGTTACCGTGGGCATATTTTCCATTTGTCAAGTAGATTTTGTGACGTTCTACTCGAACCTAGCAGCAGCTAAATTTTTGTAGTGAAACATGTCATTAAAATCCCTGCTGAGAATCTCTGCTGCATTTAATTGTAGTTTTGTTACAAGAGCCTTTTATACAATATGTATTTTTGTTGAAAAAATAAGAGTCATCTTGGAGATTCATGATCTCAGTTCTCAGGGAGAAGATTCCTGTTTCAGGCAACAATTGTGTGGCGCTACTCCACAGTTGATTCTGTGAAGCAGTGACCACTAAAGTTCCTGAATTTTATATGTTGTTCATACACTCATAGGTCTAAAAGACTCTTTGGAAAGATATGTTTTAACTGTTGTAATGGGTAACTGTTTCATCCAGATGACGTCCGAGTCCTTGGTGTCAAGACCCTTTAGTGGCAAGTTTTGTCTAGCCCGTTACAAAGGAAAGTGGTCAAGAGTGGAGGTAAGGAGCCGAAAATCTTGGAGACTGTTTCAGATCATACTTCTTTAGCACATACTCATATGTTGCTGCTGTTTTTTTTTTTTTTTTTTTTTTTAGATCACTAGCATGCATGGAAACAGAGTGATGGAGATCTTCTTCATCGACTTGGGTGTTCCAGCAACTGTGGAGGTCACAGATCTCCGAGAGATCCCACCTGTTTTCCTCCAAGAACTTACCACCATCCCACCACAAGTCAGTTATTCCTGTGAAAGTGTCTGATGTGGAAGTACATACCCCCCTCCAACATGAAAAAACAACTTGGCGACAATTCTGTGAAAATTATCAGTGACGGCTTCATTTTAGACAGTTCTGTGTGGCATTGAGACCGGGGAAGCTGAAGTCTTTGGATTGCAAACGTGAAATGTAACTTAAATGGTTGTCAAATGACATTTTGACAATGCATTACTTTGTGTGGGTGTGTGGTTTGGCTGCTCTCTGCAGGCTACCAAATGTCGCTTGGCTGATGTCGAAGTTCCAGAGGGAGACTGGAGTCCAGAGGCCGTTGAGTGGGTGAAGGATGCTGTCCTAAACTTTGAAGACTGTAAAATGAAGGTAACATTCTCTAACATAAACACACATCTAAGACTAAACTTAGGAGTCCCTCCATAGTAACTCACCCAGAGTTCAGCTTTTTATAGTTTGTCATGGATTTGCTCTGCAGGGAAATAAAGAATCAGCATAATTATTAAATAGAATAATTAGTAAGCTCTGTTGACACAAGGTTCCATCCCTGATAACACAGAAAATGACCATGGCAAAGATGGCAGACAGAAGAGGGAAGCAGTAGGCCACAGCTTTAAGGCTGCCCGTTCAACACAGCGTGCACACTCGCTGCCACACGCTAACATAAACATACTAGCGTGTGGAAATTCTTCCCTGTGTGTGAAGAACACACAAATGCATGTAAAGCCAAAGTAAACCTGGGGGAACCACCGTGAAAACATTTAGAACAATAAACTTAATCAGACACTTAAAACACTGTGAGCCCAGAGCCAGCCACAAACCAGCAGCCTGTTCTCTTTCCTCAGTATAAGCAGTGAAAAAATGAAAGTGATTGCAAGGAATATTATTAAAATCTCTCTGGAATGTTCACAGCACTTTTTTTGAATCGGTGTCAGTTAATTTCAGCTGTTCTGGTGCTGAAGGATCCTACCCAGTGTAATGAAGATATAACCTCTGTATTAAAATGGCCATTGAGTGAGTGTAGATTGTAAAGGCATGTGCTAACCATGTAAGCAAAACCACCACAACAGCTTCACATCTTTTTAACTTTCTCTCTATGTGCTTTTATTTTATTCTCCCTTTTCTTCCCTCACTATAGATCTTGAAATTAGACCAGCATAAAGAGGACTGGATGGTCTATATTTACCTCTTCATTGGTACTGAGAGCCAGGAGCTGGTTAAGAGCATCAACCATCAGCTGAACCAATCAGAGCTGTGGAACAAACTTCTAACACAAAACAACACAATCACCAGCGTTAACAAAAGCACAGATAAAGGTCAGTTAAGATCAAGACATTAAAACAAGGTGCATTCTGGGAATGGGAACAGCATTTACATACTTGTTTAACTATTTAACGTCAAGGTATTAGGACAGTAAGCAGTAAAACAGTAAGTTATTGTTGCCTTGAATTTGTATTAAAGCAGAGTGACTTTGAGGTCAAGTTTGCAACTCTCCTTTAACTTTTAGTTGTTTTCATGTATTTGTGTTTCCCTCATTTCTAGGTCTAACTGCTCTAGTAGAGAATTTGACTCTGGACAGCTCAGTTCCAAACCAACCTGTTGGGACCTCACCCCGACCTGTTTTTGGAGAGTCTTCTTTTCCACATGTTGCCACTAAAACTGAGATACAACCACTCCCAATGCCTCCTCCGCTGGAGCTCCCCCAGGTGTGAGGAGATAGATTTTCCTTGTAAGAAGTCAATGTGAATATGTATGTCAGGGCTTCAAGCTCGTAGCTGTCAGCTTTATCATAAATCAATTTATTTGTTTGTATACTTTCCTTTTAGCAAAGCATTTCTTATTGGTTTTTGGTTAAAACTTAAAACAGCTTTATTCACTTCACTTTCAGCCTGGTCAGAGCATGGATGTGTTTGTGCCAGTGGCCTGTCATCCTGGTTACTTTGTGCTGCAGCAATGGCAGGATCTCCATAAGCTGGTGGTTTTGATGGGTGAGATGATCCTCTATTATAACCGGACATGGAAGACCAGTACTAGCACCATAGACATCCAGAAAGGAAAGGTCTGCGCTGCCAAAATAGACAACAAGTGAGTGTTTGTATTGGACACAAATCTGACATTCAAGACTTAACAGTCAATATGGTGACTATAACTAGTGAGACATAATTTGGGGCCCAAGTGTGCCAAGTATCGAACACGCAGCAGGGCCACAATATCAAGTTTTGCGCCCAGTCAGGAGCAGAGCTCGGCTTTCAATCATGACATTTTACACAGTTTTTATGGCATCAAATAACTACTCAAAAGCAAACTGAAAAGAAACTTGAACATCTGAACATACATCAACAAAATAACAACAACCTAAAACAACCACGTTAAGGAAAACATTCATTTGAGGTGTACTATTCTGAGATTTTATTTTGGCCCAATTCCTTCTAGGTACGAATGAGGAGGTGTGGTGTGTGCACTGCAGCCCACCACCTGTGGGTGATTAAGGGCATATTCACACTTGCCCCAGTTTTTTCATACCGTGCAGAAGCCCGATTGCCCAACCCCATTCCACTCGGGGAATTAGATGCTTGCCTGCACTCACTCTGCTCACAGTACCTCCGGGCTCAGAACATGAAACATGGCTGCAACTTTACTGGCTTTGTGGCCTGTTTTTGGATAATTCTGAGTCTTTTTCGTTCCAATACAGCACGCTCACATTCACGGATTTATCGATTATGTAGTGTGTTGATTGATTTTTCATGTCCATGTTGCGTATACATACGTGTGTGTGTGTATGTTTACCTACATTTACATATATAGATACACATATATAACACTACCGACTTTGGTACGGGAGACCGGGGTTCAAATCGTGGGCGTGGCAAGTATCTAAATGCTACTAGCCATACCTTGGATATGAGTGCAATCATGTACAGTAGTGTTCAAAATAATAGCAGTCCAATGTCACTAACCAGATTAATCCAGGTTTTTAGTATATTTTTTATTGCTACATGACCAACAATTTACCAGTAGGTGCAGTAGATTCTCAGAAAACCAACAAGACCCAGCATTCATGATATGCACGCTCTTAAGGCTGTGCAATTGGGCAATTAGTTGAAAGGGGTGTGTTCAAAAAAATAGCAGTGTCTGCCGTTGACTTTACAAACTCAAAAAACTATTTTGTACAAACTTTTTTGTTTCTAGGATTTAGCAATCCTGTGAATCACTAAACTAATATTTAGTTGTATGACCACAGTTTTTTATACCTGCTTCACATCTGTGTGGCATGGAGTCAACCAACTTGTGGCACCTTTCAGCTGTTATTCCACTCCAAGATTCTTTAACAACATTCCACAATTCATTTACATTTCTCGGTTTTGCTTCAGAAACAACATTTTTGATGTCACCCCACAAATTCTCGATTGGATTAAGGTCCGGGGATTGGGCTGGCCACTCCATAACATTAATTTTGTTGGTTTGGAACCAAGATTTTGCTCGTTTACTAGTGTGTTTGGGGTCATTGTCTTGTTGAAACACCCATTTCAAGGGCATGTCCTCTTCAGCATAAGGCAACATGACCTCTTCAAGTATTTTGACATATGCAAACTGATCCATGATCCCTGGTATGCGATAAATAGGCCCAACACCATAGTAGGAGAAACATGCCCATATCATGATGCTTGCACCACCATGCTTCACTGTCTTCACTGTGTACTGTGGCTTGAATTTAGAGTTTGGGGGTCGTCTCACAAACTGTCTGCGGCCCTTGGACCCAAAAAGAACAACTTTACTCTCATCAGTCCACAAAATGTTCCTCCATTTCTCTTTAGGCCAGTTGATGTGTTCTTTGGCAAATTGTAACCTCTTCTGCACATGCCTTTTTTTTTTTAACAGAGGGACTTTGCGGGGGATTCTTGTAAATAGATTAGCTTCACACAGACGTCTTCTAACTGTCACAGTACTTACAGGTAACTCCAGACTGTCTTTGATCATCCTGGAGCTGATCATTGGCTGAGCCTTTGCCATTCTGGTTATTCTTCGATCCATTTTGATGGTTGTCTTCCGTTTTCTGCCACGTGTCTCTGGTTTTGCTCTCCATTTTAAGGCATTGGAGATCATTTTAGCTGAACAGCCTATAATTTTTTGCACCTCTTTATAAGTTTTCCCCTGTCCAATCAACTTTTTAATCAAAGTACGCTGTTCTTCTGAACAATGTCTTGAACGACTCATTTTCCTCAGGCTTTCAAAGAGAAATGCATGTTCAACAAGTGCTGGCTTCATCCTTAAATAGGGGCCACCTGATTCACACCTGTTTTTTCACAAAATTGATGACCTCACTGATTGAATGCCACACTGCTATTTTTTTTGAACACACCCCTTTCAACTAATTGCCCAATTGCACAGCCTTAAGAGCGTGCATATCATGAATGCTGGGTCTTGTTGGTTTTCTGAGAATCTACTGCACATACTGGTAACTTGTTTGCCATGTAGCAATAAAAAATATACTAATAACAGTGATTAATCTGGTTAGTCACATTGGACTGCTATTATTTTGAACACTACTGTATGTGAGAGCCATACCGGCTCGGATGTCGCCAGGGTCAACAAGGTCCACGTCAGGTGTTGAGGAACCAGGGCAACCTGATGACAAGTGGGCTACTGGAACAAGACATTCATGGGGCAGGAATGACAATGGGGGATTAATGGAGTGCTACCAAACCAGCAACCCCAGTCAGAGGGGATACATGCAACGGATGTGGGACCTATGGATGCTTTGAAGCCCTATATCCAAGCTTACAAAGAAACAGCTCCTAACTCAGTGTTCCAATGTTCGCAATTGACAATTACTATTACAACTAGAGATCAATGAGGTACAACAACAATGTTACGGCATGGGGGAGCCAGGATGATAGGTCAGTGATTGGGTTCCAAGCCCCAATAAGTACAAGGGCAGCTGACCTGAGAAGGAAAATAATGGCTAACATGGATACCTGGAACCCCCAGGAACGGATACTAAGGCTTAGTGGCAGAATACCCTCAGAAGGTCTGCTAGATGGTGTGAATCCTAGAAGTGCTTGGCTACAAGTTGAACCATAAGGGGCAGTACCCTTCATAGAGAAGACCGTTGGAGGCTAATATCAAGGAGAGAGGTTAACCAACTGTCAGAGCTGGAGAAGGGCAAGACCACCAAAGTATTGAATAAGTAAAGGAAGTTGTCCAGAACTGATGCAATGGAGATTGCCAAACAGAGGCTCACAGCCCTGGCTGCCCGCCTGAAGAGGTACACAAGAGATCTCTTCAAGGGAAGAGAATAAACAGGATGTTCACCACTGAACCATCCAAAGTGTACTCTCAGTTGGAGGGTAATAAGATGAGGATGGACCCACTCAGGGGTGAAACTGAACTGTACTGGAAGGGCATATGGGAGAAAGAGACATTATATAACACCAATGCTCAGTGGTTGGTGAAACTTGAGAGAAGACCACAGCCATCTCCCAGAACAAGACCCAGTAAACATCACAATGGCAGACATCCAAGAAAGAGTCTCAAGGATGAAGAGCTGGACAGCACCAGGCCCTGACATGATCCACAGCTACTGGCTAAAGAAGCTAACTGCACTCCATGCACGCCTGGCAGCTCAGATGAACCAGCTGCTGAAAGATGGGACCCACCCAGAGTGGTTCACCCCAAGGTCTGACTGTCCTGATAATAGACCCCCCCCAGATGGGAACGATTCCATCCAACTACCTGCCCATAACATGCCTCTGCACGACATGGAAGTTTCTGTCAGGCATCATGGCGGCCAAGATGAGTAGGCATGTGGCTCAATACATTAGCTGGCCCCAGAAAGGGGTTGGTAGTGACACCAGAGGAGCCGAACACCAGCTTCTGGTTGACAGGGCAGTCTTTAGAAGACTGTAAGATCAGGAAGACCAACCTGTGCACTGCCTGGATTGACTACAAGAAAGCCTAGGACTCAATGTCACATACATTGATACTGGAGTGCTTGAAGGCTGACTCTGACTGGAGGGTCAGAGTCCAGAGTTTGAGTGTGCAGACGGCAGAAGAGGGAGGGGGGGGAGAGTAGGGAGGGAGTTGAGCTTCCTGACAGCCTGGTGGATGAAGCTGTCCTTGAGTCTGCTGGTCCTGGCCCGGAGACTCCGCAGTCTCCTTCCTGATGGCAGCAGACTGAAGAAGCTGTGAGACGGGTGGATGGGATCACCCACTATGCAGAGAGCTTTGCGGGTGAGACGGATGGTGTAAATGTTGTCAAAGACCAACCAGAAGGTAACATAGCCGATGTTCAGGACAGCCCCAAATACCTTGTGATCCTACAGGCAAATGGGAATCATGAAGAGGCCGCAAGGAAGTCAGCTACAGCCAAATACCTGCGTAGAATAAGGCCGGTCCTGAGAATTCAGCTGAATGGTCAGAACAAGATCCAAGCCATTAACACCTATGCCCTGCCAGTCATTAGATACCCTGCTGGTATAATAACCTGGCCAAAGAAGGAGATACAAGACAAGGAAGCTCCTCACCATGCATGGAGGGTTTCACCTCAAGTCCAGCACTCTGAGGCTGTACACTAAGCTGAAAGAGGGAGGCCGAGGATTAGTGAGTGTCAGAGCCCGTATCCAAGATGAAACAAAAAAGTTAACGCCTCAGGCAGCAGAAACCCAGTGAGGAGAAGGAAGAAGAAAGACCATCATGGAGGGACAAGCCCCTGCTCGGGATGTACCACCGACTGATAAAGAAATTGGCTGATATCGAGAAAACATTCCAGTGGCTGGAGAAGGCTGGTCTCAGGGACAGCACAGAGGCACTGATCATGGCAGCACAAGAACAGACCTTGAACACAAGATCAATAGAGGCTGGGGTCTACCACACCAGACAGGACCCAAGGTGCAGACTGTGCAAAGATGCTCCTGACACAGGGCAGCACATAACAGCAGGGTGCAAGATGCAGGCAGGGAAGGCATACTTGGAGCATCACAACCAAGTGGCCGGCATAGTATACAGGAACATCTGTGCCGAGTATGGGCTGGAGGTTCCAAGATCAAAGTGGGCAACACCTCCTAAGCTGATTGAGAACGACCGAGCTAAGATCCTTTGGGACTTCCAGATCCAGACCGATAAGATGGTCGTGGCTAATTAACCAGATATCGTGGTGGTTGACAAGCAGGAGAAGAAAGCCATAGTGGTAGATGTCGCAATCCCAAGTGATAGTAACATCAGGAAGAAGGAACACGAGAAGCTTGAGAAATACCAAGGGCTGAAAGAGGAGCTGTTAAGGATGTGGAAGTAAAGGCATCAGGGGTACCCGAGGTGATAGGAGCATACGAGTCTGTAACCCCCAAGCTGGGAGAGTGGCTCCAACAAATCCCAGGAATAACACCTGAGATCTCTGTCCAGAAGAGTGTAATCCTAGGAACAGCTAAGATCCTGCGCAGGACCCTCGGGCTCCCAGACCTCTGGTAGAGGACCCGAGTTTGAAGGAGACACAAGACTGCCCACAGAGGGCGAGTGGGGAATGTTTTCAGTATTTCTGCTTATACAGTAAATATTCACAACAAATCATGCATCTCAGATTATTATACTTCCTAAAATCATCAAACAAAAAGGATTCACAATACAGCAATGTCCATCTTCTGAAGAACATGTTCATTCACACACTCAATACTTGGTTGGGTCTCCTTTACCGCAAATTAGTGCATCAGCGCATTGTGGCATGGAAGCGGTCTACCTGTGGCTGTATTTTGGATCATGTTTTTCTCATCTTCATGTTGACAATGCCTCACAGATCCTGTATGGAGTCCAGGTCAGATGGGTTGATCATGGTCACCAAACCATTTGGTAGTAGTGTTGGCAAAAATGTGTCAGTTTAAATATTAAATATTGTCTTTGTGCTGTAGTGAGTTGTATATAGGATTTGCAATTAACTGTATTCTGACTTTATTCACATTTAACTCAGCCACTCAACTTTTTTTAGAATTTGGGTTTGTAAATTGAGCGTTTCCACCAAAGTCATCATTCATATCAAAATGAAAATACAAATTATAAACAAAATGTATAACAATTTGTTGCTGTTGTCTGGCTGAACTGATGCCTCCCCTCTACCTAGTTGGCACCGAGTGCAGGTGAAAGGGATTCTGGCCAACGGGTTGGTTTCTGTGTACAAACTGGACCACGGAAAACACGAACTAGTCCGCAGTACTGTGCTCCAGCCTCTCGTCGAGGAATTCAGACAGCTGCCCTTCCAGGCTATCACTGCACAACTGGCAGGTATGTTGGATCTTAACACTCAATAAGCAACATGATGATGGGGCAGCTGTCTGTTCACTGATAACCTCCTCCTGCAGGTGTGACTCAGCACCAGTGGTCAGAGGAAGCCTCCATGTTATTCAGGAACCATGTGGAGGACCGAGCACTGGTGGCTCAGGTGGAAAGTGTGCAGACGCTGTCGGAGGTTAAAGGTGAGCCATGGCAGCGCAGGTTGACTGTTTACCTTGTGGACACTGCTTTGGAGGACCGGGATCTTTGGATTCACAGCATCATGGCCAATATCGCCGGTGAACTGTCTTCGGCTGCCTAGGAGGTCCTCTTAGGCATGTTGGGAAATTTGCCAGTAAACGTAGTCTGACTCTTCTTTAGGTTCTTTTCATTTCCTAAAACAGTGAATCTCACTTTCTCTCCCATTGGTACTTCATTACTCTTTTCTTTGTGATAAGTCACCCGTGTTGTGTGGTTTGTGTTATGTTCTATTGCCTTATCCCATTTGTTTTGTTTGTTGTACCTTATGCATGCAGTGCATTTCTCTGTATGTTTTTATACTGATCTAACTAAGATGACTTAACTGTGTCACTCTGCATTGCTGTTAAAACATCACCTTGTTTATAATATGATATATTGTTCTATTAAAAAGTGTGTCAAAACAGTGTGTGCATTGCCTAAAAGCTATTAACTGTTGTTTCTTCTGTGTGTTCTGGCAATGTGAACTGCTATATCAGGAAGAGCAGTCAATTAAAAGGGCTTTGAATTGAGGTGTGTCTCCTTTTTTAGGCTCATTTTAATAACTTTAGCCATTTACCACCTGAGGAGTTAGAGGATACATCACCCTATCCTGGCAGAGCAGCTCAGACTAGATCGTAAAGGCAAACTTTCACCATTTGCTCAACAATATCTTTGTATTTTTGTGTATAAATGAGTTTCTCACTATGCAATTAAGACTGAAATGGGATGCTGCAGAATGAATGTGCCTGGGTGCCATGCCGCAGCAACACATTGGGCAACAGAGATATTAAGAATCACTTCAGAGCTGTACTCAGTACAGTTTTGAGGTTTGAGTGTTTCTACACAAGCATTGAGGAGAAACACCTAACTCCATGTTTACTTGACCACTGACAGCTTTTGACCCCTTTATATGAAAGCAGTAGGTACTCCAAGCCCCTTGTCATGTTTCTAATGTGTTGGGCTGTCAGCATTTTTATAGGCAACTTGAACACTTGAATAGAAAAAAGACTGAAAATGACTCCCACCCTGACGAATCCATGAATCTCTGCAGACTATCTCAGGCACAGCTTGTGATGTTTTTAGATTCGATTTTAGTTGGTCACTGTAGAGAACAGAAGAGCAGTCCTCCACCATAATATGGTGGACAACCTTGTGAAGTTATTTCCACATGAAATCTCGTAAAGTTACTACTTTATTCTTTTAAAGTTGACTTTTTTTCTAAGATTGAGTTTTATTTTCCCTTCAACTCGTGACTTTTTTATTGTAAATTTTTGACTTTATTCTCAACATCTAAAAAACATTGTAATACAATTCTTCAATGTTGCCCTAAAGCTTGGAAAAGCTTTGTGCTAAGATAACTGGCTGTAGCTTCACATTGAATAGGAAGATAATGAGAATATCAATCTTTGAATTCGATGCAAAGAATGATTAGACAGGCAAATAAGCACATTTTGCAAAATACCAATAAAATGGCACTACTTTACCAATATATGTTTTTTTTATTTTACATATAGGTAATGGAAAAGTTTGCATTTTTAACCTTTCTCACAACGACAGGTAAACACAAGTTTAAGTAAGTGTGGCATAAATAACAAGATCAAAACCATGATTTTCATCTGAGGGGTCTTTAAAGCTGCAGCCAGGTGTAAGAAAGCAGATATTCAGTGTTAAATGAATGAGACGCGACAGATTATTATGGATCGCTGATATAAGTGAATGCCAACTTATTTTCCAAGACAACAAACCAGTCAAACATTTCAGTATCTGCCCCCCAAAAAATTTTGAGCTGATATATCGGTGCATTTGTTGTTGCATTTAATACTAAGAGCATGTAGCTTAAAATGGCTTTACTTGATATCAGAGTTCAGAAAATAAAAATACAAATCTTACTAATCCAGGCCTCTTTACATGGACAGCAGTTTACTTTAGTGCTATATTTCACGTTACATGTGAGCTAAAATTCAAATTATATATGTCAGTTCACCAAAAAAAGTGTTTGTTTTTCCCCACTTTTGACCAACATGTTAATGCATTTATGACGGCAAGTCGGCATTTCCAGTGAAATTATCTCCCAACTTTTCCCCCACAGGAGAGACCACTCATCTGTATGGAAGAGGATTAGGTTCAGGCATGAGAGAAACATTATGAGAGGACAAAACTTTTTTTTTTTTCATTTTGCACTTCAAATGTCGACGATTTAAAGACGACTTGTGAAGACAGTAAACGGTGCATCAACCAAAAGCCTCGCAGAGATAAACAGGTGAAAATGTACCTCAGCATCTGCTCCCGTGACAACGAAATGCTTCCTCTCTTAGCTCAGAAGCACAGCGTAGTCATCAGAATTAGGACAATTTTTTTTTTTTTTTTTTAAAGGATGGTGCAAAAACAGCGTGTGTTCGGAGAGACAAATGGACAAAAGTGAGGCTGTCTGGTCTCACCTGTGCAGCTGAGAGGGGACAAGTAGCCTCACAACACCCAATATGACAGCAGATCACGTTGTTTGATCCAGATGATTTGATTTGAGTATTTTCAACATCTGTACTTTCTTGTCGGAATTGTTTTCCAACATTATTCTCGACACTTTTTCGACCCAAAAAAAAAAACAAAAAACGTCAATCTTCTTTTCTCTCGCCTGGCCCTAATCCTCTTCCATACCTTTGCATTTCCTCAGTGTCTGCTTGTGTCATGAAAAGGACGTATAGAAACGACATAATAACTGTTTTGTTTTGTGATTTTTTTTGTGATCCAGCAGATGTTCTGAGGGCCACCTGGCTGAGCGCAGCTTTGGTCGCCGTGTCCGATAATGGACGCAGCGGCGCTCCATGAGTGACGGGGCAGCCGCGCTGGGGAGGTGAGGAGGGGTGAGGAGGGAGGAGGAGGGAGGAGGGAGGAGGGTGGTGGAGGAGGAGGACGATCCCTCCCCATAAGTTTACTTTGCCCTTTGCGGGAGATGAGATTGAGCCTCCACAGCGCGGCTGTGAGACGAACAGGGACGGGGGAGGACGCACGCTGAGCAGCTGAGACCCGCTGAATCCAGGACCGTCTGCGCGTCATGGCCGGTTCGGTGTAGCCGAGTTTTCCCGTTTCTCCCGACCGACGGCGGCTTCGCGCGGAGCGGATCCCGCTTCGCGACTCCCGGCGGCTCCCGAGGAAACCATATCTGGTCAAAGTATTCGTTGCTGTCACCCAGCGGGACCGTCCGGCTATAAATAGCGCAGGAGGAGGTACGGAAACAAATGCAAAAATGACTCTGCGGGCTGTTAAACATTCAAATTAGCAACGATCACACAATACAGGAGAGCACTGTTAGAATGAGAAAATAAGCTTCCGTGAGGGCTCTGAACCTAATGGGAGGGGGGGGGGGCGTGT
>KV751376.1:2060602-2073562 GCA_001698575.1 Mola mola | reverse complement strand
AAATACTTGACACACTGTAACTTTGATTAACGATGCTGGGTAGTGTAATCACTCATGTAAAAAACCTTTCTGTAAATGAAAGTTCACTGTAATTACACTTCAGATTATCTAGCTTTAAAATGACCGCCCCCCTGCAGGGCAGTCCTTCCAGTTTGGAATTGAGACTGCTGTTTAATTAGCTGGAATTAGATATTCTCTGACCCCACTGCATTACATAGAATTTATTGTCGTCAATTTACCATAACTGAGACTCTTAGAACGCAAAGTAACTGCACGTGTTTGAATGGACTCTGTTACACTTTCAACCAGCTCTGGTTTGATTTTTCTTGTTTTTTTTTCATTTTTTTTGTAATTTCTGAATCTAAAGTGTGTGGTTTAATATGTTGACTTACAGGTTAGATTTTAATGCCTCGATTCAGGTCTGGAGAATGTCAGCGGTGTTTGGTAGAAGTATTTAAAACACGGAAAAAACTATGATGTGTTTACAGCTGTCACACACATTGACATAAAACAAACGCTGCAGTTGCAACATGCTTGTTGGCTGTGATGGGATCTTAAACTAACAGTGAATACCTGAAGTACAACAGTGGTCCCGGATCGATCTGAAAATGAGAAAGAGCTGAAAAGGTTGTTCTTAAAGGGAAAAACGTCTTTGAATACCTGTTTGTGTAACTGCTGTGTGTTTTCCAGGATTTCTTCTTAATTTAAACAGCACAATGAGTAAAAGATGAGACTGGAGCTAATGTGGAATAGCTTCTGCACTCTTGTTACTATTTTTTGACTTGAGATGAAATGGATGCTTCCAGAAACCAGATGCAGGCTTGTCATTACCATCTGTTTCCTTGTTGTCAGCGACTGGCACTGACAATCAGAGAGACCGTGTTATAGGCTTTAAATAACCCTTTTAATGTTATTTAATAACATCACTCTTTTGCGACTTTCTCCTCAGTGCTGTGGGTGCTCAACCAATTGTGGATGTAAACATTTGTAAAACAATGAAGTAGGTAAAAATAGGACGAGGACTCCTGCAACTCACAGTCTTTGAGTGTCTTTTTCTTCTGTCTCATGTTTTCTGACGTTTTCGTGCTTTGACTATGTGTTTTGTTAGATAGTTCACCTTTTTGTTTGAATTTTTGTTTATGGAATAAATAAAGTTTGGAAATTACATTTCTACAATGTATATTTTCCTCAACTAATTTATGTCCGTTTATTGCATACGTTATCTTTTAAAATCTCTCATTCGGTCAAACATGAGGCCATGACACAGGTCCGTCATAATACTCCAGTGAGATTAAACCACCTTAATGAGGTTTTAGAAAGAAATTCATCAGCTTGACAAATATGGGAAATGGGAAACAAAAGTGACTTTGGCTAAATATAGCCTGTGTTTAGTCAGTATTGGGTTAAACCTTGATTGCAGCTGGTTGTAAATGTCACTTGGGTTTGTGTTCTTCCTTATAAAGACAACAGCGACACTCTGTGGCAATACGGAAGAAATACACAAGGCCTGCTCAACAGTCTAACTGTCGCCCTCTTCAGGTCGACAGTGTTGCTACACATTTATTGTATACAGTAGTATATTATTATTATAATAGTATATTTAAGATGCAAATGCAGTGCTTAAAACATAAGGCACATCTAATTCTAATGACTTGTGGTTCACTGCACAGTTAATTAACTTCTCAGTATGCAGAGAGCCTTTAACACAGACTATTCCGGAGCATGTTCCTAATGATGAGACGTGGCTGAAAAAAATAATGCCCAAGCCCAACACAATTATGCTGCAGATATTGTCCTTTGCTGCAATATAGCACCTGGCAGTAAAGATTGTTAATAAATGGAATATTTGCTGTTTTATAACTAGGCCATCCTTGTATGACAGTCATTAAAAAAACACACACAAAAGTGCCCTTTCCGATGCCCCTATGATCAATAAAGCACATAGCTAAAACAGAAAAAACAAAAGCGCTCTCTAGGGTGACCATTTGTTGACTAGTGCCTCGCTGCATACAGCATTACTTTCACCCCTTCAAACATCCTGGGAAATTCCCTGAATGACATTTTAAAAGAAGTAAACCAGACATGAGGTCGTTTACAATCCATCTTTTCCACAGTTTTTGCCATGATATAAGAAAAGCACAGGTATTACTAACAACATTAATAGCATGTTCTATGCCAACAGAAGAGGACGCAGCTCAGACATCTGTGAACAAGGCTAAGTTTTTATTGAATCTCAGGCAGAAACATATGATAATCCCTTTATTGCTCATGACATTCGACTTTGGCCTCAATGGCTTATTATCACAGCACACCAAAACAAACAATACGCTTAACTGAATGAACTTCACGTCCTCCTCACAGTTCATCAAAACGCCTCACCCATGGGCATCCGGGTACCCAACTCTCCTCTCCCCTCCGGGGTTAGGAGGGGGGTTCAATGTCTCCTACACGTTGAGGTGAGGGTGCTTTCTTTCTTTCAAATCTCCTCATGATCATTAGTATTATTATATTTCTAAATGTACCTTAAAAATCATAAATACACGTCTCATCACTCAGTCAGTGTTCTCTCCTTCCAAGTAGATCCTGATATAAGAGTATAGATATTGCAAGTTTCAGGTTTTATGGCTGAAAGCTGAAGGTTTCGGACTGTTGTAGGAACGGCTTCATCGAATCAACGAGACGACAGGAAAAAAATGTATAAAAAAGAAATGAAATCCTGTAAATTAACTCTCCTGAATGTATACATATATATCTTTTATTATTATATCAAGGGGGGTTATATCAACGTAGTTATGAAAACACACCCAAACTTATTGCCTTAATATTTTTTTGCATGATAAAGTAGAGGATAAACGGGGGGGGCAGGGTAGCGAGTCGGTACATTTTCACACAACAAACCAGACAAATGGCATGCAAGACATTAGAAGGACACTGCGTGACTGTCGTTATGCTTGGATGTTGGGTTTTGGGGGGGCGTGTGAGGGGTCGATAGACAACAGGTCCGACAGAGGTCGTGTTACACTGTGTGCAAAAAGTTTTACATAAATTTCAGACATGGTGGAACACGAGACGGAAGCGTTAGGAGCTCACAACAGTAGACTTCAGATTTCCTTTTTAAAATATGGCTTATCAGGTTATCACATTTTTTTTTTTTTTAAATTTCAGTGACAGACACACAGTTAAGCATAATAATTTCATGTAATACTTTATGATTGTTTAGCCACCTTGAGGCTCTCTAACGTACTGGAGTTATTTACAAATTCGGTGAAAAGGGGTTTATCGCTCAGTGCCGCGGGAAAGCTCAGCAGCTGTCGCGCAGGAGAGGGAAGGGAGTTTTAACCTTTCAGACCAGAGGGAGAAACTATCTAACGTCGTTTTCACCCCCTCGGCTTGTTATTAGCTTCACCGGTGCCGCACACGGTAGCTAACGTTAACCGTAGCCGAGCTAACCCGGCCGTTGTCGGACTAGCTTAGCTTAGCAGCTACAATTCACACTGCTGGGTCACGTCGGTTCATTTTCCCGCCCAGAAAAAACTTTGATTTGAACTCCAAAAACTGCTCTAAACTTGATTTTAATTTAAGTATGCGGCATATCTGTCATGTGGATGGAGAGGGGAGAAAAAACATCTAAGCCAACCCTGTGAATGTAGCTTTTGGACTAAGCTAGATAACGTTAGCATTAGCTCGCAGGCTAGCCTACTTCTTCAGCATGTCCTGCAATGGACCGGGCAGGTATTTCATCACTGTGTCTATGATGCTCTCCTCTTCCTCCTCGTCGCCGCAGCCGGTCGGCACGGGCTTCTTAGTTCGAGTCAGGCTGCCTGCTGCGGGCTCCTC
This sequence comes from Mola mola, assembly GCA_001698575.1. Classification (NCBI taxonomy): domain Eukaryota; kingdom Metazoa; phylum Chordata; class Actinopteri; order Tetraodontiformes; family Molidae; genus Mola; species Mola mola. The sequence goes on along the minus strand of KV751376.1, from coordinate 2,069,725 downwards.
CGCTGCGGCCGCCGCCTCCGCCTCGGCCTCCTCACGCTTTTTCAAGCCATACTGGTGGTCAGACATCAGGAACAGAAACATGTTGAGTTAACAGAGTTCGCAGGTTGAGTAAAACATTAATTATTTTTTTCGTAAGCACAGTATGTATGTAATTAAAAACACCTTTGCTTCATGTAGGTTGTGGGGCTCTATTAATGTGCTACTTTAGCCCCGCCCCATCTCTACTTTAGCCTCCAGCCCTCGTCCGCAGCAGGAGCGAGCCGGATCTTACCTGCTCTGTCGTCTTCTGTATCTTAAACTAGTCTACTCTATGCTGCATGATGTCAAGTTCTAAAAGTGGCGTAGTTCATTTCATCATTTTGGAAACTGTTACAATGTGATGCAGTTGCAAAAAAATCTCTGCGTCCACTTTATTGAACTTTTTTTCTTTTTTTGCCTGTCAGGGAATTCTTCTCCCCTCAAGTGACCAAAAGCATCTATTCTGGCAGCTATACCAATCGAGCTGCCTTCTGACCAGGAAAGCTCTACACGAACTTCTGCCGAGCCAACAGTTGGACTTGTAGAATCGTGAGCGTATGTGTGTGTGTGTGTGTGTGTGTGTGTGTGTGTGTGTGTGTGTGTGTGTGTTAATACGTGCATTGACAATGCATTCATTAAATCTGGATTTAATGACGCTGAGCAACGAGCTTTAGTTTATGAGATTTATCCCTGCAAAACTTGCGATTCCCTATTTTAAGCACCAGTTCGGATTGGTGTCGTCAGGAGGAAATCACTGGTTTCCACATCTAATTACCGTGACTCAGATGGTGATGTGAGCACTACTTACACGGTGCAAACTTGTAATTACAATAATTCTACTACGTGAAAGGGGTGAAGGCATATGGAACAGGCAGCTTTTTCCTGTTTTTGACTTCGCAGCTGCCAACTGTGTGACTGACTGGCTGCTTTCCAGTTTTCACACGATGACAATTCCTGTCCAAACCTCACTGTATGTCCTGGTGGGACAAAGGCAGACAATTAAAATTGGAGGAGTTGTGAGAGACTGGCTCCTTTTTGTCAACTAGCATGAGGACAAGTGCTAGAAGTTGTTTTCTATGCTCGCTGTGAACACTGAAGAACTGTCATCGCTTGTCAGGTTGGACTCCCGGTGAGGATGTCGGCGCTGTCAGCTCCCCCGACAGCTCTATATCGTGATCGCGACGGGACCACATGTCACGTGATCGTTATATCGCGACATGGTAGCACTGTCGCCTTGTCCTAGTTTAAACGGCAGCGTCACAGCAACGTGATGTCGTTTTCTGTCCTTGAATGATCAAAAATCTCACTGCTGTAAAGACTTTCATACAGAGCCCGAAGTAATGAACCATGAGAAGGAGACGTTATCGCAGTTTGTTAATCCAACGTGAAAAGCTTTGCCCGGTGATACGTTTTATCATTATTTCCATCAACCAACTGTAACAACGCATTAATAGTCTGCAGCTGTGTTCTTTCTCCTTCAGTCTGTGATGTATTGGCAGTTTTGTTTTGTTTTTTTCTCAGCCTTCTGTTCTTCGTTTGAATAAAACTTAAAAATTAATGTGCCACATTGGAATAACGCGCTGGAGGACCCTGACAGAAACATTGGGCGTTACTCGTCCATCCGCGGTCCCCTCGTGGGAGACCATGGGAGGGACGGAGGAGGTGGGGAGGAGGCAGGGGAGGAGAGGCCCACCCAGGGTCACCTCAGCCAGACTGCAGCTGGGCTCGAAGCAGACAATGAAATAAGCACCACAGGCTGATTCAGACGAAAAATACTGTACAAGAACTCAGGCAGATGTGTGACAGAGTGATGTTGTGTTTCGACATCCGGTTTTCACAGTGCATAAAGCGCCCACTGAACGGCAGAAAGGTCACCTGGGAGGGCAGTTTTGCATCTTTAACGCTCTCCTCTCCCCGAGTGGAAACATCCACGGTGCGCATCAGCTGCTCTCTACTTGTGTCACCTCCAAGATGATCTCAGTTAAAAATAACACGACGGCAGACAAAAATAGTAAGACGCATTCAAACGCAGGTCGGCTGCTGGTGGAGGAGCTTCAGCTGTCATCGCTGCCAAGATGAGAGGCCTTCAGAGGCTTCTTGCACATCAGAGCCTCAGCACGTCTCACACTGATGAGACACAGATTTTGCTCTGTTTTCTCGCTCTCAGCCGTAGATTTCACATATCTGCTGTCATCCGTTGCTGGAAAATCAACCTTAATCGAGTTTTCGTTGTATTAGGGGCTTTTCGACGGACTGACTTGGTTAATGGTTAATGGTTACAGTATTCCACCCATTGCGCAGCCACTGTGGCCGTACCTTGTCCCTGATGCCTTGCCTCATGCTTTCCCTCTCAGCCTCCATCTTGGCATATTTGGCCTTCCTCTCCTCCTCCTGCTGCCTCAGCGCCTCCTGTCTCTCCTCCTCCTTCTTGGCTGCATCGGGGTCCTCCTCCTTCTCCTCCCCGCCCAGCATCTTGCCCACATCGGGAGGCCCTCCTGAGGACGGGAGTAAAAGCATAAAGAAGCAGAGGAGGTCGGTGTGTAAAACACAGAGAGATGGCCGGCAAGGAAAAATCACTCAGCAATAATTCATATCTTCCTGACTGAAATTCTCAGACCTAGTTTAGAACCTAGATATGGTATTGTGGCGTTAAAGGTTCTGGCAGTGTGTTAACCAGCTGTCAGCGTGACATGATATTATTATTCGAAACCCTACTAGATTAATATTATTCAATTGGCAGCAAACACGTGCTGCTACCCATCCTGATCACAACTGGCAGCCTTTTACAGAACACCTCCGCAACAGCACACTGGCTCTTCTCCTTATCTAACCTTGCTCATATTAAAGTCTTTTTTTTTCTCAAAATCTTGGGAACTGTAATATATGGGCTGGGACGATATGCCTTTTTTTCTGGCTGGACTGTATGACGATACTTGGGTCCCAAATTAAGCTGTATTGCGATTCTAGGAGAATTGAGATTCAACTGATTACTTTAAGAGTTCAATTGTAGAGACAATAGTAGTGCAGGAAAACAGCAAACCCCGTATCTTCCAGCACGCTACACAGGCAGAAAAAAATGGCCCCTTAAATCAGCGATTTGTTTTGCTTTTGAATGAATTGTGGGGAAGTGAAGATAAACATAAATCACAAAAATCGAACCGAGTGGCTCTGAGTGCTGTAGCCAAGACCATCGACTCCACTGCTGTAAAAAGAACCGAAACAAAAACCTTGAAATTTCGAGTTTCTCAACTTTTTCATTTTTTTCACTTTAGATGTTATTTATCCCTTTGTATTTTCTCTCAGGTTTACCTCTTTACATGAAGGCCTAAATGCCATTTTAAAGACATCACCACAGTACAATACCATGAAAATCAAATCTCCTTTTATACTTAACCAAACTATTTATAAAACAATGTGTGCAGTAGTTTAGTGTCTTATTATTTCATTCTTTTTCAGTAAAAATAAATAGATAAATAAATAAATAATTGAATGAAGATTCCAGGAATGATATTGCAGATGTGACTGTGTGGTCCTCACTGGAGACCACAGCCCTCATGGTTTCTTCATTGGAGCTGGGAGGCCCCGCAGTGCTGGAGAAACTTTAATCGTCAGCACAGTTCGTATTTATTTATTTATTCATTTATTTGCCTCAAACTGTTGCTGTACAGTGTAAAATCGCAGACAGGAAAGCGCACAGTGGACTCTCACCGTATCGTAAGTATGAGAGAGAGTATACAGTACGAAAAGGACGTTTAACTATCACACAAGAAGGCACGAAGCCTGGAATGTGTTTTCACGCATGGCCTCCTACTGTCCCCGTAGGAGTCATACATCACATGACGCGATGCCTCGAGAAAACACAGAGGAAAAAAGAGATGAAGAGAAATGAGGGGAAAAACGTAGCCAAGCGTCAACAGAAAAGGAAAGAAAAGCCAGCGGAGTGCGGGCAGCTGGAGATAAGTAGGAGGGAGAAAAGAATGGAGATATGGAGGGGTGTCGTGAGAAAACAGGGAGAGCATGAGGAGAGGGACACAATCTGTCAGAAACTATTGAGTCCAATTAGCTGAGCTGTTCCACTTAGTGGGATTACCCAGCAGTCTCTGTGGGACCAGTAAGCGTGACAGAGTGACAGTGAGAAAGATGGAGTGAGGAAAAAACAGAGGGAGAGACAAGACGTGAGCAAGAAATTGAAGGGAGGGAGGGAGGGAGGGATTAGGAATAATGGAGGCGTAGATGGTAGGGGGAGGAGGCGGCCTGAGGTTGAGAGGCAGACAAGGGGCATCTGAGGGGAGAGAGAGAAAGAAAGACAAGAGTTCTCCTTCAGTCTGCAGCTGCCCCCCAGTATCGCTACTGTTTTGAGTCCTCAGCATAAAAAAACACAAACTGCAGCAAAATACGGAGGGATGGAAGACAGGAGAGGCAGAGGGGAAGGACGAGATGAGTGCAAGTGCAACGAGGGAGAAGGGGCAGGAGAAGAAAGGGAAAACTGCAGTCCATAAAAAGAGGATGAGCTTTGTACATTTGTAACTGATGTGCAGCGCTGCATGAAACATTTCTACACAATAAACTGTCTTAAATAAGCTTATTTAAAGCTGCAGTATTCTCCTTAGTATACTTTACTTTAATGGGAATGTGCTTTTTTCCTATAAAAGCTCTGAGGGGTGAGCAGAGAGAGGAGGTGAAACCTCCCGTTCACAGCGAACGACCCGCAACGCTGTGGCAATAAATCAAGATGCAATAGTTCCACATCTAAGAAACACTTAAGTGAATGAAACCGTTTGAAACAGCAAGTGACTGATGTCAATACTGAACTGTCACGACCAGTAAAACCAGTGCCTTCATGTTACTGTATTATAAATAGTGGTGTAGATTTATTTGTTCATTAAGTTACTGGTTTAATGGTATACCACAGCTGGTAGCAGTGCGATTTTACAAAACGAGACATTTACAGTAAAGCCAGCGGAGGTTCTTTAGATCTGCAGGTTGGATTTGTACAAAAAAACAAATGGACCAAAAACACCGTTGAAAACCTTATTTACAACACAGTCAAAGAACCGGGAAGTATAGCGTCAATTGTTATCATGTTTTATTGAGTCATATCACGCTATATGGTATAAGCTACGGTATATCACAAAGGTTCTCCTCAAAAGCTCAAAAGATCTGGCCAACAACATCAAATATCACGATAGTTCTGATCATATACTGTGATATCAATGTTGCGCCTGTAGAGATACCTCTTGGTACTAGAAAAAATATTAACACAATTAAATTTTTGACAAATAATCATCAGTACTGTAGATTTAATGATAGAAGTGGGTGAAAGCAAATATTAGACCAGGTAGAACACTGTGATAAGTTCAGAAAATCATTTTACTGTACTGCAGCATTTACAATGAGGAAAATCCAGCATTTATGCCACTATAACAATGATCAACAAAATCTCAAATGATTTCATGATAGTGATATATATCACATATGCACTATACTGATAAATAGACTTAGAATAAGCCTCTTTATTAGAATAATACATTTTCACCTAACAGGTGAAAAGGCAAAGAAAAAGGGTCAATTTTATTCATATAGTGCCAATTCAAAACCCAAGTCTTGTCTATGACTCTTAACTTGAAGAGAAAGGCACAGAGAAGCATTTGAAAGCATCTCAGACCATCATACCCTTACTCTCTTACAAGAGAGAGTGTGTGTGTGTGTGTGTGTGTGTATGTGTGTGTGAATACAACTGTGGTGCTTATAGGCTGACAGGCAGTGTCCCTATAAGCACATGTGGATATAAATTATTGCCTAATTCCATTTTAGGCTCTCGTGCATGAGTTCCTGTGTGGTGGAGTGATTACATTAGATGCGAGTTTGTGTGAGTGTGCGAATACACTTAATGTGTCATCTGCGCTTAATTTACATTAATGATAACATTGACACGTTTGAGCGTTCCACTAGATTCTTTTTTTTAGGCAACTTTGATCCTTAAATAGCGCGTATAGAGTCTTAACTACTTTTAAGCCGTTTGCTTCCAAGTTTATTTCCTATCAGCTGATGCTGTAAGAAATCCATACGAGGAAATTAAAAACAAGCATCAGTATTTGCCGCTGAAGCGTCCCTTTTCGTTGACCTCCGGTTCAGTCAATTTAAAAAAAGAGCTTACACATCTTGTGAAAGTCCAAATAAAACTTTGTATTGACATGCCTCTGTAGGTCTGCTGTAACGAGATTAACCCAGATGTGTCTAGATTTGACAAAGAAGGAGCTTATCTGACACACTGTAAACAGGATTCGGGATCAGCATATGATCTTCAACAGAGTCCATGTAAACACCATTGATTTCTGAAAGTGGAGCAATGACTCACAACCAGCTAAGCCTCATTGTCAAAAGATTCCCTCACCATGTATGCCCCCCACCCCCCCCCAAAAAAAATTCAGACTGTCTTTGTTCATATGTATAAAAAAGAGGATTCTGGGAGACAAACCCATGAGTTCTATTGGCTTTATGAGCCATTTTAGAGATACAGAACTGTCATTTCAAACCAGAATAATTGTATAAAGCCCTCAGACAGCACATAAACTCATGTGCTGCCATGTGTCTCAGCACTATATCCCTACATATGGTTTAAAGTTATATCAGTGGTTAGAAATAACACGAAGTATATATTCTAAGCTGATATAAGCCTGCAATAGAAAGCTGCCAGGTCGGTCTTTAATCTCTCTTTGCATAGAGGACCTGAGTCAGCAAAGAAAGACAAAGAGTTGCTCTGTAGACAATTTCTTCATCATGCCAGTTAAAGCCAACTTACATATGGACTTTGACCTATAGACAAAATGTCACTGATGTTTAGGATCGACTTGGATCTCTGTGCCGTGATAATGTGGCTGAATAAGCAAACTGTCGAACATAAAGACCATTTCCAAAGTAAAATTAGCTGATCCCTTGGTTAAGACTTTTTTCCTTTCCTGTGTTTCACACTTTGCAGCAGAGGCACAGTAAGACATCGCTTCACTGCTTAGATAAAAGGCTGGATCTCTCTAATTCTTTTCTTCCAAAAGTCCCGCTCTAAAATCTAGCTTAAATCCAAAGTCTTGAGGGAAATTGGGGAAGAAGAATAACCTTGGCAGACTCTGCCTGTGCTTGAACTTTGACAGCATCAGATAAGCAGCACTTATCTACTCTTCACCCACTCTCAAAGTTCTCAGGCAAATCCCTCCTTAAATCCAAAAGTGGGGACGGGAAAGCAGATAAGTATAATGATCTGGGTTTGGCTTTCAGGACAGAAGCAGTGTTTGACTTAAAAAAAACAGGAGGAAATGTGATAGGGCAGAAATTGTTCGAAGAGGAAGAGAAAGGGTGCTTGGTGTTGTTCCACTGTAAAACTGGAGTTTTGTCCAGCTTCCCTCAGGCGAAGCAGCTTTTTACACTGTACCAGGGTTAGGGTTAGGGCTAGGGTACCTAACACAGGTCTAAAAGTGAGATAGCTGTTTTGCCTTTATCAATCTATCATGAATATTCAAATCTGACTTTGGCTGAATAAAACGCTATCAAAGCCGAACCTGACAACAGTTTTTACTCTGACCAGCGGCCCATTCTCGCTCTCAATCTCGCCAAATACAACAACCTGCTCAGTGGCCCTTCGCTTCTCACTATAATGCTCTTCTAGGGGAGGAGTTTAAGTTGCAAGAAAAGCCTGTGTCAGGAGGTGTTCAGGGTGTTGGATGTGCTTGTTGTAGCTATAGCGACTATTAGCTTTGTAGGAGTGGAGCTCCTCCCTCTTCGCCCTCGCCTATGTTGCATCTCCTTGTATTCCTGTTAACTCTCTTCCGTTTTCTCACTATCCCATTTCTTCCTTGCCAACCTCTTCCTCTGAATACTCTCCTGGACTTCCTCATTCCACCACCAAGCCTCGTTATCATGGCCAAAAATAACAGAGTGGAACCAATGTTGCATCTTTGTCACATCCCAGTTACCTCCATAAAATGTTGCGCCCGCACAATGGACCTGCTGACATGATTATGAAGATTTCTCACGCAGGACCTGTCCAGACAGAACCTACTGTACAGAATTGTCACTTGGTTCACACCACCTGCCCATGCAGATCAAAAACGTGGCGCCGGCACACCCAGATGACACTATTCAGCATCAGGACGACAATGCGTACTGCCATACCACAAAAAAGTGTTATCTTGGCCTCAGAATTCTTCCAAACCAAATCTGTCTGCGAATCCATGGGATGTGCCAGAAAAATGACAATCCATGGAGGCCCCATTGTAGACCACACTTGGATCTTACCTGTCAATAAATACGCATGACCTGTTGGGGGTGTTTCTGTGGTTTCTAGTGTCAGGGTGTTGGTGGTGCCTCCATGGATTGGACTTGTTCTACAATGTCCAATCAAATTAGGATTTTGGAGGGAGTACACATTTTTTTTTTTTGGTTTACTAATGCGCACCAGGACGAATATGGACACATGCAAGCAAGTAATCAGTGCAATTTAGACCTTAGAATTTTTCACTTGCTTAAAAAAAAAATAAATACAGTAAATAATTTGATTTATAGTAAAGTATGCTTTCTTGTAATCTGTGTTACGCCCTGTACTCTCGGAGGAGCTCAAGGTCAATGTGATGGATTAAATTTGATTTGATGGTCAAAGAAAAAGATGTGGAAGTGTGTGTGTGTATTTGTGAATGCGCAGAAATGAAGACCTGACTCCTTCATCCAATCACATTTTGAGTACTACTACAAGTGATTTTCTGTACTGAGAGGAGGAAAAGGATGAGGGTGAGGGATAAACGTCTCAAAGTGTCCTCCATTCTCATTTTTCCTCAAATTGGCCGACTCACATTCAACCACTGAAAACTTTCATTTTATTTTATAATTCATAAAATATTTATACATTTTCCATTGATCCAATGATACTTGATGACATTGTTGAAAGAACAATTTACCAAAAAATCTAAATGCTGTAATAATCTACTTACCAACACGCTGATGGAAGGTCAGATTTCTTTGTCCAGCAAATCGCACAGATGCTTGACAGTATTGAGAGCTGGGGAATGTGGAGATCAAGTAAACACTCATGGTTGTGTTCAATTCCTGCACCATTGT
>KV751376.1:2015316-2060570 GCA_001698575.1 Mola mola | reverse complement strand
CTTCCATTAGGAATAGTGTTGATATATTTGTCAAGGTGACATCCACATGAATTGCAGGATCTAAGGTTCCTCAGCAGAACGTTCACCATTTGGCCATCTTCCCATAGGGCACCGTCTGGTACCGTCTCTTCCGAGGGTAGGCACGCACGCGGCCGTAAACATGATGTTAAAGAAAACAAAATTCATCAGACCAGACCAGCGTCTTCCATTGCTTCTTAATCCAGATCTGATGCTCAAGAGCCCACTGTCAGCCCATTGGTTGCTTCTGTCCACTCTGTGTTCTGACAACTTTCTATCAAAACCAGCGTTAACTTTTTTCAGAGATGTGTGCTACAGGACGTCTTCTGTGAGATCAGACAGCTCGGGCTACGCTCCCCTCATGCATCAATGAGCCTTGGGCACAAATGACCTTGTCATGATTGGTCCTTTCTTAGATCCCTTTTGACAGCTGAGAACACCCAACTAGACCTGCAGTTTCAGAGAGGCTCTGACCCACTTGTCCAGCCATCCCAATTTGGTCCTTGTCAAAAGTCCTTGTCCAACCAATCAGGAGGAAAAGACATTCACTTCCCACCCACTGACAGGTGTCATTTTTTGAGTCACTCTCCACCTGTCAGCGGTTATAATGTTATGGCTCATCGGTGTAAGTTTATAATGATTACATTGCTACATATAATCCTCGTATCTCGCTTGTGCCTTCGTATCTTTGTGAGCTGCAGGTCTGTTTGAACATTGCATGGCTGAACAACACACACATACACAGGGCAGTCACAAACAGCGGACGGGACAAAATGTTCTCTTCAGCCGACATCACAGAAAATCCAGCAAGTGGAACTTTGCTAGAGGACTGTTTTGATGTGTTGAAACATCGCGGCCATGAAACAATCAGAAATTTATGTTGTATCACTCAGATTTTTTTTATAACCTTTCTCCATTCACTCTGCAGCTTGCAAGTATCTCTTTTTAAGGACATTTAAGTGCAGTAAATGCCAGACTTCTTTAATTCATGTAGCAGACTGTTCATTTTACCAAACTGCAGATTGTTAGACGTGATGGAAAGGCTAAACGTTTATTCATTTTGTCAACCTTACCCTTAATCTTGAGACTTTTCTGCTGACATAGTCAACGTTTGACTCAATCCTTCAGGGTTTGATTGAGCTTCAGGACTAATGACTCCCTCACTTAACAGCTCCCCATTCCGTCAAACTTTCAGTTTTTAGGTGCTGGGAAGTGCTGAGTTAGCAGTGAAGCACTCAGGAGTAGAAGCAATCGATGCAAGGAAACCACAGTGCTTCCTAAAGTTAAGGTCCAAGAGAGGGGTAAAGGTGTTGTGTAGCTTCAGAATAACAACAAGGTTGATGATTTAAAAATGACGCAGAAATTAGTTAAGAAATTAAACCATAGATGGAAAATCTGGGGTAAATACCTTAAGGAAACAAAAGTCAAAAGACTACTGGTATTAAAAGGCTATGGACTGCTAACTTCACAATTAGGATTCCCTCTAATGTCCAAATAAAGTTGTTGCTGTTGCTGTTGTAAAGGCTTTGCAGTTTTCCAGCATTTATTCAGAGAGTCCAGTTTTAGTTTTTTCTCTTACAGGACTAAAACATGATGACAGTTAACATAAGAGATGTGTGCAGACGAGAAGGCAATCCGATCTTATCTTTACTGCCCAGCCGGTGGGGATTAAGTCTGTTACCTCTCTTTTACACTACTGCACTGCACCGAGCAAGCCTGAGGTGCCAATTTGTGCATCATGGATTATGTCCGTTGTCTCAAATACAACTGACCGCATTCGCAGTGGACGTTGCCTTTTATATTTACTCCGCGTCATTTCAAAATCACTCAGAAACCTACTTATTGTCAATATAAATCAGAAATTAAACATTTTCTCAATACCCTAGCGCTGTACTTTGAGTTTGAGAAGAGAATGAAGCTGTGAACATCTGAAAGGTCACAGTAAGTTTATGCGTGAATACTTGTGCTCAATGGATCCACAAGTTAGGATGCAGAAAAATTCAAACACATCTCACAGCTAGTGAAACTGCATGTTTTTTGAGGGTTTTTTTGTTGTCACAAACAGTGTGTAGTTAGCTCCAAATGGGTGTGCACGTATGCAATGGGGATACTTGCAGGCACCACTTGTTGTCCCATCACCAAAATTTAATCTGATTTTGAAACATTATTTATCATGATTGCTGATAAACTGGCCCACCATTTTTGGTGCCAATCGAGATCTTAGGTTATCTTCAAATGATGACCTAAAGGTTCTACCAAGGTTCTACCATATTTAATTAAAACTGCCCTTGTTTGCAAATTTGTATATAGTGAATTGATTCGATAATTTTTTGTAGCGATTAAAATAGTAATTAACATGAAGCATTCAAATATCTGAATTCTGTGGCTCTGGATTTGAGTATAGGGCTGAATCATCACGACCTCCAGGTATCTGTAATCTAGTAACACTCAGATGATTAGATGATGGATCAGCATCATCTCTTTAAAACAGACCACATACTCATCACATACTCATCACATCATCAACATACTCAGCAAAACACTCAGTGACAATAGAGCAAAATCCACATCCACGCAGGAGTAAAACAAATACAGGATGGAAAATAAAAAGGTAAAACCAGGCCATAAGATCTGACCCCTTGCAGTTTTAGACTTAGAGTGTAAATAATGCTGGATTTATTCAGTTTCAGCGAAGAAGGTTGCGTAAATTCTTTAATAATTTTAAAAGCAATTTGACAAGTTTAATTTTCAAAACCAGTTCTTTAAAATTAGTACAGGTGCTGAAAAGTGACTGTCAGCAAAATGCAGTGGTTCTGTGACGACAGGCTTGTATTTCTGTGCTAACATCAGCATGCATGGGAATGTCACTGCTTTTGCAAATATAATATTGTGAATCCTACAATGTTTCACAATTAGTAGAGTTGATCTTTTTTACCACAATTTCCATTTTCATGGAAAACACTTTTGAAATGATTAGGATGTGACACAAACATCAACATGTTCTCTTACACATTGACGCCTTTTAGCCCAAGGAATCTGTCCAGCACTTATTTCTGTGGTATTTGGTCACATTTTTTACCCTTATTAGGTAAGTGCAGCTTCTTGCAAATTTTACATTGCACAGATTGTGATTTTGATGATTTAGCCATAACTCTTTCAGCCCTATTTACATGGTATGCAGCTTCGATCACTAAACCACAGGCATATCCAATAGTGCAGCTTAATTGATTAAAACAAATTTCGCAAATGCTCATTAACTGACTGACAGGCATGACTATCAGATTGATAGCTTAGCTAATTGATTACTTGGCTAATTGTTTTGCTTCATTATCTGATTCCCTCCCCAGGGGGCTTTAAAGATCCAGTGCCGATGCGGCATTTTCACTGTGGAATGTGGTCTCTGTGTCCCAATCAGTTGACATGGACCAGAGCCGAAGGCAGCCAGGACTCCTCTGATGATGGTTGAAAAATGCACGCGCAGCAGAACCCTTGCTCCTGACAGGCATACTCATCGATTATCAGACGCATGTACCAGCACTGTCCTTCTCTGGCATCCACTCTTGCTCTCCCATCTATCTCTCACACAGTAATATATACCATAAAGTAGGCCTGGACGGCTGCCATAATTCGTCCTGCCTTGAGATGCAAACTCTCTCCTATAAAATATCGATAAAACATCCACTCTGCAGCACAGGCAGGAGGACCCATGCAGGCACCCACCCTGTCCGATCTTCTCCAGAAATCCGCAGGAGGAGCGCAACCCCAACTTGTGCAGAGTAAAACTGCCATTCAGTGCAGTGTTGTTGATTTAAGAATTCGTGCTCCGTCGAGGCACCGTCCGTCCGCTGCATCCCAATGAAGTGGCTCAGCTTCAAATCCACATCCCAAATGTTACTGCCTAACACCTCTGTAATCTGGACAACAAAAGCTCAGCAGCATGCATGACTGACCAGTACGTGTGCAACTGCTGAATTACAAATACTCGTACCACTTTCCTGCCTTTCCCCTTGAAGCTCGCCGACAAAGACGGATGAATTACTGGGCCGTAATGAAAACTAATTAGGGGGCAAATAAGAGCTAAGATAATATTCCAAAGGCTAATACCTGACGGCTTTAAAGGACAAAAGTCTCATGAAAAAAACGTTCTGCGTAGTTCTTGGGAAACAATAGCCCTCCTCTTCCTTGCTTGAGAACAGTTGGCTTAGACTCAAATCAGGTGTAAACCTCTAGACTGTTTCACAGGTTTTCATGCGCTCCCAACATGATAATGATTACGAGGAAATTATGCCCTTCTTCTGCTTATAAACTCCCCTTCGTTATTCCTCTGAGTAAAGTCAAAAATGCATGAAGATCAAGCTAAAAATAGGGCTGCCGCTGTCCTGGGAAGGTGACACTTAGGAGAGGTATATTTTAGCACTTTACATGACTGGGTCTTCCTACTACTGCTGCTGTGGTCATATTCCCCCGGCAGCAGTCCAAACCTCATTTTCATGGACTCAGTGCAGTTTTAAAACAGGTATCAAATATAAAAACACAAATGTAGAACAAGACAGCAAGAACAAGTTAAGATAAACTGTCATGTTATAACAGTTGTGGCTTTGATTCCATTTCTTGAAAGAAGTCAGGCCCTACCCAGGGAGGTTTTTAAAAGATTTATGCCCAGAGACGGAGAGAAAGAGAGAGGGAATGCACTGCTGATGTTCACTGCAGGAGGGATTATCTCAGCCCGGCATCCCGACAACTCCTGCACCAGTCCCGGTACAGTAAAACTGCTGCGACTGCTGCTGAAGAGCCCTTTAAATCCTTTACACTGCAGTGCTGTTAAATCAACCTCCAGCCCAGTGGACTACTCACCTCCCAGTGCAGCTTTCATTACAAAATTCATGATGAAGCAGATCTGTGTTCTCTTCCTTCGCCGGTCACGTTATCGGGGAGGGACCTGCAGCCGAGGGGACAGAAAACACACGCTGTGACTGCACGAATGCCGCTGGAAGAGGCAGCGTCCCACACGTAGTTCTCATATGCACGAGAGTTGGACAGGATGTGGGAGGATGATGATGTTGAGGATTGATGCTGACAATAAAAAAAAAAAGACGACCTTCAGATGGAGATTCCCCGGTCAGCAAAAGACTTTCTTCACATACATTGGATAACTTTAATTTGATGTAATCATCTCCTCAAAAGGGAGATTTAACTGGGTTGAGGTGGTTTCATTACCCGGGACAATGCCGTTCCCTGACTTCTGCTGAGGCACCCGAGCCCTCGATTTACAACCAGCGCTGCATCTTGTGTGGGTTTATGCTGACGCTGCCTGTGATGGATCCTTCTGTAAGGAACTCCCAGTTTTAAAAAAAATAATAATAATAAATGAATAAAAGGGTGAACAAATACAAAAATAATAACTTAATTTTTGTTGGGTTTTTGGAAAGCATCGTTTCACACTGCAGAAATTACTTTTTTTAAAACTTTATATTGACCATTAAAAGAGGTCATACTTACCTCTTTAAAGAGGTAAGTATGACATGAAAATGAACATTTTTCTATGACATATCTTTTGGGACTGGCTACTCAGGTGTGACGTTACAGACCTTGAAGTGTCCCTTATTAGGCAATGTCATCATCATTGTTGGCAGTATTGTATTTAATTTATTTAATTTTCCATTTATATATATATATTTGCCTTTGCAGTAAAAGCTTGCAGAAAGTCCTCCTCATCACTCATTATTTTGTTGCTTCGCCCCAATCAGCATCAGCAGCAGCTGAGCGTCTTGCCATCATTTCCTACTCCTCTTCCTCTTCCTCCACGTCGTCATCTGCAGTCGCTGGTTCTCCTCGCGTGAACCCTGTACAGTATTATTAACTGGCAGCTGCTGGCACGCTGCAGCATTTCGTGTGCTCCCCGTTAGATGAACGGGAGAAGCCAGGAGAAGCGGGGCTGCGTGAAAAAGCGCTCGGGAGCATCAGCATCTCTCGGCAAGCGAGCCGCCGCGGTCCCGCACAAACACGCTCCCTGCTCGCACCGACGCCGCTTACCTCGCCGTGATCCTCCTCCAGGTCTGGATCGCTGGGAACACACTCCTTCCTCTCCCTGGGGAGGCACAGGTTGCGCTGCGGGGATGGAGGACGGCTCCTCTCTGGGGCGGTGTGCGCGCGTGCGGCGGCTCTCAGTTTGCAGACATGCCGGTTGTGTCACGGTCGGGCTGCAGAGGAGGAAGAGGAGCGTATTCCTGCAGGACGGGATGAGAGCATGCAAAGGGAGAGAGGAAGAGGAGGAGGAGGAGGAGAGAGAGAGAGAGAGAGAGAGAGAGAGAGAGAGCGAGAGAGAGGGGGGGAGGAGAGAGAGAGAGAGAGAGAGAGAGAGAGAGAGAAAGAGGGAGGGAGGGAGGGAGGGAGGGAGTGCGTGAACGTCGCCTGCCACCAGCCAAGTGAAATTAATTTTCACTGTTTCAACATTTTTAAAGTGCATCAAGTTCCGGATGTGTCCTGATAAACTCACACAACTAACCGGAGCCCTGATAAACGTGTTCTTACCTTTTACGAACCCATCCATCCATGCACACGCTCAAACTGTACAAGATGTCTTTTGAAAGAGAATTTGATGTTGCAGTGGAGAAATATTTGCTTTGTGAGCAGACGGGTCATCTAACATATACAAACACTACGTGCCATTAAAATGACATGAAATTGGTGTACAAAGTATCAGTATTTCATTGCGTGGTCACTTGAGACGCACACTGACGTATCACTTTGGATGCACTGATATAGAAATTTGGGCCAATACCAATTCCAATAATTGAAATAACAATTTGACCGATAACCAATATGATAGGATTTTGTGTCAAGGAAATAAAGAGATCCCCTGTTTGGTAAATGACTGTACTAAGCTGCAATATTTAGCGCCACTCCTGCAGTCATCAGGACTTTTTGGAGATTGTCATTGGAAGGCAGAATGAAAGCAGGGATCCTCCAGTGGGCGTAGCCTGTACAAAAGTAATGAGACACAGATCACAGATTATCATCAGCTACTGGTATCAGTGAATGCCACTTTATTTGCCAATACCAGCCCGCCCCGTCCATATCGGCAGACACCAACTTTCAATCAGTGCGTCCCGAAATTGTACCAAATTGTAAGCAAATAATTACCCCTGTCAGCACTCTGGGTTGAGCCTGCTCTCAAGCCAGTCTGCTGTGTATGATTTGTCACGAAGGCACACTTGACCCAGACGCATCCTTGCTGTGTCTGGGTGTGCCACCAAGAGTCGTGACTCAACGTCTCTACGAGGTGGGATGAGGCCAAGTCGCAGCGCCTCTCCAGCCCTTTAAATCCTCCAGTTTATTGCTAACTTTGTGCGCCTGTAGTTTACTGGTGCTGCTGGAAACAAGGTTGAAGACAGCAACGAGACTGAGCCAAAACAGTGCGCAGAAAGTAGCTAAATCATCTGTAGAGCTGAAAGGAACTGAAGAGGCCACATGATTAATCTGTGTGTAGGCAGCAAGAAACTAAAAAAAGTAGAATATTTTACTGTACATTCTGAGTTTTTCACTTAATTTCTTCCAAATGTTTAACAGTGTTACAGTGCTGAGAAATCCATAATTGTATTAATGTGACTGGACATAATTTGAAACTTTGACGTATTATCCTATCTGTAAACATGATCGCTTGAGTCATGGCCAACAATGGTGGTTGCTTAACGATGAAAACATCTCGCATAATCTCAAACTACTTCACTACGTCTTCACGACTACGTGTTTTCTTGGGTAAGAGTAAGTTTGACTGACTAATTATCGCCTCCATGGAGGCCAAAATAGACCAAGTAACCTCACTGCAAGAACACCCAGAGCAACGCAAGGACAAATCCAGAGGACAAAGAATGTTTTTCACTCTATCCAAACTTAGTTTTTAATGGCTCAACTAAACCATCAGTTCAAAAATAAGTATGTTCTGCCCCCCCATGTGCCATGTCCTTGCTTTTTACCTCATAATAACATTGGCACACATATCGATCCCCAAGAGGCACCCAGGCAAAGAGCGCCACAGACGACCAAGGGCAGCTTGAACCAAACCATCTCCCATCAATTAATCAAAACACAGGGGGCTGTGTCCAGTCAACACGCTCTGGCACGAGCATCTATCACCGTGGACACAACATCAGCACGGTTGCTCTCTCACACACACACACATTAACGCTGTCGTCGTTGCCCTCTGACTGTCCAACATCAGCACACTTTTGTTACCTCTGCCAAGGAGGTTATGTGTTTGGTTATTCATAACACAGGTATGACTACAAATTGCTTTCCATGCCAGTAATTCAGAAATAATTGACTGTGTCTTTTTACCTGTCTGTTGTTTTGTTCAGCTGAATTACGTAAAAACTGCTGGATGGATTTCAAGCAAGCTTGCTGAGATGGTGGTGCTCTTGGCCCAAGTCTACTGAGCACAAGTTGTGTTCCATATCGTTTAGCACAATAATTCCACGCCCGTCAGCAACAAATTGCTCCTTTAAGTTTTGCAAATGTCACAATATGGATCTGGGAGCCATTTGAAATATACTTCATCACCTTGTTTCAACCCAGGTGGGACTTGAACCCACAATCCCCAGCTCCGGAGGCTGATGCCTTATCCATTAGGCCACTGGGTCTTCGTAGATTTGCTCTATTTGTTCTTGAATAACTTATGACGTGTCTTTCATATGAAAGCATGGAGGAGAAGCAACTAACCAGGTTGTTGGTGGCCAAAGTCAACCATGTTGAGGTTGTAAAGACCGAAGATCCGAGGCACTATAGGGTTTTTTAACCGTATAGAGCACTTCAGACCTTCAGTCTCACAAACCTCCACACTAGCTATGTTTACAAGTGTAAAATTTCTTATAAAGGTTAGAAATTTGAGGGATTGGAAATTCCGAATTCGCTGTTTATATGGACGCTAAATCAAATAATCCGATCCTGACGTGTGTATACATGTACCAAGCTTTAATCCGAATAACCGCATTTTGACATTTGTTTAATTTCTTTAAATAACCGGAGAAGAAGAAGTTGTACTTCCGCCCGTACTGTAAACAAACGCCGATGTGGCGACACTTTGCACTTTGGTGCTTTTCCCTGCAATTTAAACTCGGTACTCTTAAAGAATGGACCTGCGCCAGCTTCTGAAAGCCCTACTTTTGTTTCTACTGTTCTCCGTGATCAAGCTACGGGGCTCAGCAATACATAATGGTCCTACGTTACACGAGGAGAGAGCGGGAGGATGTGAGCGGCACACATGCGCAGTGAGGGTGATTTTTACCCAAACAGGAAGTCAGGATCGGAATAAGTGTGTACATGGACGCGGTTCGGAATAAGGATCGGCATAAACCACCCCTCTTGATCGGAATATAATTTCTTTCCGAATGAGCCGAATTGAATAAGAATCTTCCAACTGATGTGTTTACATGAAGCATTTATATTGTGATCAGCCCTTTATTTTCAATATTTGTGTCCATGTTAAAATAGCTATTGTTCACTTTTTGCCATCAACCTTGTTGTTTTTCTGTGCCTCTGATTTAAAGCACTTTTGGTTTCAAAGACAATCGCTGTCCCCTCTGCTTGTGACGCAAATATACTGAACAATTGAGCACAAGTTCTGTATCATTTTGTCGCAGCAATTAGCAACATGACCCACGACTAAGTTTTGCAAATGTTGCAGTATGGATCTGGAAGCCATTTGAAATTAATTTCATGACATTGTTTCAACCCAGGTGGGACTTGAATCCACAATCCCCAGCTCCAGAGGTTAATGCCTGATCCATTAGGCCACTGGGTTTTCGTGGATTTATTGCTCTATTTGTTCTTGAATAACTTATGACGTGTCTTTCATATGAAAGCATGGAGGAGAAGCAACTAACCAGGTTGCTGGTAGCAAGAGTTGACCATGTGGAGGCTGTAAAGACCGAATGTCCGAGGCACTATAGGGCTTTTTAACCATACAGAGCAATATTTCCATGAACATCACCTAACGAAGCGCTCAACTAAGTTTTGCAAATGTGTATCATTGTGAACAATTATAGTTTTAACTTCTTAAAGCAGGGTTGTTCAACTAGCCAGGCGGTGATCTGGCACAATGTACTGTTCTGTCACTTTGTGTCATCTGATGTGGTCTTATTGATGCTAGTTCAATCTTTGTCGGTCTCACAACATGAGTTTAAAGACAATGCATTTAACTTTAATTGCCCACATGTCCGTACGTGGCCCATATCCAGGTAACAAGCTACTGTGTGCCAAAATCAAAAACGTTACTAGTCTATGCCTGAACCTACTGAAACAAACATACGCTGCAGTCTATGAGAGACACAAACAATTAAAGCTGAGTACATTTTCAAAACATTTTATACCAACATCTGTGTTGCAGAACTCCAGAGGGGCCGCATGCCATTCAGAAAAGGGCACATCGACATGGCTCCACTGTCAGATGAAAACAAGGGTGTCGTGCTGTTTTTCTGCTCTCCTCATAAACCCACTTAACTATCTTGAATATTTCCAAGTAAACTCATCCCAAATATATTTGAAAATGCTGTTTTTCAGAAAGGCTGATCATTTTGCTGATATAAAAAGAACAGGAGTACAGAAGCCCTATCGCTTAATTGTGTGAGCATAAAGAGATAACTACACTACCTACTCCAGACCTAAGTTGCCACTCATGATAAAGATAACGTACTGTATTTCTGTTACACCTCTCTGTATGCCTTTGGGAAAGAAAAATACATGTTTGTGATCTGAAGCTTTTGTTCTTGCTCAAAAAGGAGCTGATTTTGAAATACAACGCAGTCGAGACAACGAAAGGTGAATTATGCCACAGGACATCACCTTAGTTCCATCATGTCAATTTATTTCCTCCATAAACAGAATAAAAAGACAACAGTCTCTCATTGAGACAGGTAAAGGGCAGCGTAAAGGCCAGTGTTGCGGTTGAATACTCAGCTGCATCTCCTTAAGGCTTCTATTTCACCTCTGATTCAGGAGGAACCCACTACCGAGGCAGGGAAGATATATAAGGGACATGTTTCAAATCCTGTTCATTGTGATGTGATATGCAAGCCAGCAGAATGTCAGCTGAATGCCAAAGAGGCAGTCACTTTGAAGCTTTGAATTGTACAGTGATATACCCGAGAAAGATTTCTCAGAGGCTGAACCACGTGTGCAGTGGCAGCTAAGAACATCTTTTGAGGTCTGATGCGTGGAAAGACCTTTGCTCATACATGGATCACTCAAACATTTGCCAATATGGGGATGAAGTTAGTGGGCATGACGGTAAGGGTTTATTGTAATATGGAGCCTGTTAGAATAATAAAGATAACATTCTTCAGAAATGATACGATCACATTTTGTGACGTGAACATAGTGGTGGTGTTTCCATTCAAATAGTATACTATAGTATTTGGTTTGTCTTTGTCACAGTATTGATCTGGAGGCCATTTGAGATTAACTTCATCATCTTCTTTTAACCCAGGTGGGAGTTAAACCCACAATCCCCAGCTCCGGAGGCTGATGCCTTATCCATTAGGCCACTGGATCTTGATGGATGTGCTTTATATGTTCTTGAATCACTTATGACTAAAGGACTTTTTAACCATACAGAGTGCTTCAGACCTCCAGTCTCAGCAACCTCCGCACTGTGGACTTTTTGCCATCAACTACCTGGTTCTGCATTTTGCACCTATCTCAGCCCTTGTCCGGAGAAAAAAGCACACATTTTTTCTTTCTACATTTTGTTATTGATCCCACTGCAGCGCTGACCTCATCAGACTTCTCATATTTTATGCAAAGATTGTTTTTGGGAGGGTCTTGTCATCCCTAGTGTGTCAGGGTCCACTGCATCTCATCCAGTGTTACTGTTTCGCATCGGGCAGAGATGGACCATGGTCAAACGTAACTGCAGTGCATATGCATGTCATCCATGTCTACAACGCACACAATCCACTGTGCTCATTTGCGCATAAGACATGAGCTCGGCAAACGAATTTTTTGAGCTTGGAGCTGCTGATTTTTTATTGGAATTGGTGTGTGCCCAACAGAGATGCATTCTGGGTCTGACATTTATTGCGCGTCTGTTGGTCGGACATTTAGTTACATCTATTGCACGTCTGTGACTCCTCCGTGGCTCTTCCTGAGGTTTCTTATTTTCCCCGTTTAGGGTTTTTTAAGTTTTTCCTTACTTGGCTCGAGGGTCTACGGGCAGTGGGTGTAAAATCTGTACAGCCCAGTTATTTTGGGCTGTACAAATAAAATTTGATTTGATTGATTTGACATGCATCGACGTTGAACTTATGGCATGAACACAGGTTTGAAATTGGAGAACTATACTTAACTTAATGTGTATAACGTGACCTTTCTGTAACCGAGAAAAGCTCGATCTTTTCCCAAACCTAACCAGGCTCTGTGAGCTAGGCCCACACTGTCCTACAGCATCAACCACATGACAATCACTCTCCAGTGGTTGTGTTTTTTTTTTAATTTTTTCATTTGTTTAGCCACATTTGTTTATTGTGTTGTAAAGGTACATGCAGTGATCTGCACAATGAAAGTAATAACGTTTAAAATCTGTTTTTAAGATGTACCTTTATTGATCCCCTTTGGGAGAAATTCTTTCCAGGTTAACTGGAGAATACGGGCAACAATGCAGATGGATGGTATTCATATTTTCTTTACAGATTGCAGCATAATTCATTTCATATTGTCTCTCTCCTTATTCTGTCAATGCTTTCGAGCCGCGGCTTCTCAATACTGTACTGGGTCATATTCCTTCAAGTGAAGGGCACAGTGGCCTCTGCCAGGCTGTTCTGTGAAGTCAGGGGGGAGGAGTCAGTAGCTATGGATATTAGCCTGCTGTCCATCATCCCTGCTGCACTCTGAGGTCCCCGGAGGCGCTGAAAGAAGGAAAAAAGGGGGGAGTGAAGGGAAGGAACGAAGGAGAGAAACAGTGTGTGTTTGTGTTTGGTACTCCCGCAGACCAATCAAGAAATGAGGACCTGATTTGGCCAACCAATCATGTGAGAGTGCTGCTGTATGTGATTATCTGTGCTTGGAGGAGATGAGGTGAGGGATGAGTGTATGTGTGTCCATCTACACAAAGAGGACCTCTGAAGTCTCACACAGAGGGAGGTGTGCACTGCTGCAATGCGTAAAGGCATCACAGCTGCATGCAGTGAGCACACTGAATGACTGGTTGACAGACCGGTTCAGGGATTAACGGTCCCATACAGAATGGCCTTATGAGCTAAATAGCTGGCAGGATAACTGATTAAGTAGCTGAACGTATAGGCCTTTAAGGTCTCACATCCTATAACCATCACTAGTGACACCGTCGTGCAAGTACACGAGAGAACTAACTGAAAAAATTAAAGTACAACTATCTGCTTTGGAGAAGAAACCTGAATTAAGTTTTTGCTCACCATTTTACAAGTATCATCTGATGTTTTATTTCTACATTTATCTTACTACATTGTCAGTCTAACCATATAAATTCATATTCAAGAAGGTCTTTATTTACCCAAGACACTGATCGGCTATTATGAATGAACACAAATACACTGTCAGAAACTTCTTACAAACTGTACCAACTTGCAGGTATTTAGAACCCCTCTGTACTCCATAACTCCAGCACACAACAGCTTGTGCGCAGCCACTAAAAGAAAGGAAATATATAATATATCTGTTGCAATCGGACAAACACAATGCAAAGAAATCTATCAACTTTAATCATTTTGCAGGATCAACAACAACATCAGTGATGTACGATAGTATCACAGTGTCTTGCGAAGTCATTGGGATGGACAACATGAGAGTTCATAAAGGTGGAGCTTTTTTTGTCTGTGACAAGTAGAAATTTGGGGGAAAAAAATTGCTGTGGACGCCGTCAAGGATAACAAGACAGTCAGCAAATTGATTTTGTTAGGCTTTGATTGATATATTTCTTTCTTTAAAAAAAAAAAAAAAGCAAAATTAAAAGCACAAAATACTCCTTAAGAAAAATTTCAGCTGAGGTTTTGTTTTGCTCCTTTAGTACTAGATATTAATGTTGTAAATGTAACTTTAAGTGAAGGTCCTGACGGAGAAAAATATGGTCTTATTTGTCAGAATCCATGTATCCTCCCAACTTTAAATCAATGAGTTCACATTTGTTATTTGAAGAGACCGAATCCATCAATTGTCTACAGATATTTTTGTAAGCTACATGTTAGACTCAGAGGCTCAACTTTGCAGGTTTTCTCTTAAGTGTGACATCATACATTGCCATATTGTGGTGTCAAAGGATCGTTGGCTCCCCGAGGTCCTATAGCAGGCTGAAGAGGTGGTGAAGGAAGTGGCTCAGTGTGAAAACTGGAAACACTCCAGGGTGCGGATACGATGCTCACTTAAAAACAAAAAAAAAAAAAAGTGTGAGGTGGCTGTATAGGTTTAAATGGATTCTGTCACTCAGTTCCATAAACAGGACAGAGAGAAGAAAATGGGCGGAGCTTAGGAACCATAGTTCACAGCATGGTTGCAGTGCAGCAGGTATCACAGTGCCGTCTGTCGATGGAAAAACCTGACTGGGACTGGACCTGTCTAAATACAGGTGCCCTGAGCTCGGAGCATGTTTGCGTCCTCACGTCGCTCCCGGCAGTCCAATCACTGGACTGTGTTGTCCAGAAGCTTTGACTGTGGGGTGCAAATTGTCTCAAGCTTTCACTCCCCCTCCGAATCTTCCCCATGCACCTGTCTGGGAGAGGAATAAAACACTGCAGGAGGCTGGGCCCCTCACTCTCCTCTACAAAACCCCTTGGAGAGCGTCCAGAGCGGAGCGGATATTGCCCCAGAAAGCTTGTGCAGTACAACCATCACGGAGCATTGCAGTGAGGAGAGGAACGTGACAGGATGGTGGGAGCTGGATTCACGCCCACCACACAAGCAAATACAAGCATGGAGAGTAGTGCTGTGCACAGCAGCAGCAGAGGAGAGGAGTTCTCTGAGACTCAATAAACCTGTAACCTGTAACCTCTTCAGCTTTGCGATAAAGTGTTATACAGGTGTCCCGCCAACAGATTAAACTTACCCCTCTGGACCCACCTGAAGGATGGCTGAGCAATCACATTTCTGAATAGCATTCCGAAGACTTAAAGTCCAAATGAAGCAGATGTTTGAGAGCATCTAACTGTCGTGTTGTGATTTATTTCCGGGAAAGAACCAACCACAAGATGGAAGGTGCGACATAAAGTTGGGATGAATCTGGATAGCTAGGTAACAACGGTCGTTGAAGAGTGATTGACAGCCAAATGACGTGACATTATTGGTCGAAATTGGCTCGTACATGGTGATGTTCTTTCACATGATGTGGTTTTAGCAGAAAAAATCGGATTCTAGTATGAATATACAAAGAAATGTGAGTTTTTGTCATATGTCTTTCAATAGGTGACAGTATGATCAAGGATGTGATCTGGATGGGTTAAAATTACAGTTTTTCTTTTCAGATTGTTTTTTTTTTTAGTCACATTATTTATTGGACACAACAAATTGCAGTGACTGTAGATGAGAATATGGTTGACATCTCATCAGCTTTAACCAGTTCCAATGACACAGACCTATCCCCACATAAATACACCATTGTGGTCGAAGGGCAGTGAGTTTGCGCTTGCTCAGCTGTGAATGCTCGTACTAGCTGATCATCATAAAGCGACGCTGCCTTGTCACCCCCTCCGAAGAGGAACGAGGGAAGCATAGAGAGTTGGATGGGGACCAAAGTCTCGTAGACCAACTGCACTGGAGGCAGTTTCCGGCGGAGCACCTGGCAGGTCGGCCCTGTCCCAACAGATGCTCCTCTGAGGTAAATGAGAGGAGGTGACTGTCATTTACACACGAGGTGCTGAGCACATCAGCTTTCTTGTACATTAAGAGGATGATCAACATTACGAACAATGATGAAAGTGAAACGTGTGGAAACGGGGCCCATCTTCTTGATATTCTAGCTGGTGCTGTTGGTAGTAAAGCTTTCCTGTTCCTGTCCTGCTGTTCTGCTCAGTCTGTGGACCACCCGGACACTTGGCAACAAGAGGAGATCTTTCTGATCAAAATCTTTTCGTGGCTTTTCAAGCACAAACCAGGCAGATTTCTGCTGCATTTTAAAGCACACTCGAAGCCTCCAAACTGGTATCATACTGGACTAGTGTTGGAGTAGAAAAGCTGGACTGAATTCGTCTGATTCAGTTGGGAAAAAAGAAAACACAGAGATAGAGAACAGCCAAGCGTGGAGGGCGAGAGAGAATGAGAGCCACCACCCCCACCTTTTAGAGTGCCCACTCGCGTCCGTGTGTGTGGTTTTTCCGTTTGAACGTGTGCATCTAAGCCTCTATATGAGCGGGTGTGTGCATGTGCTTTGTGGTTCTGTGAAGTCGTCCTAATTAATAGCCAAATGTGTTTGGCCGAAAGCGGTGTTCCTTAAATTAGAAAACCCTCTGTCGCTCAACTTGGCAGAATACACTTGTCACATTAGCACCCAAATTTCTGAGTCATATAAAGGCTTTGTTAAATCTCTTTGCAGAGTGCTTTACTTGTCAAAATGCTACAAACAAATACTGATGGAAAGAATTAAGCTACAATAAACAAAGTCAAATGCTCTATCTAGTTTCAAGGACAAAATACGTGATAACTGCAAGATGTCTGTGTGTGTGTGTGTGTGGTAAAGTGCTGATTTATAGATGCCGGTGCAGTGATCAATATTCAACGGGTCACAGTTTAGTGACTTTACGAGGTGCAGAATGATCCTACCCTGGTGTGTTAGGGTAGGATGTGTGTCAAGTATGGTGTGTCAGTCACACCATACTTTCACTTTTCCATGGCCAAACACAAACATCCATAACCCTCCAGTGATAAAGATTTCGCTGACAGAGCAGTCTTACAGTAACCCCCCCCCCCCCCCGGGCCTTTAAAAGGGTGTGGCAGTGTGTGTGTGTGTGTGTGTGTGTGTGTGCGCCTGTATTTGTCTATTGCCATAGGATGAATAAGAAGATGTGAGCCAGCAAGGAAAAGCATGTGAGTTCCACAAACTGTGCAAACCACAGTTTCTTCACTCTGCAGTTGGGTGATAGTTTGAAATGATAGTGAATATTGAGGATTTTAATTAGATGGATGTGATGCCATCAGGAGTCCAAAACTCAACGAATATTGAAAGGTGAAGTTAATGGACGGCCCAGTTTGATAACATATTTCTCTTTGCGTCTTGATATTTTTCAGCGGGACATTGTATTAGCATCAGAAAAATCCGTATTTTACACTTCTTGTGCAAAAATTAAAATTTAGGCGATGGTAGAGAAGTTTATCATTAATGGTCAAGTCCAAGGAGGTTTGTCACCACCAGAGACCCTTTCACTCTGTGCCGACATCCATCATCATGTTTTTATGTAAATGCAATAGGGTCATAATGTTGTATTAATAAAAAACCGAAATCACTCATTACGAATAAGTAAACAATAACTTAAGAAAAGGAACAATACTGTTGCTTTGGTTTGGCCGTTCGAGTCGTCCACCAACTCGGATCGTTGGTACTTGACAAGCTCAGAAAACTCATAGCGTCATTTTTTGTCGACCTACGCACAAGACTCACCAGTGAATTTTGTTATACACTTCACCTTCTAACTAAGGATGCACTGATATTGAAATTCTGGGCTAATACTGATATTTAAAGCAATGGTGATATTGTTAAATTTTGTTTTTGTTTTTATTTACTCTCTTCTTGTGTCAAGGAAATAAATAAATGCTCTGTATGAAAACTAACGAAACAGAACTTTTACAACAGAGCCCCACCCCCAGAAGTCACCAGGATTGGTTCCTTGGTTGGTGTATGTAGAAGACCTGATTCAAATATTGAGCTGATAAATCAATGCATCCTCAGCTTGACTTGCATTTTGTGGGCAGTGATATATATTGTAATACAGTAGTAAGTAAATATTCAGAGATATTCAATAATTTCATTATTGTAGCCCGTATGACTGTCTATCAGCAGCTTGTAGCAGTCTTGTGCCTTCTCAGATTTTACTGAAGCTGTAAGGTCCCAAAAAGAGCACTGGAGCTCAGCCTTACTTGGTTTTTCACGCATCAGAACACAGCACAAACAGGGATTATGGGACATGTGAGAAAGTGAGAAACTCTCGCTAACAAAATCAACAAATAACAACAATTGTAAAATAAAGCTCTAGCAGTGTAATAGTCTGAAAAAAAGAACATTTTAAAGATAGATAGATAGAGAGAGAGAAAGAGAGAGAGAGCGAGAGAGAGAATTTAAATTAAGTAAAACACAGTATTGCTGACACAGAACAAACTACCAGACTTGCTCCCACTGCCCATTGCTACTCCCTTCCTCCAGAAGACAGTGAATCAGTGTTTATTGATTATGTTTTGTGTTTAATCCTGTATAGACACACACACACACACAAGCAAACTGCTGATAGCAAGCTTTCCAGTGCAGTGGAGATCTGTGAATACATTATATGTACACTCAGAGAACGCATGCATATTTGATGGCCGTAAAATGGTAGGACTGGGGAGCGTTGCATTGGTCCTCCAGCTCCTTCTCAACACACTCTACCTTAGGAAAAAATGCCTCCTTATTCATAATAGCCCACACATTTTAATTACAATCAGCATCATAAGGATACAGTCAGGCACTGCTCGCCTGTCCTTATCATTTATTTCTGCTCACATTAAAAGTTTCTACTTTTGAACATTCGTGCAGCAGTGTGTGAATTATTGTGTCAAATATGTTCAGTGAATTTGTCTGGTCTTGAAGCATTTTCTTCTGCTTCAGCTTAAAATGTCCGCAGAGCCTCTCCCTGCTTTGCATGTGACTTTGCGGATATGAGGAGCGCCCTTGAAGGAGACCTTGGCTTGTGTTGCAGTCACGGCAATGAGAGCAGCAGTTTGGTTGCACTACTGCCCCCCTGCGCGCAACAGGGAGAAGTGCACCCATTTACAGCGGCTCTTTGCATGACTGGAGCGACAGTTTGGGTGGAGAGAATTCAAAGAGTGACAAAAGCCAGAAGCCAAAAGCTGCTTAGTAATTCCAATGGGCAATAAAAAAAAAAAAAAAAAAAAGAAGAAAAAAAGAAAGAAAATTACTCTGAATGAGGTCATTATGTTCAAAAAATCTTTTATGCGTAAGAGATGACATTGTGTGAGAAGAACAATCAAGTGAAACAGACTATTGGAATTGTGTTCTAAACGCTTACTTTTGCTCAGTTTCATATCTTTTTAACTGTTTAGTTTATCTGACGGACTTGCCTCTGCACTCCTTTTAATTAAGTCTGTTTTTCATTCTTGTCAGTCCATAAACAGACTATGTGAGGACTTTTAGATTTTATTGGTTTCAAAAGGTTCAAACAACTGAGTCTTACATCTTCAGGCAACAATTTTTTTTTTGCCTCCTTTCTCATTTAAATGTGGCCAAGCCCATGCAAAAATGTCCAACACAACAAACAGCAGTGTTGCATTCTTAATAGAATCGATTCATCTCAAAGCACTTCAAGCATCTCAATAAACAAAACTGCCACAGAAAAGGTCATTTTATAACACAGTTTGTCCGTAGCAGCTACTGACTGATTAGGCTCCAAGTCAAGCTGCTCCTACAGATGCCTGGAGGGCACAAAAGCCTCTTATGTAGTTTATCTTACTTTCCTCTGCATTGTGAAGCTTTTCCCTGAAGGACCACCGACGTTGCTTTTCTAAACTGAATTTACTGAATCTAGTAAATTAAGCTAGCACAGCCACATTCTTAATGTGCAGCAGCTAAAAGCACTTGATATTACTGAGTCGGCAGTCATACTATTTGTTGTTTGACACATTTGACAATGTAATATTGAAGTCAGTGGATTAACTTTGGGTCACACCACACACATTGTGCTCCTTTTGTCTCAGATTTCTCCACCCACCCTCTTCTCTCCTCCCTGCCCTCTCCCTGCCCACATGACTTCATCCTCTCTCCCCCTCTCCTCTCATAGTACAGCCAATAGTCACTGTGTCTACATCCTCCAAAAAATACTACATCAACATTGTGCTTTGTTGTGGCCTTTCAGAAGTAAAAGACAGTCAGCAACACACTGTCTCAACATTATATCCTGATCACTGTGAGATGAGTGCAGCAGCTGATGTTTGTGAATAAATGAATTAGATGGACATGAAAAATCTCATTCTACAAATTCAAAGAGGTGCAGTGTGAACTTCGGCTCTCTTCAGTGGGTCTCCTGCTTTACTATCACCTCATCGATAATGCAGCAGCAACAGCGTAAAAAAAAAAAAACAGGCCAAAGGAAGAGAAAAGGAAAGTGCATAGACCAAACGGAGGGCAGATGAAGCGATTCTGAGACGTTAGTGTTTGATAATCTGCCCATGTCAGGAACTGGATTTTATTTATCTGCTGCATTTGTTTCGCTGTTGTCTTTGTCCACTTCAGGCAGGGAAATCCCACTTTTCTGCGGTCATTTCGCACGGCTGCGGTGACAAACGGCCGTCAGCCTGGCTGGTGTGTGAGACAGAGAGAGACAGAGAATAAGAAAGAAAGGGGAATGTGGATACTCTGTGTCACATGAGCACAGATGGACAGAGGGATGATGGGTGATGTTTCAGGTTATTTTTAGCTTGCATCAGTCACACATGGGGAGATGAGGCGTCTGGTGGCTTTTTATGGGTTTGAATAACAGGAAACATTCATGTATAAGGAACATGCATAATGTATGTGTGGATGGAATGGAATGTGATATTGCTGTCGCACACATGGGGTCTTGAAATTTGCATTATGATTCATAAAATTATTGATCCTGTGTTTATTCCAGGAGACAGGAAAGTTGTCGAAACAAAGAGCAGAGCTGGAGCCTCATTAATGAAACTGTTCTTAGATTTACAATTGTTTCTGCTTATGCTGGCCTGATGATTACTCATGAAAGATGCTGAGCATGAAAGCGACCATTTGTATTCTTGAAGCCTGTTTAAACAAGTTTTTTATACTTAGCATCCCCCCCCCCCTTTACCCCTGACCCTCCCTCTGTCTCTCTCTCAAGCCAGGTGACATGTAAAGGCGAGGTGTACTCCCACGCTTCTGCCTTCTTGAAAGGAAGTCTGGTCTGGACCTGCCCTCCATGTTAAGGGCTAGAAGATGACATTTGTTGTGAACTGGTGCTATGAAAACTTAATGAACTGAATTGAGCGCACAAGTGGAAATCTTCTCAGTTTCCTAAAGTGGAAAAATGATCATGAAGCATTTAAGTTGTAAACAATTTTGATAAATGTTTTATCTTCTTAAACATCCTTGTGTTGCATCACATGCCAGTGTCACGATAAAGCATCCCAGGTAGCTCATTTTTGGCATTTCTCGATAATCGTATGAGTTGCAGAGGTTCTTTGTAGCAGCAGTTCAGACACTGACTGCAGTGGAGCGCAGCCCATTCAGCGAAGCCTAGCCCTGCGGATACGTTTTCTGTTTGAATGCATCAGAATGACTCAGTTCCCCTGCAGGCCTCTCTGTGGCCACTGTGAAACTATGATTCCACAGATGTCGGGGAAAGGAAGGACAGGTTTCACTCATTTAACCCAGCAATAAGAACACACATCCGTATGGAACCCAGCATCAAAACAAAACAAGAGGTCACCCCTAAACAGGTGGCCCTTCATCTGCAAAATGATCTGCCTTGAGACTCCAGCAATCTGTCAACCCATCTCTCTCTTCTTTCTTTGTCTCCTCCTTTCCTTCTTTTTCCACTTGGGGCCTCTGTCCTTCCTAAAACTTTTTCATTCTTTTAACCTAACTTTTTTTTTTTTTTTTTCCTCTGGGCAAATCCCATCCAAGTCTCCACTCCACCTGTTTGCCTCTCAGTGTTCCTAAAAACTCAAAGCAGAGAGCCGTCCCTTCTTATGCAACCACAGCCATGGTTTAGGGGGTAAAAGCACTGCAATGCAGCACCATAATAAAATAGCCACATCCACCACTGCTGCGAGGCTGCGGCTCTGCTCTGATGCTGCTGAGACACAATCTGAAAGAAGGATGGTCGAGTTAGTGTGACGGGAAGACAGTTTTTTAGTCTATAGTTAGAATTAGTATGTAACCAATAGCTCCAGCTTACATCGTCACACATCCAACACGTTTGGATGTCTCCAAAGTTATAATGTTCGATAATACAAATTTAAAAGAACCTTTCATGAAACACACAAGGGATGCAAATGTTAACTTCCATGTTGTGTGCCTGCTCTATCCGGCTCAAACTTTAACTGTTCATTTACAACCGTGCTGTTGCCACGTTTGCCGGTGCGGCGAGATGCGGCTGCGTCAAGTTCGCCATAATATATATCAAATCCACTTCCGCCAAGGGTTTTTTTTAAAAAAAAAAAAAAAGAAGGAACAATGAAGCAACGACACTGCAGGTTTCAGCAACCACTGTGTAATCTGCGCAGCTCTTTATCTCTGCTGCATCAAACACTGTCGTTTGAACTGACTATAAACTGAGAAGGTTTTCTGAGAAAATTCAAAATCTGTACAACTATATCTGTTTAATAAAATGAGGTGAAAACATGAAAATGAGGTCAGTACTAAAACAACATAAAGCAATAGAGTTTCCTAAAAACAATTACATGAAATAAAAGCATCAGATGCTGAATAAAGGCAATGAAAACAGATAAGAAAAAGAAAAGTGAAACATACATTTATTGGACTATAATGGCAGATAAATGCAGGCCATTAAAGCAATAACACGGAAATAAACACGACACTCTAAATTATTTCCTCACTGAGGGTCGGAGCGATCTTGGCGATCTGAACGTTTTATTTTGAAGGTCCGCGCGTACATCCGCTCTTGCTGATCTGATTTGAAGAGAAGATGAGAAACCCCCCCCCTCCCTCCTGTGTGTGAGTGCGCTCAGACGCCCAATACCGTTGGCTGGTAACCGCTGGAAACGTAGAGGGAACGAGATGAAAGCGGCTCGTCCGGGTATTGCCAGGTAAATTCCCTTGACCTTCCATATGTGTGTGTGTGTGCATACAGTGTAATAAGACAGTAATGTCGGATAACGTCGGCTAACAGTGGTACCAGCGGCTAACGTTAGCTCACTGCCAACTGCTCACTCTTAGAATGATCTGAGCGCCGTGTTACATTTCGTCGCCAATACACCAAACAGTGTATTTAGGTTTATATTGCGGCGGAAGCAGTGATTATATTCACTGTCAGCGGACTAAATGTTTTCTAGGATAACTTTTCTCATGAGTCGGGCTGCATTAAATGGTACACGAATATAATACTTCACGTTACCCTGAATTTTTTTTTTTACAGGACACTAGCAAACCGCTTCGCAAGGCATTGTGGGGTTGTAGGTGAGACGGAACTAACCAGCGACAAGAAAAAGAAACGCTATTTGCGTTAAATTGATTTCCTAACCTGATGCATATGAGGGCTAAATGCTCCTGGGAGCAGTGTAGCGGGACGCCGAAAACAAATAAAAGTTACGGAGCCCAAAGGCGGACGGTCCACCCGCAGCTTTCTTTGTGGTGTCGCGGAACAATTGGTCTGGTAAACCACATAGCGTTTGTGTCGCTGGAATGTGTCTTTGTCTTACTGGCCCATTGTGGTCCAGACCGGTGCGGCGGTGGCACTGTATTATAATGAACAGTAAATTCATTATAACTCGGCGCCAGTTATCTTTGTTCCGCATGGAGCTATCCCAGCCCCTTTCTCGTGTTAGCGTTGTCAATGGGACGCTGCACATTCTATCAATTGATCGTGCACCCAGCACCAACCACGTTACACGTCATGGGTAAAAAGATGGAGCTGAACAGCTGAGGGAGTAAAAAACTGTCAATGAAGGCAGGAGCTGGATTGATCACAGAACTTCTCCGTTTAAAAGCGACACCTACCTTTTGGGTATTGCTCATTATTGTCCATTTTACCTACTTTTTTGGTGCATATAAAAATTGTTGTGTGTCTTACCCATCGGATTTCATATGCAAACATAATAGTAGTTCTGCTTAGCAGAGCGTCACATAGATTTGTGGTGAAAAGTTTTACAAATCATTAAATTCATTCAGTGAAAGATCGGCTACCTACACATTTGCGCAAAAATGCAGTATGTGTTTTGCCAAACTGTTATAATGTGCCTGTAATGGAAAGTCAGACCAATATTATTTTAATACAATATTTATTCAAGTGTTTTTTTTTACATTTAAATAGATATATGACTGCAAGCACAGAGAATGTATTATATCGCTGTAATAGACATTAGATGGCAGTATCTCATTAGCAAAGTTACTAAACACTTTTATTTGCAACGACGAGATTAATGGATGTGGTGAGAGAGAATATGCAGATAGTTGATGTGAGAGAAGAAGATGCAGAGGACAGCGAGAGATGGTGGAAGATGATTCACTGTGGCAACTCCTAGAAAAACCTAGGTAAAGAAGAAAGGAAATTTGCATTTGATATTTTTACTGCAATATTAACCTTGTAATGAGATTATTTATAGGAAGCATATTTGGTGTCTTAAAGGCATGTCTCCACATCACATCAGTCCATCAAAGTCAGACAAAAAATGTAGAATAATATGCCTGTAATTACTCCAAGGCTTACCAATGAATTTGGTTTAATTTACTTTTTGGAAGCATTTAGTATCTCGCGTTTTAAAATGTCTACATTGTACATTGTGTCTGTTTTGATTTAACCTTAATCATTTAGAAAAACTCGACAGGAAAAATTCCCCTTACTCATAAAGACAGTGGGCATGCTTTTAAGCATTAATTCCCTACGGGGATTAATGAAGTCATCTCTCTTGCTCTCTCTCTCTCAAGGCCTGAAAGGGTGATCTTCATAAATTCTTTTAATTATTCTTTTTCTAATTAACATCATAAAAAGTGTCCGATTTATTTCAATGCTACATGATATACAACGTGTGTAACTCGATCCATGTCTGAGTTTACTTACTTCTACTTTTTATATCTTTCAATTGAAATAATGTGTGAAAAAAAAATGGCAAAGTTGACTCAAATTCTTTTTATAAAGAAATGAAAGCAGAGGCCTGTAGGTCTTTGAACCTCCTTAAATAAACAGAATTCTGGTAATATCGAGCCGAGGAACACTCCTCTGACCCAGAGATGTGGCTGATAGCGATAGGCTGCATCGCTTTTATGACTTTTTTTTTATAATTGAAACCCTCACCACAGCTATGTGTGATCATGGTAGGTCGTGTAAAGTCACTGAGCACTGTGGCTGGTCTGACCAATGAGGCGAAGGCATGCACATGGTGCAGTCTGTTACGAGAGGGACGACCAGAGTTCATCGGTCTATTGGCTTATCTCTACGTGGGATTTTGCTGGTCTGGACGCAAACAAGTTGTACAAAGGAATGATTCCACACTCAGCCCACAAAATACATGGTCAAGAATGTGCTTTTATTAATATCGGTATGAGCAGCACTTTTCACGGTAGTGATGTATGAAATTGAAAATAGATAGATATAATAAAAATAAATCGCAAACACATTGAGACCAAAAGAACAAATGTGCTAAAAACTTGACTGAGTAAAAACAGAGCAAACATCAAGAATCCCATTTTCATATCAAAAAGAAATGAAGAACACATTCAGGAGCAACACAAACAAAGGTTAGGGAGGATGACATTACATTTTTAAAATGATGTGAAACTAAATTTAAAAGGTAAAAATGTAATTTAAAAAGCAGACAAGTGAAGCACCAGAACAGCAAGCTGGAGTTAGACTCAACTCTTAACAATGGGGCAAACAGTGGGAAGAAATGAATTAGTTTTAAACTGTATTCAGTGAATTGAGGGTTTGCTGAGGTGATTGTGAAAAGACAGACCGTGACTGTGAAATTTTTCTAATTTTAAAGTGTTTCACAGTCAGTCAACAAGGCAAATAAAGTCAATTTAGTTCAAGAAAATATTGCATAATAAAAGAAGTATAAAGAATGAGAATGACACATCTCAAGAAAACCCCTTGGCTTCTGTGAAGTACTACATGATGTAAAGACTATTACAGTAGGTGTTATATTATTTGTGTGCTTAGTGTATTTCAGAATCTTGAGGGATTACAGAAGTGGATGCACAATGAGCTGGATCCCACTGTCAACCAGGTTATTTGCATAACAATGTCTTCACCATTATTTTTTCAATGTCTTTTATGAAAGACATTGAAAAAACAACAGGGATTTTCGATGGTTTAACATCAAATGCTTTGACACATCAAGCACAAGAAATGTATCAAATTTTCTGAAACAGATGCATCTGATTCACATCAGGTCAAATAATTGTAATTTCAGCTTAATATAGATTTCGTATAGGGAGGTAAATCTATGCTGTGTGTGTGACAGGATGCTGCATGTTCTTTCGTTTCTTCACCCAGCCAATCACAAGCTTTCATCCAAACCAACCCTGCCCCGATCTCACACAGCCCCTCCCACCACTTTTCTCAGTTTTCCTTTCTCTCTTCCTCTGATGCTTGCTTGCTGGCTGCTATAAACACTCCTACCCTCCTCTGAATTGTCCGGCTGGGCTAAAGAGAGCGATAAAACCAGATAGAAGGATTGATAAAAGAGAAGAGGGTGATTTTAGCTGAGTATCTATAGAGTCTTGGGATGGAAAAGCATCGGGGTTCTCTATACGTCAACCCACATGTGAGTCAGATGTTCTTTTCCATTTTCCTCCCCTTATATTTGATGTCCTTAGCTATTCTTCCCTTTTGTCTTGCTGTTAATCAATACGTCGCTCATCTTTTTTGTGTGAAGCCTCTCTGTCTTTCTCTGTTGCTGTGTCACCCCTGTCGTTGCTATCTGCATGCCTCCCTGCCCCCACACTGGCTGCTGATGCTGTCTTGTGATGCTTGAGTTGGAGCACAGACTGATGAATGAGATTCAGGGTAAATCACAGGATTTAGCAGAGGAGGGTTGTGTGAACTGACACGTTTAATGAAGAAAGCACAATAGTGAGGAATAAGGCTTATGCTGCCAGTTTGCACTCGGAAGTCAAACCTCCGGTACCCAACTCTCCTCCTCAGGGGGGTTCAATGTCTCCTACACAGCTCTCCAGTGCTGTTTTACCAACAGAATGTATTGCAGCTGTAGCATTTGAATTTGAATCTCCATGTTTCAAAAGAGGTTGTCCTAACCGTGTCCTAATCTGTTGCTCATCTCTGGCTGTTTAGGTCTAACTGGGGTGGTTACCAAAACCAAGGTGGTGATAAATTTCGTTTCATTTCGTTTTTTTCCGCTTATCTGGGTCCGGGTCACAAGGTGGTGATAAATTAAACAGATAAATTATACAATTACCTAATTAAACGGAACCTAAAACAAATCTGCAGTGTTTCTGTTTCTTTTTCTGAAGTTGTGTGATAACAGCCTTCACACTAAATGAAATGGCACATTCTTGCTGGAAAAAACAATTGTATAGGCCATCTATGCAAGCAGTTTAGCATAAACCATATTTACATATTTACAAGGAAAGCCGAAAGAAATCTGCATTGTGTGCAAGAGGGGGGGGTCTATGGGTAAAGCAAACACAGGACTTTTACCCGATTGGCAACCGTGTCCTTTTAGAGAGTTATTTTAACTTGGATAAAGCTGACACAATGTGGTTTATTCACCATTGCAAATTTCCTTGAAGGTGTGTGAGTGAGAGAGATGTCAAAGCAGAGGGAAAAAGTTATAATGCCTAACTGAAACTAAAACATCAAATCCCTCTTTGCCAGCAAAATTTGGCAACAAAATTATTATATATTACTCACCGGCAGGGGATGAAATAGTGACCTGATTTCATTATCTTGTGTGGCAGCTAAACTGACATGACTATACTTCCAGTGGCAAAGCTATTTCATACTTTGCTCTCCTTTTATAAAGTGCTTGATATTGGGATTGAATTACTTGATATGTTTCCTTTAAATTATCTCTCTTTGTGGACACACAGAGAATTTAAAAATGATAGATTTATTTAATGATAGAATTTAAAATTCTACTAAAACGCACAAGAAGCAATAAAGCACTTGCTATTGTTCCTTTATTATTTTCAGTTGACTTGGACAGTTTTACAAGCAGCATGGCCTGTGGCAAGCAGCAGATCACGCCATGGAAACATGATGGAATTTAACATCTGTCCCACAGTGGGAATCCTGTTTTCTTCTATTAATCAATGTTTGTTTGCTCATTCTGATGTCAATGACCTCTCCATTCCATTTCCCCGAAGTGTGGTAGAGTGAAAGGCAGCTAGTTCATTGGCTAACTCTAGCTTTAGGAGTTTGTGATTTATATAAGCACTCAATCTGTACTGGAATCTGCAGTTCAGTAGTAGTTCTTCATTTTATCAGGAAGTGACACCTGAAAATAGGAGAACCTGCCTGGGAAGGTGCAACTGTCGTGATGTATTCACAGCAAGCGAATGATGCTATTTGTAACATGAGGTATTATTTTTTTTTAATAAAGAAACCATCATTACTGAAAACTGCAGAAGCAGTAAATAGTTTTTCACATTTGCCCTACCAGGCAAAGCATTGTTGTACTGTATGCTTCCCAAGCTTTGAAAAAAAAAGTGTCCTGCAAAGCATTTTTAGTGTAGTTTTGTTGTGTTTTCATGCTACAACATCTAAATATTTGGAAGACATAAGTTAGCATGACCTGAGGGTGTATGACCTCCATTAATATGACACACCTTTCTTTTTTTTCCTTTTTTTTTTAGGTTTACTATATGAGAATGCAAAGGGGCAAAGAAAAGATGGAACGGCTCAGAAGTACAGAAGAGCAGAATCAGGTGTGGTTTTAACTTTATATCAAAATTAAATTAATTTAGAACATTATCATCCAGTAATTAAAAAGCAGAAATGAATATGAAACTTCTCTCTGTATACAGTATAAGGTAATATTCCTGCAGAACCCAGTATGGGAATGATTATTTTTATTTTGTTTTTGTATTTGGATAACCACCTCATATTGGATAAGGCTTTGGAGTGGCATGTTTTTAAGTCATTTTCATACTAAAATCAGAGCTTGTTTCTGTGCTGTTACCATTGCATCTTGCCTAGTTTGTGAAGAGGTTGAGGGTGTGTGTAGCAACATGCAACAGAGCGGACTACTCCAAGCTTGCCCCCATCATGTTCGGGCTCAAATCCCACCCAGATGAGTTTGAACTGGATGTTGTGGTGCTTGGCTCCCATCTCATCGATGACTATGGGTAAGAGTTTCACAGCAGTATCCTGCCAAAGAAATTTGATGCAGGTGTTCCAAAACAGTAGTGTATACGTTTTGATCAAAACAGCATAATGTTTTAACTTTATTCAGGTTTTATGTATTTAATATGTCTTATTTTCTCCCACTCCATAGGAACACTTTTCGTATGATCGAGCAGGATGACTTTGACATCGGCTCCAAGCTCCACACTATTGTTAGAGGGGAGGATGAGGCGGCTATGGTGGAGAGTGTTGGGCTGGCGCTTGTGAAACTCCCTGATGTCCTCCAAAGGCTGTGTCCAGACATCCTGGTTGTGCACGGGGACCGTTTTGATGCACTGGCTCTAGCAACCGCCGCAGCACTCATGAACATTAGAATACTTCACGTGGAAGGAGGAGAGGTGAGAAGGCAGGCTTTGAGAATACGCTATTTTATGTTGCATTGTGTTGTGTTGCATGGGGCGGCTGTGGTTCAGTCATTGGAAGCTTCCTGGTTAGATTCCAGACCCTGCAGATCAAAGTGCCTTTGATCAAAACACTGAACCCCAAATTGCTCCTGACGCTGGGCCAACGGTTAATGCTCTTTATGAGCAGCCTGCACTCTGAGAGATTGTCTCTGCCAGAAGTGTATCTGAATGGGCGAGTGCAAAACCTGTAGTCAAAATGAGTAGAAAAGCACTACATAAATAAAGGACATTTACAGGACAGGACATTACAAACACAACTGTATGAATACAATGCACTTCGTGCAGTGTATGCTGTTATTCTTTTTTTTTTTGGTTCTAACTTTTTAAAGACACACAGAATGCACTAATTAAAGCAAGTCTAGTACATACCATATCCTTCACTTCTCAACAAAAGGCTGGCAGAGACCAAAAGATCAAATGTATCGACAGAGTGTCATTTTCTGGTATGCATGAACTTTGTATAATTGTTTAAAAAATAACGTACAACACTTATTTCCTTGTATGCTCCTTCTTCTAGGTGAGCGGTACAATCGATGACTCAATCCGCCATGCCATCAGTAAACTGGCCCATTACCATGCCTGTTGCACGCACATGGCTGAGCAACATCTCATCGCCATGTGTGAGGACCACTCTCGCATCCTGCTTGCAGGCTGCCCTTCTTATGACAAACTGCTGTTAACTCATCACAAAGACGACTACATGGACATTATCAAGAGTTGGCTGGGTAAACATGCCGTTGTGGGAAGGAAATGTAGCGTTAGACATCAGAGTATGTTGTATGTCATATGTCGTGACATATGTCGTGTTTATTCATGTTGCAGGTGACAAGGTACAGGAGCAAGACTACATTGTGGCTTTGCAGCACCCGGTCACAACTGATATCAAGCACTCCATTAAAATCTATGGGCTGATGCTGGATGCCCTGGTTTCATTTAACAAAACAACTCTCATCCTCTTCCCTAACATTGATGCTGGTTAGTGTCATTTCTAGGGCCCTTTATTACCCTCATTATTTCCCTCAGGATGCTAATTAATTGTGCCAGGATTATAGCATGTAATTAAATTAATAAATAGATTTATGTTGCTGTTCCATCGTAAACAGGAAGTAAGGAGATGGTGCGAGTGATGCGAAAGAAGGGCATTGAGCAGCACCCAAACTTTCGGGCAGTGAAGCACATTCCCTTTGAACAGTTCATCCAGCTGGTGGGCCATGCTGGCTGCATGATTGGAAACAGCAGCTGTGGGGTGCGAGAGGCCGGAGCTTTCGGCACCCCTGTCATTAACCTGGGAACAAGGCAAACTGGCAGAGAAACGGGTAGGAATGCCAGAAAATAAAGATAATACCTGTTGGCTTTGCTGTAGTTATTGTACTGATTATCTCTTCAACAGAATAGAAGGCAGGTTAAGAGATACTCTAGATTGAATACCCTACAAACAATCACTCCTGCTCAAACAAGGCACAAACCGCATCTGCTGACAGCTTGTTCAAGAATGGAAAAATGTGTACTTGAAATCTTTTAAATATAATGTATATAGTATATACAGTATATAATTTTTTAACACTTACAAATTTCAGTATACATACTTGACCATTCCTACTGAGATTTCACAGAAGAAACTTTAGGAAGCCTTTTAAATAAAATGTTGGTATAACATAGTAGCCCTTTACCCATTCTGGTTATGTTAAAAATGCCTTTCAGACATACCCCAAACTACATTATAAGCTGTTCTTAAATTAGAGTACACTCTAGGGTTAGGCATTTCAAGCACAAATGTTATTCAATCTCAAGTGCTTTAGTTGAAGGCATTTGGACCTCTTTTTGGTTTTGAAGATATTTCACTTGTCATCCAAAAGGTTTCTTCAGTTCTCAGAACTGCCTAAGACTACCTCAACCTGGAAAACTGAGAACCTACAGAAACAATGCTATTCAATCTTCACCGGGAATCCTTCAGTGAATATTCAAATATTTGCCCTCTCTCAAATGACAGAGCATAGTTGTCGATTTGTGATTTGTGCTTTGCCTAGCAGAGTTTGCACTACACCTCATTTTCATTTATTTTGTCGAATGAATTCTACATGGAGCTTTTTTGATGGCTTAGGTAGTCTTCACACATTTCTGCTGTCTGTATCGCTAGTGGCTGATGTAGCAACAACCAGACCTTTGACTACTGCTATACTGATTTTGAGTGGGAAAGACCATGCTACGCACGGAGGAAAGGAAGGAAAGTCACAAACGCTAGCGAAAACAACAGGAAAAACTATATTTTCCGACAAACCAATAGTCTGCAAATTTTTGAATTTTTATAATTTTTAGAATATTCAAATATTTGAACGTTATGACCCACCCCTAGTACATTCATGGTTTTGGTCTCTTGAAACAAAGAAAATATTTCACATCGTTTAACCCCTTGTATATGATGGAGTTTAGTAAAATGTGGGTGAATGAATGAACCTGCCTCAGGTTGCTCATATTAACATCTGTTTTGATTCCCAATCTTTCAGGAGAAAATGTTTTACATGTCAGAGATGCTGACACAAAGGATAAAATCTACCATGCTCTGGAGCTGCAGTTTGGAAAAAGATACCCATGGTGAGTCCAATGACTTGCTTGTCTGTTTTACTGGTTCTTTTTCTCACAGTTTTTGCTGAGAAATCAGCTTTTTCAGACATGTGAACACTAAATTAAAGAAAGAAAAACTAAATTCTACTCTAAAATTTCTACAACACAAATGAAATTTAGAGCATAGGAAGCACATAAGAGGTGTCCAAAAAGAAGCCAGCTGCATTACTTTAATGAAAGGTTAAGAGTACATGTGTTTTGAGATTGTGGAGAGCTTGGCAGCAATGATGATCAGCCTGTCGTCAATTGTGTACAATTTGATGCAGTATTGGATTGTCAGAAGTCATGTTATAATGTTTACACTTCATAGATCTTAAACCTTAAGTTTATGGATCTTTCTATTGTTCATCAGCTCTAAGATTTATGGCGATGGCAACGCCGTACCACGTATTCTCAAGTTTTTACGTACCATTGACCTGGATGAGCCCCTCCAGAAGACGTTCTGCTTCCCCCCGGTGAAAGATCCCATCTCCCAGGACATCGATCACATCCTGGAGACACAGAGTGCTCTGGCTATTGACCTGGGAGGGACCAACCTCAGAGTGGCCATCATTTGCAAGAGGGTACGCTGCATGGAGTGTAATATTTCTGAAATATAGTAGCTGTTGCTGCAGTTTTATGAGCCCATGCAAGGCACCACTGTTCATGAACAAGGTTCCTGTTAGGTGTCTTTAAAGATGTGGGACGGTAAATAAATACCATATGTGTCAGTGCGGTGCTATCAAACGTACTACATGCTTTTCTTTACTAATGTTTTGCCTTTACTTCCCCTGCCACGTCTCCTCTCTTCACTACCTCCGTCAGGGTAACATAGAGAAGAGGTACATTCAGGCTAACCCCAAAACCTTTGAGGCCAGAATGCAGCTTATATTGAAGATGTGCAAAGATGCCGTGCGCGATGCAGATTGTCTCAACTGTAGAATATTGGGTGTTGGTATGTCAAAGATGCACTAACATTACATTAAATCCATAAAGCACATTAATACATCTAAAACCTCATATGACTTTCTCTATATGTTAGGAGTGTCCACGGGTGGGCGTGTAAACCCTCAGGAAGGGGTGGTCCTGCACTCCACAAAACTGATCCAGGATTGGTCCACAGTGGACCTGAGGACACCGATCTCCAATGCCCTGCACCTGCCCGTTTGGGTTGACAATGACGGCAACTGTGCCGCTTTGGCCGAGAAGAAGTTTGGCCATGGCAAAGGAGTGGAAAGTTTCGTCACAATCATTACAGGAACAGGTGAGAAGTCATTATTGCTATATCATGACAGTGCTTTCAGTTGCTATTCAAATGGTGGTTCACAGATAAAATTTGTATGTAATAGAATTTGAAAGTAGGAGTGCAGCTAAATATTGTGACACAATATTTTGTGATGCACAAACAAGCCGATATGCATTATGAAGTTTAAAATTTTGATTTAAACTTCTTACGGCTATGAACTAGAATAGCTTCTTTACATCATAGTCACAGCATCACTCTCAGCAGATAACAAGCAAGCATTAAGACAACATATTTGTGACATTTATTGTTTTTTGACGAGTGTTCCTAATTTGATGCCGCATTTG
The DNA here is from genome assembly GCA_001698575.1 of Mola mola. Taxonomy (NCBI): domain Eukaryota; kingdom Metazoa; phylum Chordata; class Actinopteri; order Tetraodontiformes; family Molidae; genus Mola; species Mola mola. Next base: position 2,026,696 of record KV751376.1, on the reverse strand, counting down.
CTTTGAAAAGTGTCCTTAGTGTCAGATTAGGGGTTTTGAGAAATGTTGTACTGTGTGTTTTGAGGAAACACACAGTAGATGTAGTATTTCTGGGTAGTTTGGTACCTAAAGTGGAACAAAATGTAATAAAATAGTGGTATAATTCAGTATAAAGTTGTGTGCTGCTACCTGTGTTGTGAGTTAACAAACTGTGTGTCCCATATGATGAAGTAGAGCAAATTGTGATAATCTTAATAGTTTTATTTGAAAGCATTTATCTTTAATAAAATGCCTTAACTGTGTGAAGGTATTGGTGGAGGGATTGTCCATGAGAACGAGCTGGTCCACGGTAGCACCTTCTGCGCAGCCGAGCTCGGTCACATCATGGTTTCATTGGAAGGCCCAGAGTGTTCCTGTGGCAGCAGAGGATGCATAGAAGCCTACGCGTCCGGCCTGGCCCTGCAGAGAGAGGCAAGAAGGCTGCACAACGGTGAGTGTTTTTTATTTGTGTGTGTATAAAGCTTCACTGAATTTGCTGAAACCTAGTTACGACCCATAACATTTGGAGAGGAGCTGAGAGGATGTGTTTGTGTCATGGTGTGTTTACACCATTTTTTCACCTTAGCGTTGCATGTGTGTAATGGAATAGTTCATCCATGAATGTTATGTTCATGTAACACATCACGCATTCGACACAGGTTTCTCCAGAATGTAGAGAATAAAAGTTGATCCGAATGATTGGGTTTGGGAATTTTTAAGTAGATTTTATTTAATTTAAGCTATGAATATTTAAATTAAATAAACAACAAGTAGATAAAGACCTGGTGTTTTTCTGTATTTAGTTCCTTATTGTTGCTCTGTTATTGATCCTCTTTTGTAGGGTTAAGCAATATATACAGTACATATTCTTATATAATAATAGGTGTTTTCCTGATTTTAAAGGCTGCATGTTCTCCCTGTGTCTGCGTGGGTTCTCTCCGGGTACTTTGGCTTCCTCCCACAGTCCAAAAACATGCAAAACTGGGGATTAGGTTAGCTGGTCACTCTAAATTGCCCTTAGGTGTGAATGTGAGTGTGGGTGGTTGTTTGTCTCTGTATGTCAGCCCTGCGATGAACTGACGACTTGTCCAGGGTATCCCCCGTCTTTGCCCCGAAGATGCTGAGATACCCCCCACCCCTTTGAGGTGTTGTTGGTGCTAAGGCTGGGCGATATGGATAAAATCATCTGTCACGATATGAATCATTTCATATCACAATATAATACTTTTTCTGTAAAGTCAAGTGAAACATCACCCCAAAACCATTGTTTGCAACAGAAAAACAATATATTTGAGCATGTAGTAGTGTTGTTGATTGATTCAGGTCCATTCAGGGGGGGCTCATGCTAACATCTTTAGGCCATTAGCATAATTTCAATGTGAAAGTAAAATGTATACAATGTAACTTCAGGGTACAAACACATTCTCAGAAATTATTGTTTAGCTTTGCTGTAATATAGCTGCATGAAGTCAATCTTGTTAAATGCTTTATGCCTTATTAAATACAACTAAACACACTTCTCAGTGGGCTTAACACCATCATTCATTATTTAATACAAATATCCAACCTGAGTGTTTTGTGTCCTCAGAGGACCTGCTGAAGGTCGAGGGGGTGGACATGAAAATCTCAGAGCCAATCACAGCTGCCCATCTCATCAGTGCAGCCAGACTGGGGAACTCCAAAGCCGATGCTGTTCTGAACAAAGGTCAGTGCACAAAATGAACACATGTGCAAATCTGTTAAAAAAAAAAAGCATATTACACAAAAAAACAACATAACGACATACTTGGTCGTAAACCAAGAAAAAAGAAGTTAATTTTTTGTTTCTTTATCACACATTATCCACAGCCTCCAAGGCACTCGGTGTGGGCATCATTAACATCCTTCATGTAGTGAACCCTGCGCTGGTGATTCTGTCAGGGATCTTGAGCTCTTACTACCAGGCCCCAGTGCAGCAGATCATCTCCGAGAGAGCCCTCTTCTCTGCCCAGAGCGTCAAGGTCGTCACATCAGACTTGGAGGAACCTGCTTTACTTGGAGCAGCCAGCATGGTGTTGGACTATGCAACAAGAAGGGTATATTGAAGGATTAACTGATAGTCCTGATTTATTAAGGACTACTGCTATCAGGAGGGCTGCATAACTGAAAGTAGTACCTGTACTGCCCAGAGAGATACTTAAATATCCGTGGATGATACTTTATGTTTTGAAGTCTGTGGTACAAGACAGTGTTTCAACCATTATTGAGCATATTTTTAAATGTTTTTTTATTTTTTTATTTTGCTTGTTGATAAAAACAAAGGTAGTTTTGCTTGTGATATCCACTGAAATACAAATTCTCAAGTCTATGACAGTCAAGCCTCAGCAGGCTAAGTATTGTCTACATTTCTTCGGTACATCGTGTGTTAAGTGGGGACACTACACAAGCCCCGTATCCCACCGTCTTTCTCATCTGAATAGTATGATGACAAATCCATCTTAAAGCCAAATGACCCACACAGCTTGTAACATGATGTGAGTCTGACAGCAAAAAGGAAGCGTGTCTCAGCTGTGTTAGTTTGGCAAGCTGATTTCGTTTTAGTCTTAGTTTTAGTATTTTGTTCAAAATCCATATTAGTTTTAGTCACATTTTAGTCATTTGAATTCATATTAGTTTTAGTCAATGAAATCTATTTTTAAGTTTTACTTGACAAAATCTACATAGCCATCATGTGGTTTTTAAGGTTCCTAGTGTTCTTCCCACGTAACTGGTAACCCACGGGGCGTCTTTTCAGATATCACCGGGCACTGCCTTTTTTTTTTTTCTGATGGACTGAAAGTACAACGTGTCCACATATCAACTCTTCCGACTGAGCCCCTGGTCTCTTGCCGATGCAACAATCACCTTTACGTCACGGCGGTAAACGTGACATGATCCAACCAACAACAGGCATGCACACCGAATGTCGACCAATGACAGGAACGCAAACTACACGCACGCACACATACGTCCTGACAGAGACGAGCCACTGTACCACTGTAAACGTGCATTATTTGAATGTCAAACAGCCCACAATGAACATTTCCGTCTCGTCATAGTTTTTATTAACTTTTAGCTCGTTTCGTCTTCCTCGTGGAAAAAAGGGTCGTTGACAAATATTTTTCGTCATGATTTTCATCGACGAAGTTGATGGAGTCTCAGAGTGACCAAAACTATTACTGAAACATTCTCCTGTAGCTTGCTCTCAATTGTCCCTAACCCCTCACTGTCTCACATTTCAGTAAGTCTCATGTGAAGTGTTCCTTGTCAGTTTTGATACATTTGTGAGTAATCATAAACTGTTACACAGTATGTTCCATTTAATTGCAGTCATTTAAGGCTTTGGATGAAAATGTAAGTGCTTTAAAAGGATTATTTGGTGGTTTTGAAGGCTTTATTGGTAATAGATGGTTAATGAAGAAATAGATTAAATGTTATGGTGAGCTACATTATAAATAGTGGAGAAGGTGCTTCGACTTAATAGCTGCTGTATTATGATAAGAGCCGCCAAGATTCTTTATACGTGTCAGTACCACAGACCTTTTGATTTTATCAGTTTTTCTTCATGCTATCTGAAGATATATTTTATCTCAAAATATTTATGTGATTTATACATACTATAATATACTGGATTGTAAATGCTAATTTTAAGGTTTAGATCAACTTATTTGTAATTTTCTTTGGGTTTTTTTTATGTACAATAAATATATTGTTTTGCCTTAAATATACACATGTATCCTTTTTTTCAATCCCTGAAATACCATGGCAATGTGTCCATCTAACAGTTTTTGATGAGCCCTACTGATGTTTGGATGTTCTAAAACCAACATATTGTCTACCAGCTGTTTGTGTCACCTTGAGTTGGTGAGCACTTGCTTGTCACCTGAGCGCTTTAAGGCTGCCAGTGCTGTTAATAATTAACCACCAGGACATTATACTTGGTCTGGACACAACAAATGTTCCCAGGGTGTGTCATCTACTGAGAAACACCAAAACTCTGTTGGTGTTTGACAGGACGTGTGGAAGACTGATACAAGATAGAACTGTATGAATAAAGCCCAAATTAAACAAAGACATACACCAGTCTACAATAAAATTGTCTTAAAAATCGTTAAAGAATGATTTTTATATTAGCAAGAAAACAATATATCCATAAACGTAAAATAAAGTATTCAATACATATATAGTGGATCTTTAAATCGCACACCTATTGTGTATACATATGTGTATTATTTGTCATTCCATTTTCATTCTAGTACTTTAGACAGCTACCACATTGAATTCTGTATTTTGGTTATAAAATTAACGTGAATGCGGGCACTGAAATAATAAAGAGTTTCTTCTTTAGCAAGTAGAATCTCGCTTTAATCGCAGCCTGCAGATCTTCGCACAGGTCACGGGATCCGTGTGCAGTCGGGTTTCCGTATCTCATTGGTCCGAGTTTGAGGAAGCCTTTTTCTGATTCGTCCTCTCTCTTGTCCGTTAACCTACTTGGTTCGTGATTGGTTATTTAACCTTTTCCGTTTTGCTGGCTCTCCGATTTTTTTGTTTCTCGTCCTTCTTCCCGTTGAGCTAGTCGATTTCGGTCAACTGCTACACCTGCTCGCAGTTTCCCCACATTTATCCCCTCACGAGAAGCACAACATGGACGACTTTGACATGCTGAGCGCACCCGCCGCTGGAAACGGCGTCGGTGCGGAGGAGGACCCCGCCGCCGCGTTCTTGGCCCAGCAGGAGAGCGAAATCGCGGGGATTGAAAACGACGAGGGCTTCAGCATCTTGGACAGCGGAGAAGTCCCCTCATCGCTGGCAGACTCGAACGGTGGGTGGCCGTCCGGAGACCGCTCACTTTCGCCCAGCGTCGGCTTTATTATACCAGTTTAAGTGTGTTACAAACGGCCACCGTTCTGTTGAAGCCACATTTTCATCCGCTGTGGTCACAGAACTCGATACTCATTGAGTCGGCTTGCTAGCGTTAGCTGAACCTGCTAGCGGTAACATTAACACATTAGCCAAGTGGGCTTAGCTAGCGTCAACATTAACCAGCAACAGCATCATCTAAAGTTGTCTACAAAAGGCAAACAGGCGATGGAAAAACTCGGAATGTCAAGTAAATATTCGTGCGGCGGCCCAAGCGTTCACCGGCGTTAACAAGGGAAATGAATGAAGCTGCCTGATAACATCAGCTGAGCCCCCCCGTTCGTGTCATTCGTTACATCCTGTCGAGCTTGGCTGCTTGCTGGTAATACAGCACAATAGATCGGTGTGACCCTGCTAACATGACAGCTAGAGGAGGAAAAGGGATAGATCGTAACGACCTTTGGCCGTCTATGACCGCCCCACTTCCTTGAAGCTGTAGCCTCTTTGTGGTTTAGCAATAGTATGTGGATCATAGCTGCTGACACATGAAAAATGCATGTTCAGGATTCTTAGCCAGCCAAGGTCTAGTTGTAGTTTTTGCTATTTTTTTTTTAGCTTAACTATCTGACAGATTTCATCATGCCACTGGTTTTTCTCTGACTGCTTGAATTTCAATAGTTGTTTTTATTTCTTCTTTGTAGATGGCGCCATCAATGGAGACTTCCATGCGGTAATACATCTCCACACGGTTTTCTTGATAAAAGAATTCATTCTTTTGTCCTCATGTTTCTCCTTTTGTATGTAAAAGGCAGTGAAAGCGAATCATGAATGGTGATCATCATATCGTATTGTGTTTGAAATGTTTATTGTGATACTCTGATACCATTAAATATAATCTAGATAGATGAAGAGATGTCAACTAGAAATGCAAAAGTATGTACAGGGAAGTAATAAGAAACCTCAACAAATGAATTAAATCATGGCCACAATCATATTTTTCTGCAATGGCAAAGCATTAGTACCTTTTGATATGCTACTGTGTAAACAATTCATTTGTAAGAATCTTGTATGAATGTATCTTAATACATAACAAGTCATGTGCCGTGTGTTGCGACTTGTACAAAATTATCAATATTGTGTATCTTCACACACCCAGTATCTCGTGTGTGAGTAAGTGAACAAAGTAGTTGCCGAGGCTTGATCATGGGTTGGGTGGTTGGATAGCTGATACCAGGCCAACCAGATTACCAACACTTCTGTGTGTGTTTACTTCTCCTGTGATGCTCATAAATCATCATAATTCACAGAAAAAGTGTGTGCAAGTTTTGCACGATTGTCAGGACTGCTTGTGCCTCTTGGCACAGTTGAGTTTGTTTTAATAATGTTTGCAGAAGTTCTTAAAGTTTTGGAGGTGCATTGTTCCAAATTTTTTTATAAGAATGAGCAAATTATGCAAAATATGAAAACCAATGTTTGATAGTACAGCGTGAATGTGATTCCAATGCTGTCCAACGGGAATTGATTATCTGGCTTTTGGGTCCGTGCCAACTTCCTTTTCCTGTGCTTTCATTGAAAAACTACTGTCTTTTGCACTGTCAGTACTTTTTTTTCTGACTGTGTGACGGACCCCGGTGCTGATAAAACCCAAAGTGAGCCTAATTCACAACGAGAGACTGAATTCACAGCATCTCATGGATTAAATGACACAATATTGTCACTCTTTTCGTTTCTCAGGAAAGCAACGGTCCGTCAGACGCCTATGCTGCAATCTCCAACGCAGACCGGCTTCAGGCTGAGCCTGAAAGCCTACGCAAGTGGAGGGAGGAGCAAAGAGAGCGGCTGGAGATGCTCGGTAAGAAAGCAGAACAGACTCCAGCATTTTAGCCCTGTGTGTGTGTGTGTGTGTGTGTAAAATGAAATCATAATACAGCAGACGTCATTTCCTCCTTCCCTGATTCCTTATTGTCTTCGATGCATCCTGCCCTGCCGTTTACTCGATCTTCTCTCTCCCCAGATGACAACTCCCGCAAGCAGGAGGCCGAGTGGAAGGAGAAAGCCAAACTGGAGCTGGAAGAGTGGAACTCCAGGCAGAACGAGCAGCTGGAGAAAACCAAAACCAACAACAGGTACTGGCTTGATAGGGAGCTGGAGACGGGAGTGAGGGTGGGCTGATACTGACGGATGACGATGACGATGAATGACAACAAAACACATTTGCTGTTCGCGTGAAGACAGGAAAAGAAACGGGTCCACCTCACCTTTTGAGCTTTCAGAAAGACGTTACCCTTCATGTAACAGTAAATGTTTTTTCACACATCCATGTGGACGATAATTTGAAATCCAGCCCTTTTCTTTAGAGGATAACACCGTCATTTCGCCATCGGATGTTCTTAAATCTTGAATCTCTCAGTGAAATATGGTCATTAATTGACACATGACCTAAAGTAGCCAAAAACTGTGTTAGGGGTTTATTGACCCTCAATAGATTGTATTAGCTCCGCCCTAAGGCTGCTGTTAAAGAATATATAACATGTTGTTGTCCTCTGTTAGCTACGTTTTGTTGTGTTCCAAAGTCTCTATCCTGGTTTCTTCTGGTGCCATGCAGCCCCACTTTTGATGAATTACCTGCAGACACAGCTTCCCGGTGTTTGTAAAGCGTTAATGACATATAGTCTTTTCGTTTTCATCACTAATTTATTTCTTCTTTTCACCACTACTCGATCAGCCATTTGCATTTTCACCGTAAAATGTGTTTTGAAAAGACTAATCCTACCAGAGATCAAAACCGTATTAAGATAACATGTTATGATGCATGATGACATTTAAAAAAAAAAAAATCCTAAAATGGGAAAAAAATAAATAATTTTATTTTATTATCTTAGTTGTGTTTTTTGGTTTCACATGTAATAAGCCGACCACCAGAGTGGTGCCTGTTAAACCTCTTGACGTTACATTCGGAAGTCCTTCCGCCAACCTGAGCCTTTGAACAAAAGTCTTTGCTTGTTATTGCCTGCTAACCTATTATACTTGTGTTTCCATCCTCTTCTCCCTTTTACCGCTGTCTCTCCTCTCTCCTGCCTTCTCGCTGCTCTGTCGTTTGGGCGGATGTTTGTCCAGGGTGCTGGACGAGGACTTCTACAAGCAGCCCTTCTCTGAACTCATTGGTTATGTGTATGTTGCTCCAACTAACATCCTCCCTCTTCATCTTCTTTTGGTTTTATCCACCGTCACCGACTCCCAGCATCCACCCACACACACCTATTCCATCTCATTAGTTAGAGAAGTTGCCTCCCTGTGTTGCCATCTTTAGTTTACTACTACTGCTTTAGCTTTGTTCAACTATTCATATTTCTGATATATTAGTTATCATTTAGGTTAATGTTGTCCTTTCATTTTTTTATTTTTTTTTATTTTTTTTATCGAAACAGCAGTAGTCATTTTCACTCCATATGTGCATGTCGTAAGTGAGTGGACGCATGTCGGGATGTTTGCGTAAAGAGAATGACTGCATGCCACACTGCCCGACTCCAGCCATTTCTCTGGAAATCAAATTCTTTCATATCCTGTGTTGATTTCTCTTGTTATTCCCATCCACGCAGTTTCCCCTCCAGTCATTTCAGCAAAACACTTTGCAAATACATTACACTGGTTTCCTGTTCCTTAGATTAATCCTATCAACTCCTCACGGAAAGTGTTCTGTTTCTTCTTAACTTGTTTTTTTTAAATGTTTTTTTTTTTCTCCAAATCGATCCACAAAATATTCACGAGTAGGATGCTGATAGATTTGTTTGAAGCAGTTGTGTTTGTGTATATTTGGACTTGGTTGTTTGCTTTGGTATCAAAACCTGCCCTTTTTTCTTAACAAGTGTTGCTTATAGAATAAGATCTAATTCGCCTGCACAAGTTGCAAAGTTGACATTGTTCAGAGGTAGGTTGTGAGAGCTGCCCTGCCCCCAACTTCCCATAGTCCCACTGCTGTAAGCACAAAGCCATACAAACCCCGGATGTGAAACAGCTGATATTACTGTAGTATTTAATACAATCATGGTCTATTCTTTCCAGTCTCACTTAGACGAGACTCATCATTTAACAGTATGTACATAAGTTTCTTTTAATAGTGATTGTCATAGTAGTTTTCTGTATCTTACTGAACAGAACAGGGTTTTAACTATCTGAAATAAACTCCGGATGATGACTTGTTTTGCCGTGTAAAATTTGACGGGCTCTCTCTTCTCTCCTTCTTATCAGTAGTCCAACATCATGTCCAGTAAAATGCCCAGCAGCATTTGTACTGACAGCATCTCTGGTGATACCGTGGCTGCGCAACTGCTTCAAACTGAACTGTGTTCGTGCTTTCTTAGAATGTCAGCTGCTCATAGCGACTGCTGTCTTACAGGATGACGTGCTGATTCGCCCAGCCAGCTATCCAGTAGCCTTAACTGTGCAGCCTTTGGTTTTGCTCTCAAATTATGAAGGATTACCTGTTAACCTGCATTGTGGTGTTACACTTCTTCTTTTTCTTGTTTATTTAAAAACAGACTCACATTTGATGAGACTAGTGTAAGATGTTCCTCTGTATGTTGGGTCATTCTTTGTAAAATTAGCACAGCATTTCCATTTAGTTTGTAACATCGTATGAATATTTGTTTTAATCTACAACTCAATGCAGTTTAAGCAGCGTATTGTTATCTTATGAGTTTTCTAGAACAAACTGCTCTTCAGTCTGTGAGGTGTCTCACCACCACTTCTATCCTCCTCCTTCTTGTCTGTGACAAGGGACTCCTGAGGTCTCATTTATAATTAATCAGTAGGAACAAACGGGCTTGAATATTGTGAATACCCCTTTCAGTTCCCACACAAAGTTTGGGAATAAAAAATGTGAGAGAAACTTAAAGCATCAGTAGATGATTTTGGAACAGTGCCCATAGTGGAAGGAAGGTTGGGGCTGGCCACATTATTTGTAAACAGGATGGCATTGACTGTATATTTGCACATAAGTTACTAGAAAATAATGAACAGTCTTGTAACTGAGACCCTGCATTATAATGTCTTCCAGTATGAAAAATGTCACAAGACAGTAAATGCATTCTGCGCTCCACTAGACCAAAGGCTGCACAGGCTGCACAGATGTCATGTTGTCACTCTGTAGAACGTTTTTGAAAACGAAAAAAAAAAGTGTTGCTTTTTGCATGCCGGCTCTCAACATCTGCATTGAGCTCATTTTTGTTGTCTTTCATTTCGTCCCCTCTCTCTTCTAAATTCTGACTTGTGAAACTGTTTCTCCCTGTTTTTTCTTTTCCTATGCACCTTAAAGCACACACATTAACCATCCTTGCTACCGCCTAGACCAGTTAAGTAAAAATACGAAACCACAGACCTTCCAGAATGCTCTCTATTCTTTACAGGGGGTAGATGCAATCCTGTATGTGTGGCAGATAACTAGTTCATCATCCCAGCAGTTAATTCCACTGCCTAGATGGAGTGTAGTTAAAATGTCTCCTCTGTGATGTTGTGGTCCTTCTCGTGTGTGTGTTTGTAGTCGGTTGTGATAATGAATGTTCATTGGCTTCTCATTCCCCTTTTTGCTTTGTTTACTGTGTCGTAGTTAGTTGCTGGGTTGTTACTCTGTAGATTGGGTTGGGAATAGCAAAATGAGCCTTTCGTAATTAGAAAACTACCATGGCAGTGGAATTCTGACTCAGTTTGTGGGTGGGGTGTGATGAGGGCTTGAGCCATAATCTGTGGCTTGCATCTCAGAACGTCTTGTGCAGTAGCACTGATCCATTTTAGTTTTGCCTTGTCTTTTTAATTAGTTTATTTTTTTTAACTTAAAGTATTGTGTGGTAAGCCCTAACCAGTGTCATTTTTTTTTTTGTTTTTTTTTTTTTGGTTTGTCAGGTGGTTTAAAAACACTTTAACCTTCAGTAAGAACACATTAATTGATCTGTTCCACACGCAAAATCAAAGTAAACTCATTATTTGCCACACCTCCCAATAGCCTGCTTCTCAGCTGCAGCGCATGGCTAAGGCCCAGCAGAGCTTACAGCTCTTTTCGGTTTGGTTAAAAAAATAAAATAAATCTGAACTTGCCGATATTATTCCTTATTTAAGTCAAGGACAAGTGTACAGATGAACATATCATCAGTACACTTGGTTGTTGCTGAGTGAAGAGGTCACTGTAAACATGCAACCACAGGGCAAGTTGAAGCGTAAGGGTGTGGGTGAAGTCCCCTCCTCCAGTTCTTCATAGAACTGCTTTTTTAACCAACCAAAAATGCTTCTGACTGACAGTTGCTTTATTTTCTTTAGATTTCTCATCAGTATTTTATATGTGCCTCCCTTTACTGTTACGTAGGCTCATGAAAACAAACATACTGTAGTGCATAAGCGAAGTTGTAGGCATGCCACAGGTAATGAAACTCTTGTAGCTAATCCCTCCATGTGGGCATGTAGACAGATGGATGTCATTTCTGTGTGGTTACTG
>KV751376.1:1969839-1987946 GCA_001698575.1 Mola mola | reverse complement strand
TGTCTTCTGGAAGTTTTTTAAATTGCTATACTGACACTGACATTTTGGTTGTATCAGATTATCAGATGAGCCCGGACCAGATTTTGATTGACTGTTCGCTTCAATGATCAGATGATGGAAAATCACCCAAAATCTAAATGGACTTTTCGTTGTTTTATTCCAGACCTCAGCAAGGTTCTTCCCCGTCACCTTCATTGGCGCCATCTGCTGGATTGCTTTCTTTTCATACCTGATGGTGTGGTGGGCTCACCAGGTACACTGTTCCATTCTATCTCTGACTCCTTTATTGTAGGGTTGCAGCAGTCAGGGTGTTGAATGTGTGAGCAAAGCAGCTAATCCCATCTAATCTGCCCTGATCCACAGCCTGCTGAAACTCTATTTTAACGGTACAATAGCAGCAACAGGCATGAAGCTGCACGTCATGTGTGCACCTGCTTCTAAGGCTTGCAAAACCTCTGCATGTAGTGCTGCTAAAATACAAACTAGAGCATGCAAAACATTGCTATGATCTCAACCTGTCACATCACTGCTCGAAAGCCAAACACAGCCGAGCATATAAAATGAAGCTTTGTTTCTTAAGATCTTGAAATTCTGATATTACTTAGCCGTGTGAATAATCTTTCAAATGTTTAGCAAAATGTTCATATTGTTCATCCACGTCACTGAAACTGATTCGATCAGCCATTCTACCCAGGTGACCCTTTTTGCAGTTTGTTCTTATATTTGGGCGATATATAAAGTGAAAAGACCAAAATGCTATTTGGAAATGAATTTTAAAAACAACAACAATAAAAAAAATAACCAAAGAATTAAAGAAAAAAAATCTGATTACAGCAACAAGAATATTTGGAGCAATGGTTGGGGCAAAGCAATGGGACCAACCCAAAGCGTCTCATACTCTCCAATCATGGAAGGAGACAACAATCACATATGTTACAAATTATACCTTTATTTGTCCTTTCAGGTTGGAGAAACTTTCTGGGTGACAGAGGAGATAATGGGTCTGACCATTCTGGCAGCTGGCACTTCAATCCCTGACCTGATCACCAGTGTGATTGTGGCACGGAAAGGCCTGGGTGATATGGCCGTGTCCAGCTCCGTGGGCTCCAACATCTTTGACATCACTGTGGGGTGAGTCCGGCAAATGCCATGGAAACACACTTAGAGCTTTAACAGAAATAAAGATGGACAACGCATCGCCAATTCCTCCCATTTCACAAAAATGAAGGCAAAATATCTCGGACATAACAGCCATCTTGGGCTGGTGTGGTCAACTGGAGCTAGAGTCCGTTCAGTAGCTAGCAGGCAGCTGTGGTATCGAATTTCAGGCAATCATCCAATGATCAAAAACCAAACTGATCAGAAAAATTGGCTCTTGAACATACATCAGCATGATAAGGATTACCTAAAGTGTCAGAAACTATATCTGGGAAAGTTAGATTTTTTGCCCAAGTCCTACCTGCCATAACTGAGAGGGAGGAGTTTATGACCTATACTGCAGCCCACCTGCAGGGGGCGATCCAGATGCTTTGGCTTCATTTTTAGGGAGCACTTACGTGTTGTTCAGGTCTCATAAACAGTCTCAGAGAAACACTTCTGTGCCTCCTCCTCCTCCTCCTCCCCCGTCTCCCCCCAGTCTGCCCTTCCCCTGGCTCCTCTACAACATCTTAAACGACTTCAAGCCGGTGGAGGTGAGCAGCAATGGCCTGTTCTGTGCCATCGTCCTCCTCTTCCTCATGCTCCTCTTCGTCATCATATCCATCGCAGCTTGCAAATGGAGAATGAGCAAGTTCCTGGGCTTCTTCATGTTCCTGCTCTACTTTGTCTTCCTCATCGTCAGCGTCATGCTGGAGGACAAAATCATCATCTGCCCCGTCACCATCTGAGAGGAAGTGAGTCCAACTGATTGGCAGAAACTGAAATATGGTCACATGTACGACTTTGTCAAACACACACACACACACACACACACACACACACACACACACACACCAACACACATTTTGCAGAGGCACGGGCTGAAACAGCCGTCCAGCAGTGGCACACAAGCCTGTACTACATTCTGCCACTCCCCTTTGTACCATGTGATTACGCTCAGTAGCCGCCGCTAAAACGAACTGATGGACAAGCTGTGCAATGCCACATGAGATGGGAAATTTTGACTGAAGATCACGAGAGATTATTGTTGTTTATTTTTTTCAGCTAAAGGACCCTGCAGCAGTATCCTCCGCCCCTCAGAAAGCAGCCAACTTGAGCATTTAAACTGAGAGCGGGGGCTCAAAGAGACTTTAGGTTTTGTTTTAATGGTCGTGGAACTAAAAAAAACAAAAGGAAGGGTCGGGGCAAAACACAACAACTGCTCCATTAACGTTCATCATCAAAGAGAGATATCTAGTGTCACAGACTCGATTGTGTTTCCAGATACAGTACATTGCATTGTCAGAAATTCATGCTTTATTTTCCATTCATGTATATCTATAATAGGATGTGCTAAGTAGTGACAGTAGAGTGCAAGCAGGCAGAATGGATGAAGATCAAAGTGGCTGAGTTGTTGTCACGCTCCATACTTCTGTTTTTATCTCTACGTCCCAACGATATTCTGGCTGGCTTTCATTTACTCAGACCGTGACTCTTTCTGCTCTGTCTGCCTTTACATGAACCACTTTAGAGAGATTACTTCAGTATCCACACTGATGCTGCATGACTTTCATGAATGTAATAAACAGGCCAGTGTCCCAGTGGATGATGCAGTCAAGATTAGTGAGCGTCTTCTTCCGTAATGTCGTCATGTGAAACAGCTCTGTTGGCACACCAGGAGTGTGACATGAAGAGTGAAATCTTAGAATGAAGCAGAAGCGTCAAGTCGTCAAGTCGACCCACCTTTTTTTCTCTGAACCTAAACGTGGACTGTTTCAGTTTGACATATTGTTTTGACTTTTTTTTTCTTCCTCTCATTTCAAAGAAGCAACATTTGAACATCTCTTAAGTCCATTCTGTTGTATAAAATCCATCCAGATGTGCACAGATTTTCAAGGCAGATTTAATAGGGATCCATCATTGCTGTCAGTGTTTTCATTCGCTGGACCACCTGTTGAAAGCACAATGCCCATCTTCAATCTGTATGTTTTTTATTCATATTTTATTTTTTTTGTGGCCTGCTTTCTATGTCAGAGAAATAAAGTAAAGCCGGGTGATATTTTGCATTTTATTCTCACAGTAATATTCAGAATGCTCCATCGGTGTCTGTGAACATCTCTGGGTAACATCCTCTGCTTTTTGTTTATTATAATAACGGCACATCATAGTACCTCATAACAACACAACACAAACAATGGCGCACTACTGCCTAAACATTTTCTGTATTTTCCTCCCAACAACGCTCCAGTATACTCAAGTGTAAATCTGATATCGTGTGTGTATGTTTCTTCCTGTATTACATAGTTGTTTTCAATTTCTTTTTAGCAAAATTCATCTGATTTTCCTGTTTAGATAGCCATGGAAATATCAATTCAAACACTTTAAACAACCCCGAAACAAAAATGATTCAATTTTACGATATCAAACCCCTGATTCATTTTTTTTAATGTTTTCATAAATCCATTTTTTTTGGTCAAAAGTACATATGAAAAAGATTTCCACAAAAAAAAAAAAATGATCCCAGTTATTCATTATCTTGCAATGTTAAAATCGAGTGTTTTATTGCGTGTTTATGTGGAATAAAAGATTTGTAAGCTGTATATATAAGCACCTAATCATAGAAACAACTTTTATTCTCAGACTCCAGATATACTCTGTCTTTGCAGTGTCATTTCTAACAAATGCCAGAAATGTCAGTATGAATGAGTGCGTGTGGAACTATCCATAAGAGTTTACCCACGACCAGTGTGAGTACCGGGACGGATGGTAAAATGCTTTTGTATTTCCCTTGTACTTTATGAAAGAATCGCATCATATTCATGTACTACTTGAACAGTGTAAAATACTGTGAAAACATATATTATTCAATCTGTATAAAGGTTATATGATCAAATGAATGAAGACTCAGATTTTCACTATTGGTGTTGGAGTGGTGGAGTCCAGCAGATCAAGCTGAGTATTTATACATGGTGATCTCGGGTCGGTTCTGTTATCTAACACTGATTTAGGTGGCGTGTGGTTTTCACGTCATTATTTCCGATTTAAAGCAGCCTCAACCAACTTAAATGTAGACTTCCAAAGGATTACTCTCAGTATGTAAATGCTAGTTATGTCAATAACCAACCGCTTTAAAATGTCCGGCTGTGGCTGCCTCACTGTGCTGATCAGACTTGCAGTGTCACCTTTGAGGATGGGATCTGCTTGAGCGTGACACAAGCCTCTTACAGCAGCATGCATGGCCTGCTGCCATGATCAGTGTGATGCAACGGTGGTTCACTGGACACCTGAGGACAACCAATGAAGGACACGCTCGCCTGTTTGTTCCCGTTGGCTATAAACTGCAGATAGTTACTCGCTGTACTTTGAATGTCTGCCAAACAACAAGCAAGAGAGCAAGCAAGAGCCAGACCTCAACACAATCGTTCTTGTGTTTCCCTTCAACCACTTATTTTCGCACATGAAAATGTAATTATGAAAGACTCTTTAATGTTACTTAAAGGGCAACTTGCATGGAGGACTGAGTTGGTTTATGGCTCACAAGAGGTACAAGATTCCAGATGAAGTGATGTCATTCACACAGGGGTAAAATATACCCTGATTATAGCCTTACAGGTTCTGACAGCATGCATAGAAAAACTCAAATAAAGCTCTGACTAACCCAACAACTGGTTCAACACTTGTGGATCACAGAGAACAACACCATAAAAGAGCAGTTTTTAGGGGTGTAAAATCAAGTTTCCTGCAGCATTTTTAAACCCTGAAGGCACAGTCTGGAGTTTTCTGGCAGACAAGCACTTTCTCGCAGAAACATTCTTTTGTCAGAAGTCATAAGTGATTCAGTTGAAGGAATCTTAACTTCCTTTTAGGCTTGAAAACATTTCAGATCTCATCCAAAAGGTGTCCTCAGTGTTAAACATTTGGTGGGGAGTCCCCAGCATTTATGAGGCAAGTTTTGAATGAGGGATGTCGTTACTGTTTTGTAGGTGGCTGTTAAGTGATGTCTTAGGCAACCACCCGTGTTTCATGAGGATCTTCTCATTTTGACCTAAATTACCTTTTTCACTCCTCTCTCAAACCGTCTGTCTTGTCTGTAAAGAATGTCTATATTCCTCAAATGAATGTCCCTTGCCCTTCGGATGTAGATGTACAGCTGAATCTCGTCCTGATGAGCTGGCTCTTCTGTGTTGTGCCATGCATCTGTGGAGCGGTTGTTTAGTCTCCCCTACGTACAGGTCTGAACACTCCTTGCTGCATTGGACAGCTTGTTTGGTATTTTGTCCTTAGGATGAACCAGTCTTTGTCTGAGGGTGCTGATGGGTTTGAAGTGCACCAGGATGCTGTTAGTTTCTCTGACACATCCACCACATATGGGACAACAGTACTGCTCAACTTGTTGTTCTTTCCTTCGTCAGGTGTTCCAGTGTGTTTTGTTGGTCTCTTTGTTGTTTTGATGAAGGCCCAGTTATAATAACCACATATTGTTAGTGCTCTTTTGATGTGTGTGTATGTGTTCCTTTTCTTTCCCTTCTGTCTTAGAGGGAACTTTTTGTGGCATTGCTGTCTTACTTTGACGCTTCAGTAATATCCTGTAGACTATAAGCTTCACATGTCATTCAGCATGGGGGGAAGGAGATAATAAATTAATTTTGATTTATGTCCAAACATTTCTTTCAAGATGGACTGAAAAGTGAATAAAATTAATTAATTTAATAAGGACATCCAACTGTTGTATGTTAATTCTCTCAATGGTTGTTTAATCATGGTAGATAAATTCAACAGAGCTATAAAATAAAAGAAGAATCTTAAATTCTAACCTGAGCTGTAATGAAGCTGCTGATATAGTTTTATTTTTATTAGCCAGAACATTTGTTGCTGCTCCAGGTCAACGTGAATAAGATTAACGCTGTCATTCACATTCCGAAGCGGAAGGTGGCGATCATGTGACTGAACATTTAAACATAACAGACGCAGAAGAAGAAGAGGCCGGAAGCATGCAGCTGTTATGGTTTTGTAACGGCAGTTCGACGCTGGCTGAACAAACGTCAGTCCGGGTACAGCGACTTTCCCCTCGTTGCCTCTGCGCCAGTCGATGTATGACAGAGCCGCATGGACCCGTCACACTCAGCGGGACCGGACGCTGCCGGTTCCGGTCCGCAACAGAGTCCTGTACCCGAGCTCTCCGCGGCGATGCGGGCTAAAATCGAGCGGAACCGGCAGCGGGCGTTGATGCTCCGCCAAGCCCGACTAGCGAGCCGTCCTTTGTTCGCCGTGGAGGGCGCAACGTCTGCCAAAGTGTCCAAGACCATCGATTCCGGGGCCGGCTTCTTCATCGAGGAGGAGGAGGGGGGCGGGGAGGAAGAGCAGAGGACCAGGAAGATCGCGCACCAGCCGGGTGTGTTGATGTGGTTCAGCGCGCGTGCAAATGTTGTTGTTTTGGAACATTACATTTATTTAACAGCTTGAATGAATTTGCTGATTCATGCTGGATTACAGAACACGCAGCGCCTTTTAAAACGTTTGTATTATTATTGGATGTCAAGATAAAGAAGGAAAAAAACAGGTTTTGCCCATTTTGTGTAGTGTTGAGCATTTCACTTATACCATAAGGTAAAGTGCATTCATGTGCTTTTTTTTTTTTTTTTACACGTTTTACATTTATTGCCAGAAAATTACCTATAATATCAGAAGTACATTTAATGTTAGATACTTTAAGACTCTTTTTCCAGTAGTATTTGTATAAATGACTTCTCCTTCTACTAAAGTAGTGGTTCTGAATGAGTGATTATGAATGTGTGTTTTGTGTCCAGCTCCGGTCATTCAGCCCGACTACCTGGTGTGTGATGACTGTCAGAAACCCTTCATGGACTCCTACCTCAGCAACAGCTTTGACCTGTGTGTCTGTGACAACTGCAGGTACTTACAGACACACATAAACGGGCGTGAAATCCAAATATAGTTGTTCAGGTTTTTTGTTTTAATTTAACTTTCAAATCTTGCATCAAAATACCCTTTCTGTTTGTTTTGTAGTTAATGTTTAAGTTAGTTATTGGTGAGATGCAGTTTGTTGTTCTTTGTTTGAGAAAGTTTGACAGAGGTCTCATCTGCACAACTGCTTGGGTTCTGTTTAATCGTTAATAGACAAAATAAAGACAAAACGCATTGTTTTCCTTCACTTATATACTTATACGATTAATCTGGTCAGTTTATTAATCTGCCCCTTTTGGACATTGTGTGTTTGAGACGAATGCGTAGCGTCTGAACTTGGCTTCCTCCACCAGGCAACTTGTCACCTGGATTTAACAACTTTCAAGGCAAAATAACAGATGGAAAATCAAAAAAAAAAATCAAAAAATGGCCCTGCATAGATTTTTATAATTGGTCTGATCCACTCCAGAAATATTTTATCTGTTACAGATAGCTCCATGAGTATTTGGACTGCGACACTATTTTTTGTGCCACCCCTTGGAATAAAGCTGAAAATTTGCACTTCAGTTCCATCCTGATTGCTTTCTTTCAAATCCATTGTTGTGGTAAGTGGAGGCAAAATAACAAAAATTGTATCACTGTCCAAATACCTAATGACATAACTGTACTTTGACAGATTTTCAGTTTAACAGAAGCCATTTTTTCTTTAATTAGGTTAAAGCTTAGGCCTTTTTTTTCTATATTCTGTCCCCATTATATCTCTGTTTTAAAATCCACTATCAACCTCTGGTACGATCACGTTTAAAATGGGGTAGTTGTCTCAAATCTTTGAATAGGTAAATTTAATCCTGAGTTAAATAAAATGAAGCATGATAGGAAACCTTATAGAGGACATTGTCTTTATACAATCAGAAGGCTGAAAATCACTGAGCTGGATTAACAAAGGAAGCTTCTTTCCAACTCAGAGACAATGAGGAGAAGCATAAGCTGATCTCGAGGACGGAGGCCAAGCAGCATTACCTGCTGAAGGACTGCGACCTGGACAAGAGAGAACCTCCGCTCAGGTTTATACTGAAGAAAAACCCTCATAACCCTCGCTGGGGAGACATGAAACTCTACCTCAAACTGCAGGTACTGACTGGAAGACATGTCTCATGTGACACTACATCTGACAACTAGGGTCACCTACTGTAGGTCAACCAGGCTCATCATACAATATGCGATACATGGCCCAGGGTAACAATAATATCTGTGATAATCGATGTACTGCAATACAATCATATGATACGTCATATCATTTGTCTGCCTCTATAAAAACCACTGCCTGCAAGTTCTCAGTATGCCATCATTCCAGTGTGAAATAGTCATACACTGCTAGACAGCAGAACAAGGCTTTCTTAAATTGGATCCAGTGTTTGTAGCATTGGCTTTATATTCGACCACAGCAATGGACTTCATACTACAGGCAGCCCTCTGGGACCAGAAAGGAAGCTTTGCTTTAAAGCATTCCATTCATCACTGCATGTTGACTCACGTTAGTTTTACCTACTTTCCTAATAATGAGACCAGTGTGATGGTGACTCACCAGGCTTTAAATTTTTGTGGTGTTGCCTGTGTACTTTACTCTCACCAGATAGTTTTTGTATACATCATAGTCTTTATAGATTTTGTGTTTGTCCCATTGGTGTTTTAAAACACCACAATAGCAGGTTTCAACCTATAGAGGGCAGTCACTCTGCCAAAAGAATGTCACAATCAGGACCTGAATAAACAAAACTCAACTACATTGTTTTTCAGAAAAAAACCCCCAGTAGTTTTAGGGTTTAGTTACTCTTTAATTCACAGGATTTTCACAAAAAAAAATTACCAGTCATTTGTCTGTTTATTTCTTGAGACATTTTTTTTTTTTTCATAGAATTTACAGAAAACTGTCTCTATATATCTTGATATCAAATTATCCATATCGTTATGAAATATTTTGTTCATATCACCCAGCTCTAAGCACTCCTACTAGAAACTCCTGAAATACAAAAGTATTGCATTTGTTTTATGTATCAACATGTAACATCTTTTAAAATGGATGCAGTTTTAAGAAATATGTGTCATGCTATTGTTTATTTCTCCCAGGAGTTTGGAATTTAAGGTTGGAGTTGGCTTCATTGTCTGTATTTGAATCTATTTTAAACGACCAGTGTATAGAATTTAAGAATATTCATCTGCAAACATGTAATATAATCTCTAAACTGTACGCTGTGTAAACATCAGTGTGTAATCACCTTAAATAACAAACCGTCACGTATATGTAATCTTAGACTTAGAAATTTAAAGTTACAAGGGAGAGGATCCTCCTCCCACAGAGAGCACGATCTTGGGCCACCATGTAGCCGAGAGCTTACAGAAAGTGTTTGCTTTGTATGTCGTAGTGGCATTTTAAAAAACCCCCAAAAAACAATGACAAACTCACCCTAGTAGGAAGCGACAAAGAAGAAGGAGCACAAGTCAGTAGACTGCTCGAAGTTTGTTCCAAGTTTGCTAACCTACTTTACTCTAATTGAAGGATCATACACAGACGCCCCGTAGTTCTCCTACATGCCTGGAGAGGGAGGGGCCAGCGAGGCAGTGGTCTGTTGCATACATTCTACTACCCCACCACTAGATGTCGCTAATGTTCAACCATTAGTCCTTAAAGGCCAAGGCAATCTGCTTACAAGATATTTGCAACCTGATTGGCTCAATTCTAAAAGTCACATATTGCTCTGATATAACAATTCATTTGCAGAGGTCTGAAAATTTTTATAGACTCAATAATTCATCAGTCAAAAGAAAAGTTGGTAATCAATAAGTCTTAACTCAAAGCCACAAAGGTTTTGGTGGAAGGCCAAATAACCACCTCACAGATTGATGTGTTTTAGTTTCTATGCACGTTGTGTGTTGTTGGGTTTCTAGGTGGAGAAGAGGTGTATGGAGGTGTGGGGATCAGAGGAAGCACTGGAGGAGGCCAAAGAGACAAGGGAGGAGACCAGAGAGGTGCAGAAACAAAAACGCTTCAACAAGAAAGTCAAAGGTCGGCTTCCTGTTCAAGCTAAAGGAAAAAAAAAAAGTCAGTGTGAGCGTCCGTTCGATCTGTTTTGAGTAAGGGTTTTTTTGTTTCGTTAATATGGCAGAGCTGCGCAGGGCGGTGAGGAGCAGCATGTGGACCAAAGACACCAGCGTTCACCAGCATCAGTACGGAGCCGAGGAGCTAGTGGATCCAGAGGAGGACCTCTACAAGAAAACCTGCACCACCTGCGGACATGAACTCACCTACGAGAAGATGTAGATGCACAGAAACACAGACTGTTAAACGTTCAGCTCACAGAGTCACTCCCTCTCCTTTTCATTCGGGTATTTATTTGTTTTTTCTCTGATTAATAAAAATCAATCACAAGCGGCCAAATCACTCTCTGGATGATACAGTTAGGTCCAGAACTATTTGGACAGTGATAGTTTTTTTCATTTTCCTGTATCGTCCACCATAATGAGTTTGATATAAAACAATCAAGATTTGATCAAAGTGCAGACTTTCAGCTTTAATTTAAGAGGTTTCACAAGAATATGGTATTTACTATTTAGGAATTATAGCTATTTTATACAGACTACCTCCATTTTCAGAAAATTAATTGGACAATTGACTGACAGCAGTTTCATGGCCAGGTGTAGTCCGTTTCCTTGTAACTTCAAGACAAATGAAGCAGATAAAAGGTCTGGAGTTGATTTCAGGTGTTGAATTGACATTTCACAGCTGTTTGACTGGAGCTATCGATATGAAGTCCAAAGAAATATCAATTCAAGTGAAGGAAATCGTAATTAGGCTAAAAAAAACAAAAACAAAATAAATGTATCTGAAATAGCAAAAACTTAAGGAATGGCCAAATCAACAATTTGGTACATTCTTAAGAAGAATGTACTTGTGAGCTCAACAACATTAAAAGGCTTGGAAGACTACGGAAAACTACAGTGATTGATCACAGAATCATTTCCTTCGTGAAAAGAAACCCCTTCACAACAAGAATACTCTGGAGATGAAAGGCATATCATTGTCAAAGTCTACAATCAAGAGACGCCCTCATGGATGTGAATACAGAGGGTTTACAACAAGGTGCCAACCGCTGGTAACATTCAACAACAGGAAGACTAGATGACATTTAAGAAAGTCTGCCAAGTTCTGGAATCAGATCCTTTGGACAGATTAAACCAGGATAAACTTGTATCAGAATGATGGAAAGAGAAAAGTGTGGAGAAGAAAAGGAAAAGTTCATGATCAAAAGCACCACGTGTCAAACATGGTGGCGGCAGTGTTGTAGCATGGGCATGCATGGCTGCCAATGGCGGCTCACTGGTGTTTATTGATGATGTGACTGCTGATAGAAGTATCAGGATGTATTCTGAGGTGTATAGGGCTGTAATCTCTGCTCACATTCTGCCAAATGTTTCATTTTGTTTTGTTTTCTGCTGCTTATCCGGGTCTGGGTTGTGGGGACAACAGTTTGAGCAGGGAGATCCAGACGCTCCTCTCCCAGGCCACTTCCACCAACTCCTCCGGGGGGACACCAAGACGTTCCCAAGCCAGCCGAGAGATATAATCTCTCCAGCATGTCCTTGGTCTGCCCCGGGGTCTCCTCCCGGATGGGCATTCCGGAAACACCTCCCCAGGGAGACGTCCAGGAGGCATCCTGACCAGATGTCCGAACCACCTCAGCTGGCTCCTCTCAACGCGGAGGAGCAGCGGCTCTACTCTGAGCTCCTCCCGGATGTCTGAGCTCCTCACCCTATCTCTAAGGCTGAGCCCAGCCACCCTGCGAAGGAAGCTCATTTCGGCCGTTTGTATTCGCAATCTCATTCTTTCGGTCACTACCCAGAGCTCATGACCATAGGTGAGAGTTGGGACGTAGATTGACCTGTAAATTGAAAGCTTTGCCTTCTGGCTCAGCTCTCTCTTCACCACAACAGACCGCTTCAGCGTCCGCATCACTGCCGACGCTGCGACATTCAGCCAAATGTACAAAGCTGATATGATGGTGCTTCACAAAATAATTTTGAGCACCTTAAAATTGAGATAATCTTTATAAAATGGCTGTCATTTTCTAAACAGTAAATGCCATATATTTGTGAAACATAAGGTGAAAATCTGCACTTTGATCACATATTGGTTTGTTTAATTTCAAATCAATTGCGGTGGTGTATTGAGGCAAAATAACTTTTTTTATTGTCCAAATACTTCTGGACCTAACTGTACATAGAGGTTGTAATTTTTATTTTTGAATTAGTCAAACAGAAGAAAAATAAATTCCAACTATTTTCACATTAATCCCAGCACACAGTTTTGGACCGCTGATTTTTGATTCAGTGAAATACTATTTTTTTCAATATCTTTTAGCTAAACAGGTTTTAAGTTAATCATAAAAGCAATTTTCAAATGAAACAAAAAAAAAAAAAAAAGGTTAGTTGCACCCTTGTGGTTAGTTTTATTTTTAGTAATCACAGCCAATTTGTTACACTTTCTGTTCCTGACTTAGTGTGGATTCTGTCTTTCAGCGGCTAAATAAGGAAGGCCTGACACTGAAACCTGAAAATGCTGCGTTGTGTAAAATTGTAAATTGTGGGGAAGGACCAACACCTTGAAGAAATGTCAATTGAATTCTTTTTGTAGGATTTCACGTTTTTTGGCTGAATCCAAAGGATTTACAGATGAGTCCTCTTGCTGCACTCACCCTCCTCGCATCATATCCTCAACTTTACAGCATTATATGGAGGAAGAAAACTCTCATGGAAATAATTTCCTTTATTCCCTCATTTCTTCCATAATCTATTCCTTCAATTTTAATTAATTCTACAACTCAAAAAATGTTAATAAACATGTTTACAATGTATTCATCTATGAATGAACAGACTTAATTACTATTTTACATTTTAATTGACAAAGAAACAGTTGAAATACTTAGTTGTTTCCATGACATTTGTGGACCTCCTTTCAAGAAGTCACATCTCAACATGGATTAGTAAACAAATGGATTATGAATTGTGGAATCCGTCAGGCTGACCTGAAGGTGCTGGTAAATGGTTCAGACTTGGCATGTGATGTTAAATACCTTTTGGTATCAGCTGAAAATATAAACGAGCATCATTGTCCAGATATTTCCAAAAGGTTGCTGTTGAGAACTTCCTGATGATCCTTTCAGAGTGATCATAAAGTTTAAAAACTGTGCAGAATGTTATTTACAGCTGTGTAAAATTATGTCAAGTTTTGATTAAACCAGTCTTTTTGATAGAGTTTAAGCTCTTATGCAGTGCAGACTGCACGTCCATTCATCGTAGTTAGAAATGTAAATATGAA
Source organism: Mola mola (assembly GCA_001698575.1). Taxonomy (NCBI): domain Eukaryota; kingdom Metazoa; phylum Chordata; class Actinopteri; order Tetraodontiformes; family Molidae; genus Mola; species Mola mola. The sequence goes on along the minus strand of KV751376.1, from coordinate 1,974,511 downwards.
TTGAAGAAATAATTTAAGTTTGACATTTTTGTTCAGCTTGCCTCATAGAGTTCCCCTCTTCACCTCCCCGATAGGAATAGATTGTTCATGTCTTAATTTCAGATTTAGAGAGAATTTCAGAAATACAAATGACATCTAGTTTGTGGGAACCCAAACCTTGTATCATGTAATTACTAAAGAGTATTTTCTTTACGTCATCCTGGCTGGTTTGCATTTTTTGTTCATAAGCTAGAGATTTTGTGACTCTCCATGTCTCCTTTTTCTAGTCTAAGTCAGTTCTGTTCAGCTTGCCGTTTCAAGGTGCAAGAGATACCCAGCTTCTACAGATTTCAGGGACCAAACTATATTTTCAACTAACTCACTTTTTTGGAATACCGCTCTATCGTTTTATTTTAATCATTTCAAGAAAAATAACCTACCTCGTTAAAAATAAAATGCATTTGTTCCTTATTTAAAGTCCTGTTCCAGCCATTGAGTCAATCTGCAATTTAATTTCATAAAATTATCAGGGATCTTCTGACTTTTAAACTAGTCTACTATATATGATAGGATAAATTCAGTGATACATGTTTCATAGATTCCTAGGAAGAAGATGAAAAGGTACTTGTACAAGGTCGCCTACAAGTTGATGCACAGGAATAGTTTTGTTTCTACAACATTAAGATCCGCCCCCACAAATTTAGGTTTTCTGCTTAGAAGAGCCAGGAGAATTTAGAATTTGTTTTTTGAATTGTCATTTTGGGATTGCAGAACAAAAGCAGGCGTTCTCAGACATGATGTTGACTGTTTATTTCAGAAATGTGTGTCATAGCACAAAAGGTGAAAATGTCATTTTCTGTCAATCTCAGACATCAACCAACCAGACCAAGTCACGGCTTGGAAAAAGAGCCACGAGACCCCATAAAAGCAAAAAGCAAGCATGTGAAAGTAGAGTTCTTTATTATTCGTTTCTTGGAGACAGCGGTAGTTCATGGTTTGTGTAGTAACAGTGGAAAGTCACTGGCAATAATTGTAAATAATCTTTTGAATACATATTAAATGGTCGAGTGAACTTAAATTCTCCAGAAAGTTGTGATTTTAAAGATTTAAAAAAAAAAAAATTGTGTACATCAAGGTGACATAGCGTTCAAACTGATGTTGGCAGCTTGACAGTTGAGACTGCTGTAAATCCCTGCAGTCTCAAGCTTGAAGACAACGTCACAGTCTAATTCGCCCTCTCCTGATGTGTCCACGGAGACAATACTGAACATCTCATACGGAGGAATCAGCACTTCATCCTCGTCCGAGTCAAACTCTGAGTAAGACTTCAGATAGGCCCCGAAACACGTGTGGATCTCAAAGCAGGACCTCCGTCCGAACTGGAGCAGGTCCTTGTTGAGGGAGCTGGAGGCGAAGGAGCCGAAGCGTATTACTTGTCCGGGTTCCCCGGTGAAGAGCAGCCTGCTCCTCCGGTAGCTGGTGTAGCAGCTGCGTTGATTGAGTTTTAGGCGGTGGATGGCGTCCGTCAACAGAAAATGAAGGCTGTGGAACTCAAATGAGGTCTTGTAGGAGGCCTTCCCCTTGCGGACTGCTCGGTTGAGGTTGTCATATGACCCAGCTGTGAAGGCACACAGGGCCCTGAGGTGGTTCCAGGACAGGGGGTCGTAGAGGTCCTTAGTCTTCATGGCCTTCAAGGCACAACTTTCAGTGTAGGCGGAGTTCAGACCTTCTCTGATGCTCCTCGGGAGGTAGTAACGTTTCACCCTGGTCAGCATCTTCTGGGAGCAGCCATAGTACATGTCGTCGATGGAGTCCGGAGACAAGCTGAGAGGGATCCTGATGATCCCGGCCGCAGATACATTCACTGAGGCATTTGTTGTTTTATGAACAGCAACCTGAACCAAGACATTTGAAACATTGACAGGACCTTTCTGAGGTGATGTTATCTCAACAGCAGAACTCTTCGGAGGTGCCAGTGTGGTGCCACGTTCAAGCAACTGTACAAAAACAAGACCGCGTATTGAGATGCAGGACTGAAAAATGAAGTTTTTTCTTCAACATACCAGGATTTGTTATCTGGCTTCACTAAACCTAACAATCACAGCGATGGTTTCTCAACCGAGGACATGAACAGGAACATAGTCTATGTCCCATGTAAATATGTATATATTGTGTAGATATTCAAATATATCTAAATAAATAGTTAACAGTAAACTAGCACTGCCATTTTAGTGTTACAGTATTTTAAGTTGAAAGTCCATTAATATGTTATATACAGGTATGTGAAGAGAAAAGAGATACAGTATGTTTGAAATTAATAGGAAAATATATCTACACATTTGTATGTATGTTCTTTTAATAAACTTGCATATATGAATTGAATATATATAATTATTATTTGTAATATATGTGTGTAAAATATAAAATAAAATTATATATGAACTTATATCTTCATGTATCCATAGAATGAATAAATGTGATAGTAATATTGCCATATAGGTAACATGTATGGAAATATCACTCTTGATACAGGGACACTGTCATAATACATTTCTGTATGGGATCATCCAGATCAGAGCAACACAGCTACAAAACGCAGGAAAAACTGAAAGAAATATATCTAATATAAATATTTTTAGTTACATTTATGCTTTACATTAAATGTGTTGCCTATAGTTATTCTTTTGATGCGTGTTTAAGAGCTTTTTTTTTAGGCTGCAACCCCAAAAACCTGTTTAACAGAGTTGTGAGCAACATAAATGAATAATTAAAAGGAGACTTTCGTATCTTTAAAATACAAGGCTTTGTCTTTTTTTCCAGTTATTTTCTGTGGTAGGATGCTGTAAGTGCACACATGCATGGCGAAATTTCATTAAGAGCAAAGAAATTTCAGTGAAGATGTCCAACATAGGAGTGCACCTCATTATCTGATCACAGAGCTCCAACATCTGAATGATTGGGACTTTTACTAGAAATTTGATTGTCAGTAAGCGTCCCTTTTAAACTTACTCAATTGAGCTTATGCTGCTCCTATAATAAGTGAACCAGCTTCGTAACAGTAAAAACCCCAGAGGTAACCCTGATGTTACCACGCAAATCACAAATCATGCTTTATAATACAGGCCTCTGGGCTGAAGTTGCCATTATTGGAACTGAGGCCACTTTTGTATATGTGAAAGGACATTCTAGCAGTTAAGTTCCTCGTGCGAAACATGAAGATGTAGCCATTTTTTTTTTTTTGTAGTATGGATTATGCCTAAAGTTACTGGAACCTAAATTTCCTGTAATACATCATACTGCTCTTAAAATCTAGGCCCTAAGTTTGCTCAAATGAATGCTTTTATGTCCTCAGAGGCTTACTTTTTCCAGAATTTGGAAAACTTACAAAAGGCAACATACAAATATTCACAGACTGAGTGGTCCTGAGCGCATTTGATGAAATGCCCCTTTAAATCTAACTCATATCACAATATATGTAAAGGACATATGGTCAAATATTGCTTGGAGAGGTCAAGACTCATGACTTCAGTGCATTTCCTGGCTACCTGCAGGTGTAAAAGATGCTATTGGTAATAAGGTTTGGGTATAAGATCTTCTGCAGTTGAATCTGTTAATGTAATTCAGTGAATACTTCAAATACATAATAGGTAGGTGAAATCTACACGAATAGTTAATATGCAATGTTATAATCCTACTGAACACATCTGTTACCTTACCGTCATTGAATTCAGGGGTCTTATCCTCACGCAGAGGCAGCAGAGGACAACCACCACCAACATGTCACTTTCAAAATGACTGAAGATACCTGAGAGAGAAAAGTTATTTTTCAGCTGTCAAGACAGATCATGGCGTAAAAAAGTTTTTGCTCTTACCAGGTAACGGTGCAGCAGGTACAACTGTCAGCCAGTGAAGTCTTTGGTCTGTATGATGCTGCTACCAGTTCTTATAGCAGAGCGGGTGTGGCTTCGTACAGGACAGAGTTGCAATGTAAAATCCACCGTCGCGCAAGGCCTCCACTTAATTACCACAGATTTCCCCATTTTAAGCCAACAAAATAACTCAGTTCCATATGGTTTCCAGCCATCAGTATGAAAAGTGCTGACAGTGACTGTCTGAAGTGAGTTTCTTTTGTTAATTCTGCAATGTCAGTTATCACACACCACCCAAGCACAATCAGAGCCTGCAGACCCTCACCCCACCTGATGGACTGCAGGAAGTGACAGTGTAAGATGTCTCAATCGGGTCTAGATCACATTGTATGAGAATTGGAGTTATTTGTACAAAAATTACAGTACTGAACGACAATCTTGGTTTCTAAACAAAAAATTCCAATGGGGAAGAAAGCCAATATTCTCAGAATTCTCAAAATCTAATTAACTGGAATGTGGAAAAAGCTACGCATTCAATTTCCTAGCTCAAGAGGAATGACCACTGATGAAATGTCTGTCAAACCAAGTGAAAACCCCTTTGAAAGTCCCTCTAACCGCTTTCTGAATCTGCATATTTGATGACTAAAGATTTCAGAGTGCCGTGACAATTCATTGGAGTGATTAGGCAAAGGTGCCGGACATCCAGCTGTTCTGCATATTAGTATCAGAATTTTACACATTTCCATGTTTTTTTATTTTTAAAGTAGGTTTGCAAAAAGGTTTATACATCATTGTAAACCACCGTTTTAAAACTTTCTGGGCTG
>KV751376.1:1940728-1969680 GCA_001698575.1 Mola mola | reverse complement strand
AACTTTTTAGGTGACCCTGAACAAGTAGCTCTTCCCAGATTCAAGCCGTTTCAAACATGGCTGAATTACTACAATGTTAGAGCTCACCATTGTATAGTGGTATAGTTTACAAGTCAAGATACAAGAGTTAAGCTCCAGCTTTCTGGAACTACAGAAACTTTCTTGGATCCCCAAAACCTTTAGGCAAAGATTTAGAAATCCAAACCAGTTTAAGGCCATGAAGGGATTTTTTTTATTGGGGAAAAAATGGGCTGGAGCATGTAGAAATTTGAATACAAAATTTTACCATTTACATTTTAAACTCATTTAAGACCCCACTGTAGTGAATTATGACAAATTTATTTATTTAACAATGTGACACTGTACAATGATAGTCGAGATTAAAATTCAAAGGCGGTTTGAACATCAGACGTATTAAATGCGAAAGCATCTTCTGTAGTTTCGACCTTCACTTCCTCAATGTCGCCCTAAAAATAGAACTTGTCAGAAACTGCAAACTTAATTGGCTTCAGATAGTTTCATTTTGCAAAAAACACACTTGAATGATCTGCTCAAGCATCAACTGTTGTGAAACTTAAATGCAACTTTAAAATGAAACTGTTTGCAGCAGGTGGCTACTTACATCACTAAAGTACTTCTCTATGAGTTTATGTGCAGCCTGGTACACCACGTTATTGTCATGGTTCTGCAGCATCTCAATCCGATCCAGTCCTCCAAGTTCTTCAATCAACAGGCTAAGTTTCTCAGTCTCACCCATTTTCTCTGCAGCCTGTGAAGTCACAGTCGTTAACAGAACCCACCTGTTAGGTACTGTAACATGTTTTAGACCAGAATCACACCACCCCCTCACCATGAAGATGTTGTTTATGGCATCCAGTATGACCAGAATCACTTTCGCATCTTTGACCTGCAGCAGGTTGACGATGGCCTCCAGAGCTCCACTCTGCACCAGTGTGACAACCTGCTCCACAGTGCCCCCGCTGGTGAAGTTTGTCACTGCCCATACTGCCTCCCTTTGAGTCTTGAAGTCTCCCTGAAAGGGGAAAAAAAAAAAAAAAAAAAAAAAAAAAAAACAAACACCAACTCAGAGTTATGATACTGGGTTCCACAGAATTTTGAAAGATAAAGGCTGGAATTTGGCCATCTTGAGCCTTGTACCTTTGGTTGCTGGAGATTGTAAAACAAAGATCCCTAAACAAGATGAAGATCAAAGGTGAAAATATCAATTTTTAACAGTGTCCATGTTAAGCTGGGGCTGCACTACATCAGTCCCTAGAAGAATATGACTGAGTCTACACTGTCTTCATATCGTTTTGACCAAAAACAGGCTCATTTAACTGCGCCATGTGAGGCTCACAGAACACGTTGCTGTGTCACGTGTGCTTAATCGCCACTGCCTAGAGAGGATGGTACAATCTGCGATAAACTCAAATGATCCTGTCTAAAGCTATGAATTCTATCGCAGCATCAATCTGTTCACGGTCACTACCGTTTATCATCCATGTTCAATACAGAAAACGACATGTGAGGTACCAATTTACACGTTGACACACAAAAAGCACATTAGTTGGTGGTTTGAACTGTTTTGCGTGTGTTAGGTGTGATGCGTAAAATGCTTCTACCTCGAGTGCTCCTATAAAAAGAGTTGGGATTAATAGTGGTTTCAAATCTGCCAACATGTGACAATTTATAGGAAATACATGTATAACTGAGTTTCAATCAGAAAGCCCATTTCCAGTTGAAGTTTTAGTACCAGTATGTTCTGACAAGAATTTAAGGTCCAGGTCATGCTTAAGAAAAATGAACCATACGAGTTTCCAGTCTATCCTGTGGTATTTACAGGCTTATCACACAGCTGACTTAAATAGACCAGAACATACACAATACCGAATATTTCTAATCATCATCTACTCACTTTTCTGAGCTGTTCTACCAGAGGAGGGAGCAGGCCGCAGGTGATGAGCTGCTGGATCTGTTTGCAAGGTCCTGCAGCTATGTTGGACAATGCCCAGGCTGCCTCCTTTTGCACACTGGGCTTCGGGTGCCTCATCAGTTGAGGAAGAATGTTCAGAACACCGGCATCAACAGCCATCTGGGTCTGCAGGTCCGAGCCGCTTACTATGTTCCCGATGGAACGGAGCGCCGGCGTCTGCAGGTCAGAATCTGATTTTATTGCCAGGTATGTGTAAACATAGTAGGAATTTGACTCTAGATTTTCTGTCTTGACACATGAAGACAAGGAAAATATATATACATTGACATTTGAAAGTGGAATGTTGTACAATAATGTGCAAATGTTCATGAGGTTGACAGTTGGCATATGGGGAGTTCTGGGAGAAAAAAAAAACAAAAAACAAAAAACTGTTTTTGAATCTGGTGGTTTTGGCAAACACAGCTCTGTAGCGCCTACCAGAGGGAAGCAGTCTGAACAGTTTGTGTCCGGGGTCTGCAGTGATTATACATGCCCTGTTCCCGTCTCTGGACCTGTAAAGGTCCTGGATGGAGAGCAGGTCAGCTCCAGTGATCTTCTCTGCAGACCCTATAGTCCGTTACAGTCTGTGCCTGTCCTGTTTGGTAACAGATCCAAACCAGACAATGATGGAAGTGCAGAGAACAGACTGGATGATGGTGGTATAGAAGATGACCAGCAGCTCCCGAGGTAGGTTGAACTTCCTCAGCTGATGCAGAAAGTACAACATCTGGCGGGCCTTCTTCCTGAGAGTCTATGTGGGAGGTCCACTTCAGGTCCTGGGAGACTGTGGTTCCCAAGAACTTGAATGAGTCCACACTAGACACTGTTCCGTTGAGGATTGTGGGGGGTAGGGTGGGCAGGTTCCTCCTGAAATACACCATCATCTCCACAGTCTTGAGGATTCAGCTCCAGGTGGTTCTGACCACACCAGACTGTCCACCTCGTGCCTGTAGACAGACTCATCACCGTCCTGGATGAGGCCGATGACCGTTGTGTCATCTGCAAACTTCAGAAGTTTCACAGACAGGTCATCTGAGGTGCAGAGGGAGAAAAGCAGTGGGGAAAGAACACACCCCTGGGGGCGCCAGTGCTAACGGTACAGATGTTGAAGATGCTTCCCAGCCTCACTTGCTGTCTGTCGGTGAGGAAGTTGTAAATCCACTGACAGGTGGAGGCCGGCACGGTGAGCTGGGAGAGTTTATCCTTCAGGATTCCCGGGATGATGGTGATGAACGCCGAGCTGAAGTCCTAAAACAGGATCTGTGCGTATGTCCCTGGGGAGTCAAGGTGTTGGAGGATAAAGTGCAGTCCAATGTTACAGCCACCGACCTGTTTGCCCGGTAGGCAAACTGCAGGGGGTCCAGCAGGGGTCCTGTGATGTCCTTCAGCTGATTCAGCACCAGTCTCGAAGGATTTCATGAGTCCTGTAGTTATTCAACCCTGTGATGGTGGAGCGTTTGAGGCAGGAGGGAACCTCACACAGCTCCAGAGATCTGCGTGAAGATCGGGGTCAGCTTAGGTTCTCAGGCAGGAAGGGGACAGTCAGGTCCTGGAGCCTTCCTGATCTTCTGCCTCTTCAGCAGCCATTAGCCAGGTGTATCGCCGGGAGTGCAGTGCGTAGTCCTCGCTGCCTCAGCTTTATGAGTTTTATGATGCCCCATCGGCATCTGCGTTTCCTGGCAACTCCTTAAAGAGCTGCTGCGCCTCTGACCAAAGTGTGAATAACTTTCAGGGTTAGTGAAAAGTGGCGGAAAGTGAAGCGGAGACGAGTCTCGTGTTTAAGAGTTCATCTCTGCTGAAGTGAGCCATGATGAGTGACAGGCTAAGAAAAGCAAAAAAGATCATCCATAGAGCGGAGAGAAACACCAAGGCAGCACCACCTTATCGTGATCACAGCGATTACAGGACGCTTAAGGTTTGTTAAGGGGCAGAATGAGCCAATAACACACTACCATGACACTGAGCTCACTGTGGCTCATCAACTCCACCAGCCGTGGGATGATGCCGGTTGTCACGACGACCTCAATGCGGTCATTGTCACCGTCTGACAGATAGGAGATGGCCCAACACGCATCCGACAGGACGTCCTTATCGGAGAGATGGAGCAGCTGGATCAGAGATGGAAGCACCTGACGGACAGTTGTAGCACGTTAAGCATCTTTATGGACTGACAATATTCTGTAGCACTGGGGTCAGGCTTTTTAAAATCACGGAGCTGTGAGGCTGCTCACCTGCAGCACTGCAGACAGCGGAGGACACGGGTTCTTATTTCGACACAAGTTGGACAGTGTCCATGTTAGGTTGCGCAGGTATCCAACCTGGAACAACAACGATCTGGCATTGATTCTAATTGGATATGATTCCATGTTAGTGATTAAATTTCAAAGACCAGTTTTGAGTTGGCACCTACAGTACACATGAATTGCAATGGGACGAATATCAAATCGCAAATTCATTTAGAATCGCTGAGTGCTTTTGTATACGATGTAGGCTTGTTCTGAGATGCCAGGACTGGTTGTTTGGTGGAGGTGGCCTGTAAAGGCACTTACTGGTGTGTCCGGAGAGATGCGGGCCAGTAAAGCTGGGATAACATTGCACTCAATCAGGACATCTCGATAAGCTGGACCGTCACCTGTTGAGCAGCTTGTGCAATTAGTACAGCAAGTCAGGAAATACTGTAGATTCTTTTGACAATGTTGACCCTTTACAGTCAAGACATGCAAATCAATTATCCACAATTCTTCAAGTGGTGTATTTTAGGAAGACCCATTTCCATTTGAGGCGTTGATTTGTTTTATTCCAGAGTTCAAATATTCATTGAACTTGATACGTTACCTGCAATGTTTCCAAGAGCCCAGACGGCCTGTTCGCTGATGTGCAACATCGGTGAGGCCAGCAAAGCGATGAAAGCCGGTACGGCCCCATGTTCCACCACCTGAGACAGAAACGTGTTGAACTTCAGTAGAGTTCAAAGATGTTTGAGGTACAACACTATGACACGAGCACAACTTAATCTGCAGATAAACAGGGTCAGTCAGAATTAACACCGAGGTAACCATGTTTCAGCAGTGATTGCACCTGCTGAGTGTGCCAAGATGTTCCAGAAGCGACGTTTGTTAGCGCCCAAGCCGCTTCAAACTGCAGAGTCGGCTCATCGTCCATGCACAGGAAGGTCACGAAGCGGGACAGCAGACCAGCATCTATGATCTCCTTCAGAGGAGGGTTACGCTCCTGAGAGAGCAGCTTCCTGAAGAGTGAAGGAAAGAACTGTACATTTTATAGTTTCAATGGACAGAAAGTAGGGACATGAAGTATTCTATGTACCTCAATATGTTTGTCACCAGAAGCTCAAAATTATAAAAGTTGACAGTTTTCACACTTGTGATATGTAGTTTCTGTTAAGAGTTTATACTAACCGGCCCTTTTTGGGGATGCTTGGACTCAGGTGATTGTTAGAAAACAAAAGGGTGGAATCACTCACATATGAATTAAAATATCTAAGATAAATAAATTACTTTCGCACAAGTGTACAGCCCCATGGTACCAAGTCACCAGTGGCAGAGCGATGTGTCAGTCAACTGGAGGAAGAAGCGCATTAATCTTTACCAGGGACCCAGTTTCACCAGAAACGCATCACATTTCTGCACGATGGTTTCTATGCACGCGCATGCAAGCAAGTCTTTAAAGCCACCAGAGCAAAGCTGACGGCTCACCTGGCTAACTGACAGCCTCGGGTTTGGGACTGCTTGCAGTCGGAGTTCACGGCTTTAATGATCTCCTCAACCGACAGAGAGGTCACCTAGAAGACAGACACAGCGTTGAAAAGCCGCGCGGCTTCGGCGCGCAGCGGTCGCGGGGTTTGCGCGGACCCACCAGCTCGTTGGAGGTGAAGTCGGGGGAGAGGGCCTCCTCGTCCGGCAGGGACGACAGCGTTATGTTTCTCCTCTTCAGGAAACTCTCATCCTTGTGTGCTTTGCGCAGCTCCACGCACTCGGTGATCCTCTTCTCCCTGAGTTTCTGCAAGCGGCCAAGAGTCAGTGCGCATCGATACACTGAAAAAGAGGGGAAAAACTCGTTAACTTACGGCCGGATCTTTCCCCTTGTTCTTAAATTTGGAGATGCGCTCCTCGGTAACGTTCTTGGTGGGCATGGCGGTGTTTTGCGCACGGCGGACACGTCCTCCCTCTGGTTGGGCCATACCGGGGACCTCAGGAACCCTTATAGACCCTCACGGGCCCTCAGGTGGCCCTAATTTGCTCTGATTGATTCGCTATTCACGTGCAGCTGCGGTCGTTTCCGTCGAGTGACCGAACTTCCTCTGCAGGGCCCATTGACGCAAACTCTCAATGGACCTTTTTCATGGGCTGCTGACGAAGTGACGTCGAAATGAGGTTCAAATAGAAATAAAATATAGAAATGTGTGCGACGATTTGATTTCGCTACACACGTTTACTTTTTTGTATCTCCCAAAACTTAAATAGAAAAAGTAAAGTTTTTCGTAATTGAATCCTGAATATTACTCTCATATACTCTTTATTATTCGCACATGAAGTGAAATATTTCAAGCATTTTTCGTGTTGCCTAATGAGTCTAGAATATTTTTTTGAATTTAACGCAGTATTCTAATTTTTTCAGATGCACTAGTGGAGATTTTTTTTTTTTTTCAGGGCCATCAGCTCCAAATGGAGCCAGTTACGTAGGCAGCATTTAAGTTCTGGTAAAACTGGGCCATCTGGGTTTTCAGTAGGTTTGTGTGTAACCTCAGATTGCCACAGTTATGGCGGTCCATGCTCGCCTCTTCTATCACCTCCTGTTGCAGCCTGCCGTCCACTCGGTGGAGCAGGTTATCAGCTGCAAGCCGGGATCCTCCTGCAAGTTTCGAGCCCGACACCAAAGGACTTTTTTCCATCGGAGCCGGAGCCCCCGACACAGGTTTTGACAATAGATGGCAGCAAAACATAGCTCTGATCTGCCATATGTGAGTGTCGAGGTTAATATAATGAACCTCTGTTCAATATGTTGCTCAATCAAAGAAACTTTAATGGGATCCTGTGAATTTGCTTTGTGTCTCCATATCTGGACTGAACACTTTTCTATAGCCGCATGTTTAAGTTTGGGTTTTGAGTTTGACACTGTAGACAAAAAATTGAGGATACAAAAATGGAAGCTGAAATACATGATTTAAAAAACTCTTTATGGAAACGATGTGGACTTACAGGTACACACTTTTAGCGATGGACTCAGGACGACAATAGTGCCCAAAAATTAAAGGGCACCAGCACCCAAACGTCATACATTTACTGTATAGAGAAATACTTAGTTGGACTCAAATATGGAAAGGAAGAGAGGGAGAGAGAGAGAAAGAGAGAACAAGTGAGGCAGACAGTAATGCAGTCATGTCTTCCTCTGGAATAACCAGGAAGGGCTGAACAATATCAGCTGAAGTGGAGGTTTCCCTCACGGAACTAGTTATAATCACTCCATCTTGAACATACACACACGCGGTTTTTCATGTTGTTCAAGCAGTCAGAGAAACAAGGTTACAGTCTTTGCGTAGTTAGCACCTGTATTCTTTGAAGGAGTGTCGTTGACATTTGACCTTACCTTTAATCTGTCTCCCTCCAGCTAAAATAAAGCAGCAGTGCCGCACGATAATGTGACGAAGCCGCTCCGTCATCCTCTGAAGGACATTCTGACCTCTCTGGTAGGGATAATAAAAAAGTAGCCACAAGGAGCATGGGAACAAATGAAATTGTCAATCTCTGTTTGTCCTCTTCACCTTCCCAGGGCTGAAGGAGGGAAACCAGTAAAAGTTGAGCAGGGAACAAGAAAACACAGCAGAGGAAAAGGCGGGAGGAGAAGTGGTGAAGCAAGGGGAAATTTCCTTTCTTTTATTATGATTTATTATTTTCAATGATCTCATTTTGAGGTGTGAGGTAAATCCTCGTTTTGACTGATCCTGGGCTGGCTTCAAAAATCCGACTTTAACACAAACACATTCCTCCAAACTCATGCACAAACATTGTCTTTCAGCAAGGCACTAAATGGGCCAGGAGTGGACAAAAAGAAGAAAAGAATGTGAGTTTTTGCGTGACACCAGAATCTTGCAAGGAAAAAGAAGAATTTAATAAAAAAATCTTATTGGTGTGCAGGGGGTTCTGGGCCCCTCCTTCCTCCACCTGTGCTAATTATAGATAGAAAACAACGTATCTTCAGCTTTTCAAAACCGAGTCTCTACATTTTGTGCCCTTGCAACAAACTTTGTTTACTTCCGGAGATTTTCTGGTTATTGTCCCATCAATAGTGAAGTGTGATATCTGCCCTTTTGGTCACAGTTGAACTTTTAACATGCAATACAAATATAAACAGAAAAGAGAGAAAGCAATGTTTCAGAATCTTTCCGCATGTGTGTGTGTGTGTGTGTGTGTGTGTGTGTGTGTGTACTGGACTTTTGACCTGGAAGTGTTTATGGTTCCTCAGAGACATTCTGAAGGGTGTGGGTCTCTCTGTCCTGTCCTGTTGTCTTTGAATCGTTGTTAACTTGAACAATTAGCGGTGAATGGAGGAAATTCCTGCACGGTTTCAAGGTTGCCCAAACACACACACACAAACAGACGTGTACAGTATACATACATGTACACATAAACCAGTAAAAATGCACAACCAATTAATTCACCATTACTCGATCACAGTTACAGGTTGAATGAATGATAAACGTGATAATACGATAATAAACAACATTTTTTCAGCATGATTTGACTCCGAAAAATGGCAAAAACATTTTATGCCATGCATCTTTTCCGTGCACATCCTTTCCTTTCAGCAGAGTGTAATGTAAGAAAAGACACAATTTAAGACAAAATGCAAGCAAATTAAAAAAAAACAAACATGAATTTCATCAACGCAAACGCTGCAAAGATACTAATAGAACAATGTGATAATACAAAAATTCTGCAAAAACTCAAATGAACCAAACAGAGACTCGCTGAAATTAGCACAGACTGAATACTCAATTCAGGAGGAGGTGATGTTTTGACCCACGTGTCAGGATCAGTTAGTCAATCGTATCTCTGTCTGGTCAGTTTTCTGTTTTTTTGTTTTATTTTGGTAGTGTCTGGCCTCATCCTCGTCTTCCTGTCAAGTGTTTCCCGCCTTTGTGTTGTGCACACCTGTGTCTTGTTTCCTCGTTAGTGCCTGTGTTCCCCGGCGCTCTTGTGCCAGTTCATCTTGTTCCCCTGTGACAGCATTCCAGCGATTCCCTCGTAATTGTTCTCTTAGTTCGTGTATGAACCAGCCCATTAACGGCCAGAGTACTCGTGCCTGTTCTGCTTGCAAACGACCTGTACCGACCTTTGCTTTGATTAAACCACCCTGACCTTTTCCCCGCGTCCGTGTCTTCCCTTGAGTCCAATCAGTGCCTGAAACCGTGTCTTTGCTTTTTGTTTTTTTTTTACAACATCACACAAAAACTATTTGACTGATTTTGATGAAATTTTCATCAAAGGTGTGTCTTGACTCAACTTATGGCTGATTAGATTTTGGCAGTTAAAGGTAAAAGGTCAAGGTCAGCTAAAGCATGTGTTATAACACGGTTATAACTCCAGAAAGAATTGAAATAGAGAGGTCCAATTTTTGTCATGTTGCTGCTGGCTGTTAATTATTATTAACAGGCTAATAAGCAAAATACAAAGGTTTATAAAAGATATATGCCATCGACTTGCATCTGACTAATTCTATCACGGTATTGACGTAAATTTTTCTCAACAAAAAACATCCATAACTGTTGTCATCTGTGCTGCACCGTTCGGTTATGTTGTGCTGCAGCATGTTGTCGGTTTAAGGATATTTTCATAATTTGCTGCTGTTCTATCCATTTGCATGTGTTTTCCTTGGTTGCAGTACATTAAGCTCTCCCGGCCTCTGTACGCATTGACTTTTTGTGTACAATTAGAGGTGTCTCGCTAAATTTTCGAAGGCTGAGTAAATGATTTATAAGCATTAATAACTTGGTTACAACTTATAAACTGTCGTCAGCTCGGTGGTTACAGAGATCCTTGACAGATTTGCACACAGATTAACACATTGTTCCGCCTTGCTGACATTGCTTCATGCGTCACCGTCGTCCATCCTGAACTGCCTTTTCTTTCCTTGCTCTCCCTTCGGTAATTCTTAATTTGTCTCTTTTGACCACTCTCCCTATCCTCCCAGGTTCCCAGATCAACTTGAGGTGTCTATGGGAAATCGTTAGTATAGATTGTTCTGCAGCGCTGCGTCAATACACACACATACACACACATATCCTCTCTGCAGCTCTTAGTGTTGGGATATTTCAACCATCTTTGGTCTTTAGTGTAATACCGAAGACAAATCCCGGGCCATGTACCTTAACGTTAAGTGTGTGTGTGTGTGTGTGTGTGTTTATATATGGTAGGAGTTGAAACACAGTCAAAAACATATGCAAAAGAGAGAAAAATGATGAGAAACATGCCAATGCAGTGGGGCAACAACAAAGCTGTGCTTTGTCTGTCCGTGTAAATCAGCGGTTCTCATATATCAAAGCCACGGACAGAGAAAAGGACCTGAGTGAGATGTGGATTAGAGTGACAGAAAGCGTGAGATTTGAGTGCGTGTGTGTGTGTGCACATGTAAAGATGGAGGGAATTTCCATTGAAAAAAGAAGGGATTCTGATATGAAACATATTTCAGATTCTCAGACAGCTTGTTTTTCTGATTCTTCTCATCAGTGCTACATGCCGTCATGCCTCAGTCAAGGCTTCTGTCACTGTATTGTTTCATCTCAAACATCTCTCGCTCTTTGACTTTGCCCTTCTCCTCCTCTGCCCGGCTGGCATTCAGCTCCACTCTATTAATATTTCATGCTGCCACACCAATACCTGCCTATCAATAACACAGACAGACACACCTCAGGTCCAATCCATCATACTCACAGCTGGCCGAACGTGTGCGTTAATAGATCATTTGTTTCTGCTGACAAAGCCAACCCCCCTGGTTTGTATAAATGGAAGGAGGACTCCACAGCCGAGAGATCGAAATAAGCCATCTATCATTTCCCATGGACACAAAAATACACATGTCACGTGCACATTTATATGTAAGCAATCACATATATACACACACACTCTGCACACACAGGCTGGAAAGGAATAGATTCAGACTTTCTCTGATGATCGGTCAAAAAAATTGAGAGTTTAGAGGCAGAAAAGAAATGGAACAAAATGAGGCTAATCATGAGGACTGGCAAACAGTAAATAAAAGCAAACAACACTATGTTCACAAATGCTTTATAAAGCAAGAAAAGACAAAGTCACAAACACTTGATGCTTTATGAATTTAAAAAATGACCTCGGTCGGCACAGAAGATTAATATTACTGTTAATATCCCGAAATGTGCCTTTCTGTGCACGAACGTTTAACAAAATGAACCAAATGCTGCACACAGGTCCAGTCCAATGCCAAATGTCCTCAGCTGACTTCATCTGCTAATAAAACCACTTTTTTTTACAACTCAGAAACTTACATAAATGTTGATCTGGCACTTATTATGATGCACATCCTCCTAATAATCTTTTATAATATTAATAATCTTTTCTCAGTTGATGTAAAACTTCTTTTCACAGCATCTTTAAAATGACATATTTATTAAACATATATATATGAATTTAAGCAACAGTACTTTTAAATGTTAAATCATTAAACAGTACTGTAAACAGATATATTCATGTAAATAAGTCACAAATATTCATGAAAAACATTTTTTTTCTATAATTGTAAAAACCAAAGTGGTACATTTCAGAATTTTATCAGTAAAAATGAATTTTTTGACAATATTTTGAATTTGTCCCACATTTAATGGTAAATTAAAGCATCTTTAAACATCAGTTTCTCATGTATGGAGCCATCTTTGTGAATCTGAATTACAAACATCTCTATGTTATAAATTCTCAGAATTTTTTTGATAACTCAGCCCTGCTGACTGTCTAAGTGATAGCGTGAAGCAGCTGTCCTGTCGCTCTGCGGGTAGCCTGAACCCTCAGTGATGCAGTTTAATCATCTTATACCTAATCAGACATTGTGCCGTGGACCCTCTAAACACCTGATTCAAATGAGCAGCTGCTCATCGAGCCTGATAAAGAACCGTTCTGAATCACAGCACGACGTTCCAGGACCAGGACTGACAAACACTAGGGACAAGTCATTTCTTATAGTCTTATAGTTTGTGCTCTTATACTAACAAGACATCGACTATTTCTCACGTGTGATGTTGTTTATATGAACCTGGAAAGATGCTCGAGATCAAAAAGGTTGTCGGATTCAATTTCGTGCCATCTCCAAGCATCTCTCTGCGTACCTTAATGTGTCTTGGGCATCTAAGGTTGTGACTTCCAGACCAAGGTGATGCCGAAAAAAGTCATTCATTGTGCTAAATTAAACAGAGACACGACTTCAGCGTTTAGTAGCAGTTTTGCTCTGCTCTGATGAATGTTGTTCTTTGTATCACCTTCCTCCTCACTGCACTGCAAAGATTTACCATTCCAAACATTTACCCCGATTAAGGTTCAGTAAAAGAAATGTTTGCGATTGAGCTTTCAGATGAGTTCACAGTTTAAGTATTTTCGATTCTTCAGTTTTTGTCTTTTATCCCTTTGGCCATTAGCTTTTACAAACTAAAACCACTACGTTCTATGGTGACAGCGTCCTCTATCCTTCTCTAGTCAATTCGATATTTCAATTGATTACAAACACTGCCGGATGGGCAGCTATTAAATAGATATTGCTTTAAGTCGGTTTTAGTGGCAGTTTCAAAAGTTAAGAACGAGCTTTAAATTGCAACCGTTGTGGGAGGTAAGCAGAAAACTGGAAAACTTGGAACAAGAATGTTTCACCCTGAGAGGAAAGGATGCTGCCGTCCTCGCGATGTACAGCGAGCAACTCCTGCGATGATTACGACTGTTTGTGGATGCAGTAAAAACTTCTCTCTGTATTGTCCGTGAGCCAGCCTAGTTAAACTCTCATCAGCATGCAAGGCCTGTTTTATTCCACTGGAGAGCCTTCAAAGCAAGAGCCCTATTTCAGCACATTGGTGAGACGCAGTAAAAAGTGAGAGCAATAGACAGTTTGTGGGGAAAGTGCCCGAAACCACTGAAACCATATGTTGAGCAGGGCTGCAGGAGTTTTCAGGCACTTCACGGTCCCAAATATTAGCTTTATTCATGAGCAAGTGCAGAAATGAAACAACGTTGAGTTTACGCTGGTTTATTTTAGCAACGTGTAGCCCAGATGAGAGCGAATGGCATTCTTTTGTGGGTCAGCCAACTTCTCTTAACAAGAAAGGAAATCAAAGCTGAGTTGAGACGGTGAGGGGTGTGATGATGGTGGGGGGGGTTCAGAGATGCATAGTAGAGAACTTCAAAGGTGAACACAGAGTTCACACTGATATGAGGCTCAGACAAGAGGGCACAGCCCACATAGACTCGACAAGAAAGAGCGAGGGCAGAACTGAGAATAATACCCATAACATACACTCAGCAGGGAGGGGGGCGAACCAACACGGTCAACAATAACATCCTTCATTCTTGTTGTGTGTCTGTGAGTGAAGAAGCCAGCTGGCAGCCAGACAGCAGGAGGAGGAGATGGGGGCTTTAGGGGTCCAGTGGGGACTTTGGTGGGTGTTGCTGTGGGGGTGTGAGCCAGGTATCAGGTGTATATGGGCTGAGAGGCCCCCTCGCATGGGTATTCTATTCACCTGCTGCCCAGGCCTGGACAAAAGGCCGGAGCTCTGGGGCTCCGCCAGGCCACAGACAGGCTCGGTAACACTAGAAGGTCTTAATAGCTCTAAGGTGAAGGGAAGATTGCAGGAAGATTACAACATGGGAAAATGTTCGGGGAAATAACAAGCTTTTTTGGAATCTAAGGCGCCGATGTCAAAACAGTCGCTTTTTTCCCATGAAGCTGCTTTACATCGCTGTAGTGCAGTGTTTACGACTGCTTATTAACATGGTCCTGAAACGTATGGATTTATGTCTTAAACATGCACACATCCAAGGTGCAGCAATACACATATTATGCTGTTCACAAACAACATGAAGGAACTGAAAATTTCAGATTTAAAAAAACATCTTGAAGGGACATTTTGAACTTTCATTTAGAGCAAATCAAATGTTTTGCAAAATTCTAAAACTCCAATTCCATAAAAAGTTGGGACGCTCTGTGAAATGTGAATTAAAAACAGAATAAACTGGTTTGCAAATCCTTTCAACCTGTATTCAATGGAATACAGCACAAATACAAAATATTTAAAGTCAAAACTGATAAAGCCTATTTAAAAAAAAAAAAAAAAAAAAAAAAAAACAACAATAAAACTGATAAAGCCTATTTAAAAAAAAAAAAAAAAAAAAATACACACATTCAGAATTTGATTTCTAAAACATGTTTCAAAAAAGAAGGTTTATTGGTATGAGGTGAGTACCATGATTTTGCACTCCTGTAAGACTGTGTGAGCAAATAGTCCAACAGTTCATGCACGACATTTCTCATGCAGTTGCAAGAAATGTAGAGATCTCGCCATCTATAGACCATAATATGATCAAAACCTCTACACATAAGGGCCAAGGCCAAAATGTGACACTTTGTGCTGAACTCAATTGAATACAGCCTGAAAATGATTTGCAAAACGCTGTATTCTGTTTTATTCATGAGGGTGCATCGTGCATTTCACCCATGACATTTCCCGCTCTTTAAGTCTATCCACTTCCTTATGCAAGCACAACGGCATCCATAAACTGGTGAATTTCCTCATCTAGTTTCTTACAAACCAAACCCTGTGCAACAAATATGTAGCTGAAACAAAGTGCTGCTTTAACACTTTGGCTAAGTAAAGAGTGTTTATTAGTGCACTTTAAGGCTGCTCTCAGTTACGTTTTATTACCTTCAGTTGGACGGCAGCAAAGCCGTTTCCCACTGTCTCCAGTCTTTGCCTGAAGTGAAGGCTAATTGTCACTGCAGCTTCTTAGTTATTGTGTCAGCATGAGAGTGGTATTATTCTGCTCATCTAACTCTGGATAAGAAAGTGAAACGTCCCAGTGCTTTAAAATATCGGTCACTCCGCCTCATTGTCTTCTGTGTCTGTATGCTTAACACGAGAGATTGTGTGAGGGGTTGAACGTGATCAGCTGTAGCACCAGCATGTCCGTGTGCAGCGACGGCACTGATATCTGCCGTATGAGAGAAAAACATGTGTCGATTTCTGCTTTAATCGATGATAAATTTACACTCCTGCAGAGGTTCGAATCTAAAGAGCAGTTACCATACCTGACTGACACACAGACAGACAGACAGATGGCAGAATGGAAAAAGGAGACACATCAAAGAGCAGTGGAAGAGAGAAACAGCTGGTGTGTCCGTGTGTGTTTGTGTACTGAATGTGTGTGTCGATGAACACACCTTCAAAGGGGACCCTAGGTGTGCCAACCCACCTGACTTCAAACATCAGCACAGGGACGCGTACAGTTTGTACTCTTGCACACAAACTTGTTAACCTGGAAGTACACACACCCTCGCTGAAGTAAACACATGTACTGTAATACGCAAACTCCACCTGTCACTGCGTCTGTGCGTGTACTTACATGTGTGTGTGTGTGTGTGTGTGTGTGTGTGTGTTTCCTGCAAGTCACGCACAGATAAATCAGCAGTTCTGAGAGGATGTTCGGTGGGTTTACCTGTCCTGACACGTTCACAGCAGCACAGCTGGGCAGGATCACTATGGACTCAGCCTCTCTGCAGAGGAGACTGCAGCAGTCAGAGAAGACCAGGAAACACAGAAAAGTGAAGCTTATACATTTATTTCTATGGCCTGTAGGACTATGGCCTGTATTTTTCAACGAGGATTAGGGTCATGTGACTAAATTAATCATTTTGCAGTCACATTTAAAGAGGTTAATTGAGGCACATTTTTTCCCTCCCCCAGAGTTTATAAAAAAAAATCCAGAATTCTGACAAAATGCTGAATTACAAAAAGATTTCAATCAAAAAGAATTATAGCAGAATTTAAAGAGTAAAGTCAGAATTTAAAGTCAGATTAAAGAGTGAGAATTCTGACAGCCTCAAAATTATGACTGAAATGCCAAACGTTTTTTTTTTGACATAAGTTTAAGCAACTTTTGAAAGTATAGTAAGAGAAAGAAAAGATTTAAAAATGATTTAGACTTTTAAGAAAATCAAAGATTCTAAAATTAGAATATTGATTCTGAGATCAAAACAAATATCAGAATTCTGAGATTAAAAGTGAGTGCAGATTATGAGGAATGAGGTTCTCAGAATGTGGATTGTAAAAAAATTCTGTATGTCAAAATTATTTCATTAGAATAAAAATTCCAAGGTTGATAATGTGGGGAAATGGATACTTTTGAGTGCAAGGTCAGAATTCTGAAATCTTTAATACAAGTCTAAAGTAAAAGCATGATTGAAAGTTTTCTGTGATTAAAGTTAAAATTCCCAAAATTATCAAAGAAAAATTCAGAATTTAGACCTTTTTCTCAGAAAACTGTCCAAATTCTGACTTTCTTCTAAAGCAGGTTAAAAAGATTAAAATTGGAATTTTAAGAAGAATGTGAGAATTAAGAGACTACAGTCAACAGTTTGCTAGAAAATGTCAATAGGTTCTTTTTTTTTCCTCAGGTTTCTGAATTTTTCAGTATTTTTATACTGATAAACCTATAAATCAGAATAAATTAGAACTCAAAATGTATTTTTAGTATTTGCGATCTGTGACAAAAGTCGGAATCAAATAAAAGTTTCACATATGCTCCCTTAGCAAAGAAATGTTCCGCACTTGGCCCTTAATCCTCTTGCAGATCCTTGTATCCATTATGCTACGACCGTCCACGAGATACCACTGTGCACGTGTGGAATTCAGACTCCACAAAAAGTATAATCAGATCTGCTACACGCCCAGTTTGTTAACGGCTGCTGGTGTTCACATGTGTTTCAGAGAATATCAGGGCCCTGAGGAGGTCAATGTCAGATTTCTGCCTGCATAGTTTCTGCATAGTCGTCTGCACTTTATCTGTCATGATTTCAGAGGAATTTTATGGAAAATTTCATTTTCATTACAACATCTCAACATGTGAGTCTCAGTTTTTGCTATCAAATCTAGACCTGCTTTTACTTCTTCTTCTGCAATTCACAAGCAAAAGTTAAGTCTCATGGCATTTAGGCAAATTAATATCACCGCAGTGTTCCAGGTCTGAATGATTCTGTATACCGCATGACTGACACTAACTTCCATGAATGCAGAGACTGCAGAATTAATTAACAAATAATAAAACAAGTATTTAGTAACTGCAGAATCAAATATCCTTTTTCTCTTCCAAAGTGTGCGTGCACGCATGTCTGTGCGTACACGTGTGCAAGTGCTTGCCTGCAATCATGAGACTATAAACAACCTGAAGTGACGATGTTGTTTATCTGGCCGGTCAAAGCCGCTTAGAAGTGGTTCGGAGCATTACACACACAATGAGAGCAGGGCCACATTAAAGTACCACAAGCCCCGAGGCTGCCGCATTTTCAAGGCCCTCTCTAACCTACTCAAGCACCATCACGCCTCAATATACACTCAATTAAACCCGAGAAAGCATCAGCTGCACCAAATTTTCAAACAATTAAAGCATAATGATTTAATTAGCACCGGAGCACGATACGTTTTCACCTTCATGAATGTATGTCTATTAACGGATTTTGAATGAAATTTGCCATTTGGCTGCATGACCAAGGGAGGAATTGATTAACTTTCAGCCTTGATCTGGATCCTGGAAAGGGATCAATTTTCAAACCTGGACGTAACCTGTAAGAGAAAACCACGTATTTTCATAAGGTTTTCAAAAACAATGCTTAGATTTTGGGAGGGGTCCCAAACACAATCTTCACCACATAATTACCACACAACAAAACCTTAATTCAGCAAACAGACAAGTGGTATCTGGGTAATTTTACGTCCTAAGGCACTTCCAGGCAGCTGGTGGAGGTATGCACTCTACTGAGTGCTTTCTCGCTTTTTTTTAGACTGTTAGGGCACCATATAAAAGTTACATTAACCCCTAATGAGTGAATCATAGAGTAGATAACGAGTAACTATGTAAGAGGTCTGCGTTGGCTCACTGTAGGTCATCATTCAGCTTAGTCACGCATAAAGCATGTATAGGCATACACGCGAATGGGGAAAGGAGAGTGCAGGCTTAGGGTTAACACATTCACGCCTACACGCGTCTTTCTCAATCACTGCACGTAAACACCCACCTGGCCTTACGTGCCGATTTTTCCTTCAAAGAGTTCAAGAGAATACAGGCAGATTCTGACAACGTCAATTACATCAATATTATGTTACTGATTTATCACAAGTTTAGCCAAGCTAAATACGTATTTGGTTAACCATCAAACCAGTGGAGGCAGGTGGTAAATCAACCGGTGCCCTCCTGACTGCTGGAGGGTTTTTAGTTTCGTCAATTCCTGTTCCGTCCTGAACTCAGGACTCATTTGCAACTTTTAAAACATCCATTCACCTTTGGGACTTTTGTTTAAAGCCACAATTCTCACTGCAATTCATTGTCTCAGATTATTCAGTGCCGCTTTCATTGTGTTTTTCTACTGGACACATTTTGGAAAATGCATCGACATTAAGCCGTAATGCTTATATACAACAGCAACTCATTCACTCGACAGTAAAGACGTGTTATACTGTACATTTACCAATCACAGTGACTTTTCAAGATAGTGGCCAACCTGACGAATGAGCACCACACAAAGTCAAGCATGATTCTTTTTATTTTTTTAGATCTCTCAGCAAGTGTTATGCTCAGGTGAGAAGGGAATAGCAATCAAAGAAAATTTGTCAGACCCTGATCAGAGCTGACCAATGCTGAGTTTTGATCAGCCAAAAATGCTTTTAGTGTCAATTGTGTAGCGAAAGACAGGTTCATAGGCAACACAGATAATATTATATTTTGCACTCTATTTATGTATAAATCATTATAAGTCATAACAAATCAAAAGTAAAATTAAAGCAAAAACTCCATTGCCGGTTTAATTGGACAGACATCCCAACAGAGAGGGGAGAGAGAGGTGTGTGCCTGTGATAACAGTATCCATACCTGAGAGGTTACGACACGTGGAGGCGACAGACAACGTTTGGAAAGCATCCCTGCCTGTGTGTTGCTGCATGAACAGAATAAGTGACAGCTGAGCTATGGAGTGCTTGTACATATCGAAGTCAGACCGGACAGATACAGATAAAGACAGTAACTATGGCAATAGAAACATATAAAACCCTGTCAGAACCGTGCACACACACACATAGATATAGAACACATGTGTTGTTATCAGAAGATCAGGGTATGAGTGATCACAGCCTCCTAAACCAGGGAGTTTCCTTCCTTGGCTGCAGCTCTGTTAAATCGATGTGTGTGCGTGCTTGTGTGTGTAAGGACTTATCCTTCGTGTTTGCAACAAAGGGCGCCAGATAAAAGCACGGAGGAAGGCATTGCTGTTGTGAAGTCAGATTTTGTTTTAAAAATCTGGCATCTCTTCAGCCTGACCGCTTGTCCACACCTCTCCCAGGTGAGAACGCGGTAACACGCACACACGTACACACACTTGCTTTTAGCAAAGGTGTAATAAAATGTCCCTGTCAGTCTTTCATGTGTGAGGCTTAAGAGCTGTCACACAGGCAGGAGGAAAACACCATGCTTTGATAGGCCTTCCACACCGAGCTGCAGGCAGCATGCAGGGACGTGTGTTGTTGTGTGTGCGTGCATGTGGCAGCTGCTCTCAGGTTTCATGGCTCAATAGGCTCACTTGATATCAAGCATAAAATACTACTGAGGCTAAAAAGCACAATGTTATCGAGAAAATGCGAGCAAATACTCGATGGATCAATGGCCAAATCATTGGCCAAAAAAAGGCACAGGCCCTTAAGTGCTTTTTTATTTGAATTTTCACAGATTCAGCAGTTTTTTTCCCCTACATTTGCACCACAGTCCTGCTGGACATTTTATTACCTGCTCAAAATCTGAATTTAGTTGTCAGTCTCTAATCATGCGTTTTGGTGTATCTGGACTTTGAGTATTCGTGTGAGATCAATTCATTATCGCTCTCTCCCATCGTGACAAATCAAGGTGAGTCTCCAGCCATGTCTCACTAGACTTCTGTAGAAGTCTGGTTGTTATAGAAAAGTGGGAGGAAGCCAAAAGCAGAAAATGTCTCAATAATAGATCTTAAATCTTTCCATCTGTACGCTCAAAACCCAATGCAGTGTTAGTCATGTTTCAGACATGAGTCGGCTCGTTACGCTGAATCTGGTTCTTTTCCACAGTTAGTAGCCAAACAAAGGCAAACATACGCTGCTAAATTTTAATTGTTTTAAAAAATCTGGTTGTTTCCCTACTTTTTGTTCCTATTCTAACACCAGATGCTCTCAATACTTAATAACATTTATATCACCCACTGTATTTCAACTTTTTCTTTAAGACTGTGTTCAACTTTTTCACAAGTCACTTTCTAGTGAGATGTCCTTACATTTACTCAAA
Organism: Mola mola; assembly: GCA_001698575.1. Taxonomy (NCBI): domain Eukaryota; kingdom Metazoa; phylum Chordata; class Actinopteri; order Tetraodontiformes; family Molidae; genus Mola; species Mola mola. The sequence goes on along the minus strand of KV751376.1, from coordinate 1,949,112 downwards.
TATAATACATACTATAATAGCAAGTACACCACCGCTGACTGACTGCTTATGGCCATATGTAATCATAATTTCTCCAGCAAAATGATGCTAGCGATTGTAAATGAGCAAAGGTAAAGGTCCTAAATGCGTGTGTAGGAGCTGTATATGAACAAGACAATGAGCGAAAAGGCCAACATATCACTGAAAGTCCTGGTAGCCTTCATGCAACAGCCCATGAGACAGTTGGATACAACACAATGTCAGAAACATTTATCAAGATGACCTCTCTGTACAATAGCTGCACATGGAATGGATTGCGTAGGGTACAGAGATAGGAAACTAAATCTGGATCCCAACTTAGGTTTTAGTGAATCTGGTCATTTATTGGTCATTTTCTGAGTGATGTCTCTTTCTTTTTTTCCCCCTAAAAGACTCTCATACTACCCATATTTCTATTCTCTCAGAATGAATATTGGCTACTTTCTTCACTTTCTTTGCCGGTTTTTGTAGTCTGCTCTATAACAACTTTGGCTCTCGTTTTCCACATGTGTGTATTAATAACACACAATAATACACCGAGACTTTGTTTGAACAAACCGTACATCACAGATTTAACATTACAGTGAACACTGAAGCCATTACCCACCATTTTGTGTCTGATTTCTGCGTTCCGGTGGCAGGGGAGCAGCAGGTGTTCCAGGGTCCGCTCTCACAAGTAATCTGCCAACAGAAATCAGCCAAACGGTGTCACGCATGTTTTCAGAAATGACTTTGTCGTTTATGTTTTTAATTATTTGACCACATTCATATTCATATGTTTTTTAAAAAGTTATAAATATCTTTAGTGGCAGAGCCAGTCCAATTTAAATTTAAGTCCTTAGTTCTTTTGATAAAATCCCTATATATGAGTTTATAATAAGGAATGTTGGATCTGGCTCTGCTATATAATTTAGACCAGTGAGAGACGTTTTCTACCGTCCACCCAGCAACTTCTATTCAAAGGGTTAGAAACAGTTTTCATAAAAGGGATTTTTAATAGAATTAAGTCCTCCATTTTGTTTACTTTTATATATTAATGTTCTTTTTTTAACTTCCCGGTTTGTTCCAAAAATAGGCTTGGCGGATATTTTTTGTGCGGGGGGGGGAACAGTAAACAAAAACAACAGTTAGTATTTACACAAGCTTTATGATTTGTATTTCTATTCCATTTTGAAACCTCCTTTTCACTTTTTGTTTCTTTTCTAGACCAGCTCAGGGTGCAGCAGTCTTTCCCACTGAACCAAATACCAAACAGAACTTTGATTTAATTTTGTATTTGGACATCAGTGTCAGTTTTATTGGACTCTGAGTCCAAATCTCTCGGTCTTATGCCACCTTATCTCTTTTTTAGCAGCTTAGTTTCATTTAGCCGTCATATTCAACTTGTCATCTTGGTTTGCTCGAAGTTAACATTTGATTTTGTTTATTAATTTTCTAACGTAATTACAGGTCCAATGTGTACAGTTTGGGTGGATTTTTGTCTTTTTCCATCGCATGTAAGAATCGGTGTGTTTTAGATACTTTAGAATAAGTCTTCTGTATCAGCACAAGAAAAGGGCCTTCTGACACCGGGTCTGCCATACTGCGCCACCAAGTCAGCAACCCTGAACCGAAACACAGGGTGAAAAAGACATATTTTCTCCTCCCCAGGTCGTTAAATTCCATGAATTTGTTATGTGGTCCAAGTATGTGGTATTCTGCATCTGTTTTCATTGTCTCAGGGTCTTAAACTTAACAAAATACATTTTCTTTTTGAAAATTAGTTTGGCACTGTGTTTGGTTGCCAGGACCGATTAGCGGGACAAGGCTGTTCCATGTAACAGCACAGAACATGGCAGAATGTTGGAAGTGAATAGCTTTTCGCCGCTAACAGTGCATACACTGTTATTGAAAGTGTCAGGTAACACAGAGTAGATACCAGCGAAACGCCTTAGTGTTTTTGACTCAATAACCATAGAAATTCTGTCTAAAAGGAATGTTTGTGCTTCCAGCTACTGGCAGAGCTCCCAAAAACAGAATCGTCCAGCTGTCAAATGATCACCTGTAGTTTTTCCCTGCTTTCTGATGTTTACAAAAGCCAAATAAATTCGAACTGAAATAAAACCGCCTTCACAGGAGCAAGAGCAAGCTAAAATTTTCTCTTTATTCAGCCTTTCAAACATGTCCATCTCTTACTCGTCTCGAAAAATAACGAAAAAGACAGAGTTAGCGAGCAAGTGTGCAGACGGAATAAACCGTGGAGAAACGTGTTTTGCAGGAGCAGACGTTCAGCTGCAGAGGGACTGAGCATGTTAGACGCAAACCCCCTTAAGATTGATCAGAAATAGGAGATAATCAATTCCACTCCAACTGAACTCACATCAAGCCGAGGGAAAGGAAGCAGAGGTGCTCCTGTCCCCCACCTCTGATGGTGTAGTTTGACACACATTAGTCATGTCCAGACCTTGTGGAGAAGTCCTGCCGATTATTCAATGAAAATCCAAAGCCTCCTACTCCCCCGGAGTGTTTTCTGGAAAATCTCTGCTGTCATTTTTTTTTCCTTTTTGTCATCTGTGGGATTTTTTCCTCTGATCACTTTGGAGTCACCAGGAGCATTGTGCATTTAGGATGATTATACAGTCTGTGTGGCCTAAACACACACACACACACACAGGAGCATCCCTGAAGATCAACACACAAACACTATTCCATTGATCTGCTCATCTAGTGGGGTGGGGGAAATGCAAGACCCTCATTTGGACAAAATCATTACCCCCCCACCCCACAAGATACATAGAGATGAAGGGATTTAGAGAGAAAAGGTAAAGAGAGAGCATTGCAGACGAGCTGACAGGAAAATTTGAGAAAATGCAGACAAAATTAAAGGATGAAATACAAATGACAGCAAAAAAAAAAAAAAGAAAGGTGAATACTGAAATTATTATAATTTTTTTCAATCTGCTGCGGAGAGCGTCAGCTTCTCTTGCGCAACTTTTATGTCCTCTCTGCTTCTCTCTCTGTCTCAAACACACACACAGAAGAATGCTTTACAGCAGGGGAAAGACTTTGCAGTGGTCGATAGCACTTGGCAAGTGATCTATCGACGGAGCAGCAGCGTGTGAGAGATGAGTTCAATATACTTCAATCTAGCTCCGCTTGCTTTAATTACTTCCACCCCGCCTGTGTTTGTGTGTGTGTAAATACCCGCAGACAGTGGTGATGTTAGACTACCCGTGAAGGCTGATAATAAAAATAATGCTTTGGCCATTATTGAATTCATGGATTGCTGATTCATTGTGCAATCTTGATAAAAAACGCGGTACATTTTTAAAAAATTGCGATCATTCTAGATTCTTTGTGACTAACGTTGTTTGTAAAATAACAAGCCATAACAAGCTTTTCTTGGGTTGGGTTCATTTAGTTCTCCTAGATAACAGCATCAGCCGTTTTAATTGGCTAAAGTAGTGTGAAGTTTGGGCGCCCTCAAACCCTCTTAAAGATGAAGCATGGCTGTGTGGATGCGGGCCTGTTGTAATCTATATCTTTGAGTCTGCCATTTGGGGAAATGTTTGAATCACTTTGGCCAATCTATTTTTCACTTCTGTGCAGCATGTTAGAAGATAAGATGAAAAAAAAAAAAAAGGTACTTAGCAAAGCACAAACTATGAAGCATGGGACTTCCACAGTTACATTACTTTAAGAAACAGAATCACATGGACAGTCTCCAGTATTTAACCATCCACCGGCCCCAGATTTGTCCTTTACACAAAAGCCCTTTTGAGCAATCCACATCCAGTGCTGGTTCTTGGCTGGCAATGCTGAACCAGGCGGCTTCTCAACAGGAATTCGAACAACCGTAGAGTCACGGCTTTAAGTCCCTTAATTCATCTGACATCACTATATACTTTATGCTGCTTCAATTCTCGGCATCACTTGACAAATTATGGTGAGCTCCAGCGACTCTACACCGGGCTGTGCATGCCTACTGGCAACCCATACTTTCATCTGATGCAAGCGGCTCTTGGTTAACTGCAGCAAAATGTTATTCAAAACAGTTTTTCCCAGCTCAAAGACCTCTGTTGACTGTTTCTGGTTGTCAAAACACAGAAATAGTAACTGGGTCCAGAATAGGCACTGGCTCTGAACTAGCAACAGGGATCTTCTTATCCAGCTATTTGAAAGGAACCCAATTTATTGTCCAGAATGTGTCAAGATTCCTTTAAACAGTGATCCTGATCACTGGACAAAACTTTTATTTATCTTGACTTGCCAGTCAGATAAATTGCTCCCATGTTGTCTCCAACTGCTGCTTTTCATTACTTAAACCATGATCCTTCCTTCTCCATAGTTATCGTTTAAGACGAACACGCTGTCGATGAATCATAAAAATGTGAGCGATGCACAACATGTTATGGGACACATACGGACTATAGCCTGTATACAACACCACCTCCCTCCCTGTGCCCTCCTCATCAGGCTGTTAATGGATGCCTCCGCTCCTAGAAGAATGAATTTGTCTGTGCATCCATACCACTGAGCGAACATGTCGGCCATAAGCCACATAAAGGATTTTACAGCACAAACCAACGGGGAATGAGTATCTGTGTCTCCTCGCTGATCCCTCCTGTTCCTCCTATGGACCCAGTTACCAATACTTCCTCTCCACTACCCAATGAGCTCTCATGAAGAACAGGAGGTTGTAAAAGCAATATCGAGAACAGCTCGACCTAAAAATGTTAACAGTCTCAATAGGTTTTAATAGGCAAGTGTTGAAATTCAATATAAAGAAGAACAATTTTTTTCTTACTTAAGAAATGTGTTTTAAAGCTGTGCTACAGACCTTTTCATTAAGTATTTAAGACAAATACTAATGAGCATTTATAAGGGATATTTACTTCATTTTATAAGCATCCAAACAGGAGCATAATCTATTGAGTTTTGGCAAATGTGACATAGAAAAAAAGGTGGCCTATTATACTAGATGCAAGATATGTGGATACCTTATGTTTTAGCCATACCTGTAATGTCGCTCATGATAAGGATATTGGATTCCCATCAGCCTCAGCTGTAGTCTTCTTTGCGTTTGTTGGCATGCTCACACACTAGACATTAGCAAATGATTGTATCTGCTTATCAAAGAGTAGTTGGTTAAAAGTCATTCTCCCCCGGTTTTGAATTACTCACAGTGACTGCAGTGATTCCCTTCATTCATGCTGAGGAGTAAAGAGCCTGGAGGTTTCACCACTGCTGAAACTGCAGGAAATTAACTTAAAATTATTGACTGTGAAGAGGTGACGGGTGATTATTCTGCTTGGGTTCACTGTCACAATGAGCATTTCCTGAACACCTTTTTAAAAGCAGCACTTCTAATCACGCCTGCGGTTTTAACTGAGTCTGTTGCTCCTTCACCATCTGTGTGTAAAGCCAAAACATACATTATGGGGCACCGGAAAGCATCATTCAGTCAGCTAAATTAATTAAATCTATGGGGTAAGAACTCATACAATATTAATTTACCACTTTAAGGTCTGTTGATATTCTTAAGGATGGAATTATTTTTACATGTCAATTCATGACCTTGAAACCAATTAAGGCTTTGTCGAGACTAATCAAGATTAGAGCTGCAGCCAAGGATTATTTTATTCACAGAATGATATGCTGATTATTTTCACAATTATTCCATTTACGTTATAAAGGTTAAAAAAAAGATTTTTTCAGAGCCCCAAGTGATGCCTTAAAATTGCATATTTACTCCAACTAATAGATAAAACCCAATGATTTGTCAGAAATGACAAACGAAAGCAACAAATCCTAACGTCTAATAAGCTGGAACCAAGAAATGTTTAATCATTTGCTTGAAACATGACTGAAACAAATATTCAATAATCAAAATACCTTTTGATTAAATTTAGTTTTTTTAAAAAACCAAACTAATTTATTAAGCGGTTAATCGTTGCAGCGCTAATACAGATTTTTTTTTTCTAAGCAGATATGTTCCCCCTCCATTTAGAAAATAATGGTTCCTTTTACAAGATATCTCAGTACATACAGGCATCAACAGGAAGGCAGAACCAGTAGGTGGCGATACAGTTCATATCAGTGATATATGAAATGAGACCATCTAGCTAGAACTTTATGACTCTGCAGAAAGTGCTATCTGTTATACAGGCATTAACTGTTTCCTCCTGACAAACGTTCATGCCCACTACTCGGAATTCAAATCAAATTTCTTCCCAAACCGAGGTCATTTTCTATCTGCTTATCCTGTTTCACTTGCAAATCTCAATACAAGACTGAACGGAAGACACAGTGAGCACTAAACTAAATGCTGTTTTTGTTTTTGTACACTAACCAAAATGTCAAATAATTATCAAAGGAACAGACTTTTTTTGACAAATCTTATTCCATGTGGTGTGTAATTTGTGGTTTGTGGATATGAGCAGAAGACAGTAGTTAGACGGGTATCTAGACGGAATCTGCCTTCTGCTCAGCAACATGTCCGACGCCTGCTTCAGACCTCTTGAGGATATGAATCTTTCATCTGCAATATGTCAGGTATTTGTCATTTGTCATTAAAAGAGGCCGGGGGAGAACATCAGGAGGATACAGAGTTCAGTTTGACTTTGTATTGTTGTGTGTTGTGAGATATTCTGACACTCAGTTTGACTTCTTTGCACTGCATTGACTAGTCTTTCTATTATTCTATTTATGGATGAATTTCTTTTACGTAATGTTCCCTTTAGATAATTATGCTTTTGCTTATCAAACAGTATATGGTAAATACAGTACAATACAGCTCTTTTCATCTGCAGTGCTGTGCTTCTTTCACCTGACCTGCTAAAAAAAAAAAAATAAAAAAAGTTGTGCCCTTTTCAGTGATTTGTGTTGTTATCAGAAAAGACTAAAGCAACATGCATTCCAAACCCTGAAAGGTTAAACCACTGAAACCTGTTTATTTTCTGTGTTCCCCTAACACAGTTGCAGGTAGTTAAAGTTAAAGAACGTACTTGTTTTTCTTTTTCTTCATTTGCTTGCTTTTCATAAAAAATAGTGGATATGACTCTAATCAAGCATGCGCTGCATAAAAGCACCATGGCTATCTTTATACAATAAACTTGTCTAACTGATAATAGTTGCATTATGCAAACATACATACTTGCATATATCTTTCATTAAGACATAGTGCACGTATAGATTTCACATGCAAACTGGGCAGCAGTTGCTGAACAGGGGAAACTGTCCCTATTATGTGATCTGTTAGGTAGCTCAAAACCTTGCATTGTATCCCCAGTTTTCATACATTTTACGTCGTTTTTCTTCTTATTTAGATGCCAACGACCAGCTGATATATATCACAAAACATGACCGAAATAAACCGTCAACCTCATGGCTGAGATTTCTGCTTTTGCTCCAGTGCACCAACGAAAGTCTCCAAAAAACAAATTTGGACAGACTAAGCCTTCTTCCTCTGAGTTGTCAGGGTGGCTTTAATTCGTTTTGTTTTGTTTTCTGACGCTTATCCGGGTCCGGGTTGAGGGGGGAACAGTTTGAGAAGGGGGATCCAGACGTTCCTCTCCCCAGCCATTTCAACCAACTCCTCCGGGGGGATACCAAGACGTTCCCAAGCCAGCCGAGAGATATAATCTCTCCAGTTTGTCTTCGGTCTGCCCCAAGGTCTCCTCCCGGATGAGCATGCCGAAACACCTCCCCAGTGAGATGTCCAGGAGGCATCCTGACCAGATGCCCGAACCACCTCGACAGGCTCCTCTCAACGCGGAGGACAGCGGCTCTACTCTGAGCTCCTTACGCTATCTCTAAGGCTGAGCCCAGCCACCCTGCGAAGGAAGCTCATTTCGGCCAATTGTATTCGCGATCTCATTCTTTTGGTCACTACCCAGAGCTCATGACCATAGGTGAGAGTTGGGACGTAGATTGACCTGTAAATTGAAAACTTTGCCTTCTGGCTCAGCTCTCTCTTCATCACAACAGACTGCTTCAGCGTCCACATCTCCGCCGATGCTGCCACAATCCGTCTGTCAATCTCCCGCTGCATTTTCCCCTCACTCGTGAACAAGACCCCGAGATACTTGAACTCCTCCACTTGGGGAGGCGACTCTCCCCCGACCCGGAGTGGGCAATCCACCCCCTTCCGGCTAAAAACCATGGCCTCAGATTTAGGGGTTGCTGGTCCTCATTCCCGCCGCTTCACACTCAACTGCAAACCGTCCCAGTGCGAGCTGGAGGTCACTGTTCGATTAGGCCAACAGGACCACGTCATCTGCAAATAGCAGAGACGGAATCTGGAGGCCACCGAACTTGAGTCCCTCCACCACTTGGCTGCGCCTAGAAATTCTGTCCATAAAAATTATGAACAGAACCGGTGACAA
>KV751376.1:1920787-1940438 GCA_001698575.1 Mola mola | reverse complement strand
CCCCGGTAGTTGGAACACACCCTCTGGTCCCCCTTCTTGAAAAGGGGAACCACCACACCTGTCTGCCACTCCAAAGGCACAGTCCCCAATGTCCACGCAATGTTGCAGAGGCATGTCAACCAGGACAGCCCTACAACATTCAGAGCCTTGAGGAGTTTGGAACGAATCTCATTCACCCCCGGGCTATGCCGGTGCCGAGTTGTTTGACAGCCCCAGCGACATCGACCCCAGTGATGATAGAGCCCAGCCCAAAGTCTTCCAGCTCTGCCTCCTCCTCAGAATGCATGTTGGTGGGATTGAGGAGATCTTCTACGTATTCCTTCCACCGCCGAACTATAGACTCAGTTGAAGTTAGCAACTCCCCTCCCATACTGAAGACCGTGTGGACGGGGTTCCGCTTTCCCCTCCTCAGCCGCCGAACAGGGGACAGCTCTGCTCCTCTCTTTACCCGAGTGTCCAGCACATCAGATGATACGACTACAAAGTCAATCATTGACTGTCGACCTAGGGTGTCCTGGTGCCAAGTGCACTTATGGACACTCTTATGGCTGAACATGGTGTTAGTTATGAACAAACTGTGACTAGCACAGAAATCCAATAACTGAACACCACTCGGGTTCAGATCGGGCAGTCCGTTCCTCCCAATCACACCCCTCCAGGTCTCGCTGTCATTGCCCACATGAGCGTTGAAGTCTCCCAGTAGGACGATGGAGTCCCCAGTAGGGGCACTCTCCAGTACCTGTTCCAAGGACTCCAAAAAGGGTGGGTACTCTGAACGGCTATTTGGCGCATAGGCGCAAACCACAGTCAGGACCCGTTCCCCAACCCAAGGTGCAGGGAAGCAACGCTTTCGTCCACCGGGGTAAACTCCAACACATTGGCTGAGAACTGGGGAGCTATTAATAAGCCCACACCTGCTCTCCGCCTCTCACCTGGGACAACTCCAGCATAGAAAAAAGTCCAACCCCTCTCAAGAAGACTGGTTCCAGCACCCGAACGGTGCGTTGAAGTTAGGCTGACTATATCTAGCTGGTATCTCTCAACCTCTCACACAAGCTCAGGTTGCTTCCCCACCAGAGAGGTAACATTCCATGTTCCAATAACCAGCTTCAGCAACCGTGGATCAGACCGCCAAGGCCCCTGCCTTTCACTGCCACCCAATCCACATAGCACCGGACCTCTATGGCTCCTCCTGTGGGTGGTGGGCCCACGTGAGGACAGACCCATGTCTCCTTTTCAGGCTGAGCCCGGCTGGATCCCATGGACAAAGGCCCGGCCACCAGGCACTCGTCTACGGACCCCTTCCCCAGGCCTGGCTCCAGGGCAGAGTCTCGGTATCCCTCCGGGCAGGGTGCACAAGTCCCTGTTTGTCACCATCGTAGAAGTCCTTTGAACCGCGCTTTGTCTGGACCCTCACCTAGGACCAATTTGCCTTGGGTGACCCTACCAGGGGCAAACAGCCCCCGACAACATGGCTCCTAGGATCATTAGGGCATCCAAACCCCTCCTCCACAGTAAGGTGGCGGTTACTGGAGGGGGGGTGGGTGGCTTTAATGTTGCAACAAATCTTAATATTCTGATGCATGAATTTGTAGGCGACCATTTGCTCTTCTTCTTCTTTTAGGTTGAAACATGTATAGTAATAGTGAATTACTGTGCAGCATATAGGAGACTAGTCTGAGTGAGGTAGGTGTATTGGCAGCAACTCAATACCACAGCTTAATTTTTGATACATTAGCCATCTATATTTTCACCAACAACGGTCACAACCATCTCTTCCTAGGTGACTCGCTCTTTTTATTCCTCACTATATTTTTGCTACCTCCATTTCCATCCCAGAAGAGAGACTAAAAATGACCTTAATTCTGCCTGTGTAACTCAACAGTCCTACCTTGAACAGGCTGTGAACAGCACATTCCATCTTACACACAGTCTATTGATCTATTCGTAATAAAGAAATATTGATTTGAGTTGCTGTAAAATGAACCTTGCTTCAATAGAAAAACTGTGTGTGCGTGTGGTGGTTTGGTGGACAAAGCACATGCTTTTATTACACCACAGACAATGCTTGCCAACGTCCACAAAAACAGACATGGATTACCTGATGTTTAACTGAGGGCAAAAATGTTGGAACTTGGCATATTTCCACTGCAGGATGCAGCCCCCTTGGAAAATGTAGGGAACAATTCAAGTATAACCTGTTAGTGTTTTAACAGCATTGCTGCACAAGGCGAGTTTGTCAGGATGGAGAAACTGGTGGGTATGTCAGAGTCAGAGGGTTAAGTCATTTGTTAGTCAAAAGTTAGATGAGTTCATAGCTGTCTGCTATGTCTAAGTATTTGGAAAGGACGTCGTTTTGGGGTTTTTTTTTCTTTTTTTTGTCTGAATTCACCACAGCTGAGTCACTGCCTGCACCATTAATCTCGAAGACAGAGGCGATGACAGCCGCTGCGTGCTTCTGTTAAGTGTGTGTGCGCGTGTGTTGACGACTGCAGGAAGAACACCTGTGTGGATCCGTACCGGCAGAGATCACTGACTTCTACACCTGCGATGTCGAAGTCATGCACACTTAGAAAAAAGACTGTGGTTGGAAAGTGTTTGGTTTTCAGTCAGGACGAACTTTGAATTAAATTTGACAGGAAAATGATCAGTTCGTTGGATTAGTTGGTCAGGGATGAAGTACAATATATATTAATCTCAATAAATGAGAGGAGATGCGTTGACCCTGATTCAGCTAATTATCTAAATTATATCTACGTCAGTCCCCAGGCAGATGGTAAAGAGACCTCTTACCTCTCTGGGCTTTGAATATTGTAGAATTTCCTTGCTTCTTGGGTTAACCACGAAGACAATCGTGATGAGACATTTGGAATTTTGTTAACGCTTTACAATAGGTTTATTATACAACATTTGTGAATGCACTAAGAAATCACTTACTAACAGTCCCCGTGTTAACTTAGATACTTTTTCAATAGTTCCTAACCATACTATTATTTAACACAGTAATGTCCATTAACTAACCGTTAATTGATGCAATGACAAGCACCTAATCCTAACCCCAATAAAGTATTTATTAAACTGTATTAAGTGTTTATTAATACTCTTTGTGACCCTTTTTGTAAAGTTGAAAACACCTTAAGTGACACTTTACTTTATAGGAGCACTGAATAAGCACGACTTAACTGCAATAAATAATTCATTAACCTGAATTAAACATTTATTAATGCCCTTTGGGACCCTTAATATAAATTTTAAAACATGCATCCATTGATTTATGGTGGTTAATTGTATGGTTTTAAATGTTTGAATAGTGTATGAATTAGTATCTTAGTCAACATGAAGACTGTTAGTAAATGATTGGTTGGCACATGAATAAACTGTTAGCAAATGCTTATGACAGCATTAACTAATAATCAATATACCCTTATTCTAAGGGGTTACCATAATTTTTCTAGAACTTATTAGGTGGCACTCTGCCAGGATGGACGAGAATGATATAAATGCCATGAAATGATTCCTTTATCCGTTCCATTACCTCCAGCAGCTGTAGCAGTGGAGATCTAACCAGTCAATGGAAAACCCCGGCAAGCACACAAACCCACACACACACCTACACACTTCACACATCAGTCAGACAGCCCCTGTAGTCAGGAGAACCCCTGGCTCACCTTCACACAGATTCACAGATCACACACACACACACACACACACACACGTACACACACACACAGAATTTGTACTGACATGAATCTACGCAGTCACTTTGACACACATAAACATGCCTCCCCCTCCGCGCAAACACACACATCAAAGGAAGATTGTAACCTGACAGGCCGACAACACTAAGAACCCACATACACCTATTTTTTTTCTTCTAATACTTCTTCTCTGAATCCCACCTGTTTCTTACGAACTTTCATGTCAAACCTCCGTGTGTTTGTGTCTGACATTAACTCTCAGTCAACACGCTCAGCCAGGGTTCGTATGCTGGTACTCAGGTGCTGTCCGTCTGATGTTCTCTGAGTCTCATCCTACATTGTGTGCCCTTATCAGAGGATTATACACACACTGAACCATGTCTTAACTAGACACAATGTAGCCATGCTTCTGCCTGTCCGGCTGGGCAGATGCACACCGCAGCGCCTTGTAATCTTATCTGAAACCTGTTGCCGAGCTGATGAGCCTGTATGCTGGCACCTAAACACGGCAATATCTCCTTGATGTGAAATGCAGCTGGAGACGCAACTCAATTTATGGCAAATCTGATAGAGCTGGTATTTCCCCCCGTGTGTCAGGCAAACATAGGCCAGATGTTGGGAGGGGTGGGGGCCAGTTTTGTGTAAGGTTAGTAAGGTTTTACTGAGACCTTTTGGCTCCCACAGATCATTTGGATGATTGAGGGATTTCCAGCGGTGTTCACATAGAGCCTGTTGGCCTGTAAGTACAAGCAAGAGGGTTAAATACACCTCAATGGGCAAGTAATGTTAACTCCATTATAACTCCATTTTCAGACCATTGCCTTAACCTCATTACTCTTGAAATATTAGAGTTAGAACTAGACACACAAACACAAGGATTCGTAATAAATACATTTAAAAAAAAAGATCTCACTTCCATTTTTATAGCTGTTCTTCTATGTAGGTTTTAGCTTTTGATTATTTCCCTCGGCAGATGGAGTTACAATGAATGACTCTGAGGGCATTTACATCACCGGCAGTACGCCCGTATCAATTTCACTCAGTAAACAAAATTATCAGTCACAGCCACAACTGAATGTTTTGCCAGCTGAAATCGAAACGGCCAATAACATAAAGGTATCTTAGAAAACTACTACGCTAGCTGTGTGTGCTCGTTGAATAAAGAGATATAGCTGTGCAAATGATGGCGGCTTAAATTAGGCTGTGTCATGCTAAACATTCTGTTCAAATTTAGACCAGTTAATTAATGTAGACAGAACAACACGTTTCGTAGGTTATTCCATTAAGGTTAGTCCTTAGATACAGTGGAAGGTCAATTTTAAGGTCAGACAGTCATTTGAGTCTGACATATCACTGTTAGGATGTATGTGTCAATGCAGCACTACAAGGCAAACTGCTATCTCATATCATTTTAAAATGTCATTTTTATTGTGATCATTACATCCTTAAAACCCCTGACGTGTTTCGATCCCCGCACATTTTAAACGATTGTTTTTGCCACTGTCGTTTCGATGGTCAAGAATGCTCTTTGAAACTCAACGTATCCACCTCATTCCGTCTCCACATTATTCCATCACTTTCCAATTCCAGCACTTTAGTTGCGCTTACGTAGCTCTCATTTTCTTGCCCGTGCCAGAATGACGTCTGGTCAAGTCAGCGTCAGGCGTCACAAGAGCAAGGGATGACTCACCCAAGACAGGCGGATGAAGACAGAGATGGAGGGATGATGAATGGAAGGACGAAAGGCTGCAGCAGTGCCACTCACTTGGCTAATTGCAGTTGTCTGTCAGAGGAAGCTGCCTCATCACATGCATGACTTCAGGCTTTTGTTGTTAACTGAGTAACAGTCATTATGTATCTCTCACTAACAGGCTTTACATGAGCTAGACAGATGGTTCGGCCTTTGAAAACACATTTTAATGTCACATTCATGGAGGAGTCAGTTGTTAAATGTTTGTTTCTTTCTGTCGTCTGCCATTCTATCTGACATATTTTTGTCATGACAGGTGTGTTAAGGGATCCCTGGGCTCCGTGACGGCAGCTTTGTGAAGTAAACTTTACGGTTCAGTTCACGTATCACAAAGGTCAGATGCTAGGTGTTTCAGCTAAGGTGCAATCTTGCTGGGAATCTTCATCAAAATCACCACAAATGATGGAGTCGTGCACCTCAAATGTAACTCTTAATATTGGTGGTCCAAAATGATTCAGCCACATCTAAAAACAAACATTTGCATTTCCAAATTCTGGAGTTAGCCATACATCAGCAGAATTTAGACAGACATAGGTCCATTCTCCATCGTTTGTTTAATTCATTTAGGCTGGTCATTTTCTGTTTAATCATGTTCTTAATGTTTAACATGCATGCAGGAATTTAGTTTCCAGATGATGCTGTTATTGTATGGAAGAAACTATCAGCTTGAGTCTTTGCTTTTGATCAGGGCAAAAATAATGAACCATCAATTTCTCAATACTGTCAATCTACAGTCAAGTTTGACCAAGAACAAGGCCTCAAAATCTGTTTTAGGATTAATTTTTAATCCCGCTTGATGTTATTTTTAATAACAGTGTAACCACAGAGTTGACACCGTAGTCATTCATATGATTGGCTGAGAGCTGAGAGCCGTTATCACTGTTTAACAGTTACATATATATTTTAATGGTGGCACGGATGGATCACATGCCCAGAATGGACATTCATGAGGCTTTTAAATGGTGATCGTGAAAATGCAGTTTTTGCATCAGCAATGATCAGCACAGTGATTGAATCCATTTTGATCTTTTTAAGTTTTGTTCTCTTCTGCGCACAGTATTTCAGATTCTGTTTGCTGTAGGGGCTCTACTTATTATGATGAATGCTATTTCAAACCAGCACATAATGGAGATTTGAGAATATATGAGACCAACAAAGACTTGCTGGTCTCATTTCAGCTCCAAATTCATTTTAAGCCTCCCCTGAAGAGCCAAACAATTTAGATCCATGTCATATCAACCTTTTAAACCTCTTACAAAGAACCAGGCTGTCTTAGAAAGACACGATTCCGCAATGAGTTTGACCTGCAGGATTGTTATTTGTAGTTACCTTTACTGATGTGACACATGCCCATTTTATGGTTCAACATTGTGAAACTAAGTTTAAAAAAGTGGTGGGGGGGGGGCTTCCCTCTTCGGTCAGACTATGAGAATAGAAAAGAACACTTATTCTGTGACAAAAAAAAAATGAATAAGGAAACT
This sequence comes from Mola mola, assembly GCA_001698575.1. NCBI lineage: Eukaryota > Metazoa > Chordata > Actinopteri > Tetraodontiformes > Molidae > Mola > Mola mola. The sequence goes on along the minus strand of KV751376.1, from coordinate 1,933,509 downwards.
CGCATGTCTTATTCTGTCATTCTTTTTTATTTTATCTCATACCTGTAAAAATAGATTCTCAAAATAAATAAATATATGAAATAAATATACTGTATGTTCTAAGAAATAAAAACTCATAAATAAGAATAAAATCTGCCAACAGGTTTGTAAAGGCGTTTTTTTTTTTTTTTTTCGGTCCGGTGCTCCTGCTTCCTTCACACACACACAGTATTCCATCACAGGACACCACAGAAGAAGTCCGTATATAACTCCATAGGATCTACACTTCCTCGTTTGTTCCTCATGCATTTTGTAGAAAAATCGCATTTTCTGAGCAGCGTCTGTCTTTGGAGTGGTTTTGGATTGAACCCAACCATACCATCACAACGGGTAATTCCCCCAGCTCTTGGACTCAGATCAGACATGGCTACTCTCCAGTGCATAAAGCTATGCATTTTCATTAAATTGTTAAATCAGCAGCCCAGCAGTGTTTTGTTTTAACTATACTACTGAAAACAGTGGAAATGATGACTTATTGACCACTGCTGGGAAAAACTACAAGCAGCCACTTCTTAATCTCACTTATTTGTCCTCACACTTGTGGCCTCTTGAACATGCAGTTTGGACTATTTAATAAGCAGGAACTCAAAGGAAATCCATAAATAATCTATTTGGCCACCAGAGTCTCTGCATAGTCTAAGAAAGGGGCACTATTATGGGCTCAGGCAGCCTCTGTGCCTGTCCTGTCCAGGAGGAGTCACATCTTCAGATGATCGCTGGCGCTGTTCAATCTCCTCATCTGGTCTGCTCCAGAGAGGGTCCTCTCTTCGTCCTCCATGCCAGCGATGCACTTCTAGTGATCCTGGTTTTCCCCGAAAAACAAGATCTTTAATCTCCCTCAGGAAATAGTTGGGATTCGGCACACTCGGGTCGTTCTTAAGCCCAGAGTGGCTCTGGCAAGACCGTTGTCACACAGCTCGGTCTCAGCTCTGGCTCAGTATGTCCCTGTACAGCTCTGGGACCCTTTCCGGGTCCACAGGCCTCGGTAGGAAGTGAGTAAACCTCTGATGTCTTCTCGACCTTGTTCCATCCCGAGACGTGCCATCTTTGTTCAGAGCAACAAAGTAAAATGCCCCTTTTTCTCCGTGCCGGTATATGTTGGATGAGTAGGTGTTGTACCAGTTTTCCTCAAATTGTTCCCTAAAAACACTTTCAGCAGACAGCTTCTCCTACAGGGATACAGAAAAGAGGAGTTCAGTAAAGGAATGTAATGTGCCACCTGCTGGCCGTGACTTTCACATCGGCTTGGTTCACAAGTGATGCGTGTGCAGACGGACGCCAGTTTTACTCGCTGGTGTGTGAACTCACCGAGCCGTACAGTTCTCCCTTGCTGTTCATGGCGAGGTAGAGACCGCTGTCCACCCCTCTGATGCTAACCAGTCCCACAGCCAGACTGATGAACTCCAGAATACCTGCACACATAAACAGATACAATCACAGTCAATCTCTTTGAATGTTAAGTGAAAGAGAACCTTTTTAACACTGAATATCACTGCTACAGCTGGATCCGTTGAAATATCCTACAATATGATGTATTTGTAGAATTGTTTAGGTTTACAATCAGAGGTGGGACTTAAATTCACCTGCACGTGAGGCAAGCTGAGTAACTTTCTGTGCAGCCACCTGAGCTGACTGTAAAGCTTGGTGAATGGCTGCTGGCATGAAGTTACATCCAAGTCTCAAACAGAATGAATCAAGTGCCAGGAGTGCTACAGGCTCGCAGCACTAAAAGAAATCTCTGAACAGATCTGCTTTTGATCTGCCGTAAGCTGCAGCTGTTTATCTTGATACCTGAAGATAAGCTGGTAAAAGCAAAGAAAAGCTGACAATCTAATCTCCAGGAGGAAATGTGGTAGAAATGTGCAAACATGAAATACTCATGGTTTCCCACAAGGAGCGAGACAAATTCTGCTTCTCTAGATGCATTTTAACATCCATTGGCAGCTCCACAGACTACAGCACAGTAGCCTATTATAGCAGTGGCAGCTGCCATCACAGTAGGTTGCCTTAGTGTTTGATTATAGTCCCCAGTATAGCTGGACTGGCATGGTTATGACCATGATATTAATAGTTTTCATGATTATATGTGATTTTGAGGGGGCGCTCCAACGGTGCAGCAGTGTTGTGGGCCTAATCCTGCATTTATTTAAATTTCATAAATACTGCATATCTACTCTATTAAATACCATCAGCAGAATAAAGACATTGAAGTGTACTTTAAATTAAATGACATATGCCTACTACACTTTCTTCTCTTTAAATCTCTTTCTCAGCTTGTGTAGCCTCACCAGCCTGTCCTCCAGTGGCATTGCAATGATAAGACCTGTCACGTCACAACAGTCCTTACAATATTATTATTATTATTATAGTGACTGTACCGAATCTGCTGTGGTCCTTCCTGGTGCCCTGCACGGTGCCGTCGGGCCGGATCTCCAGGTGGAAGCCGGTCCTGCAGTAGAGTTGCCGTCGCCTCAGGATCCCCTTCAGATGACTGAGGTTCGCCAGGCTCCGGGACAGCCTCTCCGAAGACAGCAGGTGCTCCTGCTGCTGCTGCCCGTGGCCCCCCATCATCATCAGTCCGGTTACCGAGTTGTAGTCCACCGCGCCGGCTGGGGTGAGAACGAAATGAGAGCCGACGGGAGCCGGAGCGGAACCCGCGGGTCCAAAGCTGTCCAGGAATCCGTTGGCGAAACTCCCAACCTCCGCCGCTGCCCCCATCACAGATAAGACGCCCGATGCGGTTCACAGCTCAGGGGAGAGGGGACGCTGCAAAGCCACACGGCGCGGATAAGCCCGTAAACGAGGGCAGAGAAAAGTTGGAGAAAATCCCAAATGAATGCGCTTTTCTTTTTTTTTTTTTTCTTTTTGGCGCAGTCAGCAGCAGCAGCAGCAGCAGCAGCGCCGTTAATTAGGCTGCCTTCTAATTGAAATCTACACTCCTGGCTCGTCCTGATTTATGCAGGTTCCCCCGCGTGCAGCAGTCCGTGTCCCTTCCTCTCTCCTCTCTCCTGCTATTTATCCCTCTCTCCTGTAGTACACCCGCTCCCTCTCTCTCCTCTTCACCTCGGGATACTCCCCTTTGCTCCGGACCACTTCAGGATCTCTCTCTCTCTCTCTCTCTCTCTCACACACACACTCTCTCTCTCTCCTCCTCACTTCGGGTCTGTATTTCTGCGGCACGCTGCGCGCTCTCAGCTCCTCCAGCAGCAGCAGCATGCAGCACAGTGAGACCTATAGGCTGCACTCCACATATAAATATATAACGCAATATCTATATGGAAATACGCCCCGAATTGCCTTTTTTTTAATGCAAATAGCGTCCCGATCTAACCTCTTATGGCTCATTTCTGTTGGCACTGGAAACGATGCGCCCCTCACTCTCCTGCCTCACCTCTGATGTTCAGTTTCACAGCACAGCACGGGGACTTGGAGGGGAAATTAAGGACTAGTAAACATTTTTTGACATGCCTTTACGCCCTCGCAGGTTTACTGATGCACATAGACACGCGTATATCATATCGCTCGCGCGCACTCGGTGGAACCGCGCGAGTGTGTGTGTTGGGAGCGCGCAGCTCAGCAGTAGCTTCTGTGTGAAACAGACAGTACAGTGCGAGTTAGACAGGGAGAGTGTGTGTATGTCAAACAGCATGAAAGTGATATTGCCATTACCCTAAACGCCTCGCATCCCCACGCCCCCATTTCGAAATGACTCAGGTGCGGCAGTGGATAGAGGAAAACCCCAATTTGCGTAATTTTCGCACTCGGCTGTTGATTTATTGCCCCCGTTTTATGTAATGCAACCACACATTTAGGGCGTCCGCAGGTGCACACACTCACACACAAACACACACCTGTGCAAACGACATCACTTGACTGTCAATCCCTTCATTGATCTTCCACGATGCTTTGAACAGCGCAGGAGCCCGTATAGCCTTAATTGTGGTCTTAAAGGAGCAATCAAAGACATAGACGCTTCAAAGTGCGGGGATCTTGTAAGGGAATCAGGCAGTAACAACCAGAGAAAGAAAAGGGGGATATACCTGTTTGAACTGCAAACAGATAATAGTCCACCAATTGACACTTTGTGCGTTTCTTTATAAAAAAAAAAAAAAAAAGCCTTTGAACAAATACATTTTGCATATGCAGGAAATTCCTAATGGTGTTCGTGTGCTAATGTGTTTTTATTCAGTGTATTCTTCAGCACATGCAAGTGAAGACAAATTTCTCCCTGTTTGCACGTAAAAAAAATGTATACAATGAAGTATTTTCTATTCTATTGTCTTCTAAAAGTTGTTAGTGGCCACAAGGTCGCCCTGTTACTCTGTGATTGGTTTTATAGACTCTAAAACTAAAAATGAGGAGAGTTAATATCTGTTGGTTATGGCCTACTAAGCTTCTACCTTTTGTTTACCAATTGATAGCATTAATTAATAATGCAAGATGAGTTGTAGACTTGTTATATTTTATTGGCCACTTCTCTTTATTAGTGCCTTCGATGACACATATGTTTGGGATCGCGGTTTCAAAGCGTGCGTCTGTACCCAAACAGGGGTACAGAGGTCCAATTTCCAGCCTGCATGGCATCGATTTTGGCAGCCAGTCAGCACCTCCTCCCTCGGGACTTGCGTTGATAAATGAGTTGGAGGTGCGGAGGTGTTTTTGTGCAGGTCATTTTGGACACGTTTACGCAGCCTACCGTTTCATTTGTCTTGTGCGCTCGATGATCATGGCGTGGGTGTGCGTGTGACCGACTGCTCATCTGTGTGTGCGGCGCGCATCCGATCCCCAATTTTGGCTTTTGCCTCATTAGTATTTATGACCAGATGATAAGGAACTTTTAAAAGGAGACGCGGTCGATCAGAGTCGCCTGCAGCCTGATCAGATCCCGATGGACTGGATATCGACCCGGTGAAAATGAAGACGTCAACTGCAATGCCAGGTTTCCACGCACGCAACCAGTTCCCAGGGTCACATGGCCTGCTTTAAAATATATTTTCTATAGGTTTACTGCTCTGGGTGTGAAACCAAGCAAAGAGCAGGCAGGGAGGAGGAGGAGGAGGAGGAGGAAGAGCACCCCCAGGGTTAGACCCCCACCACACCCCTCACCCACCCACCTACACATATACACACACACACACACACACACAAAGAAGAAAAGAGATTACAAACCAATCGAAAGCCGGAGTAATGAAATAACTAAATATGTAGCCTAGAGGTTATTAATGCAAGTGGTTTCCTAACCAGGGTCTGGGGAACTCCAGTTGTCCTTGAAAGCAGGATTCAGAAAGCCCCAACTCAAAACTTAGACTTAGAATGCACCTAGGGTTTTTACTCTCCCCACTTTTTGTTCTCTAGTATTTCAAAACACAGCCACAGCAAATGCTTTTGACAAAGTGTGAGGAGATGAAGGTGTGTACGTGTTTCTGTTGGAATTCTGCCATATGTAGATAATGAAAAAAAAAAAAAAAATCAATAGTGATTTTCAAAGGTATCAAATTAGATGTCACTGCAAGTATTCAAATTTCAGAACACAGTCTGACATGAATTATCAAATATTTCTGTCTCTGCCAATCAAGCAGTTGAGGAACGCTTGAACCCATCATGATTAGTCATCACAATAGGCAGGTTCCCCCCCGCCCCGAATTAAGCACGAATAAAAATCAAAGCAACACATTAAGGGGCTTAACAGGTATAACGAACCTTTTAATGGTTTTATGTCAATCACAAGGTTTTTGAAAGTCATTGCTTGATCTGTTTTCAGTTTTGGGCTAAATGGAGCTTAGGTTGTGGTGATCTACCGTGCTTGATGTGTGAACAGGTGACAGGCCCATCTATTAGATTTCTCTCCTTTATTCTCCCGTCATCAAAGTTGTAAGAAAACCCCATCTGGTAAACATTAGGCCTACATATAAAGACTTAAACGAAGAGCTTATCTTTGATATTCGTTTGATATCTACACTCCATTGGCTCCTTTGATCCCGCCCTTCCAAACTTCCTGCCCTGGAAATTGTATGCCGCATTGATGCTCAAAATGGAAGCACAATGGCTGACAAATGTTGGTGTCATCGGTCTCTTAAAATTTCTAAGCTTCGGTGTCATCGTTCCAAGATGTCACATATTCGAGGGTAAAGGCTTTAAGCAAATGTGGCTTCTCGGTTTTTGAATGTGATTTGCCAGATTTTGCATGTGTGTCACAGCCTGCAGTCAGTTTGCCAGGCCTAATCTGGAATGGACATATACTCGTGTGAGTAAAACCTCACCAAAGACATCATCTTTGTCACATTTGCAAAGTTTATGCATTCTAAAAATAAAAAATTTGCTATGAAGTACCCACACTACCCGAAATAGCAAATAACATAGCAATGAGGGTGTACAATGCATTTTTACAAGTACATTATGCTGTTAATGGAAAAACAGAGAACAAGGTGTTTTAAAATTGTATTAGGCGTGGCTATATCTATTTTCTATTAAGCAAAAATATCTATTTACTTATTCCGCCAATGCTAATTGATAATAAGGCAGTAAGATATCATCCCAACTTTTGTTGGGATCAGTTCACAATACTGACCTGGATGTGCTGCACATGGAATAATTAATTGGTTAAATCTCCCTTAAAAACTGGATGAATCGAGCTCATTGTTTATCTTTAACTAAAATCCTGTTTATAATTGACCGCGGGTCAAATGGATGCCTCACTCTCACTGGATGAAGCATTAAATCTCTCAACTGAGCGCGGGACTTTGCTCTTAGCCTCAGCTTCAGGAGAGACCCTCGCACATCTCGCGAGAAAAGCCAGACCACGCGATAGTTTGGTGCTGCACGCAAAGTTGAAGCTGTATCACAGCAGCGCAGTGGCAGCAACCGCAGCAGCAGCAGCAGCAGCAGCAGCAGCAGCAACAGTCATGGCCGCCTTCCGTAAAGTGGTAGCGCAGGCCGGTAGGCTAAACCTCTGGTCGGCGGCGAGGAGTGAGTTCATCGGCGGTCGGACGGCCGGGGGAGGGAGGGCACGGAGGGGTCTGGCTGCTGGCGTGTGTTTGGCGACGGGAGGTGCCGTGGCACTTTACTTGTACCGCGATGCGACGAGCGGCGGAGAGCAAGTGAGGGAGAGCCGCAGCATCAACGGTCTGCTACCGTCCATCCCTAGCGTTGAAGCCAAAGAGAAGGTAGGATTCTTTTTTTAAATGGCGTTTTAAAGGTAACAATACGACTTTAGTGAGAAGTGGCGACTTGTTAGGTCGGTGACAGAAAACATGTCGTCCTCGGTGTGGAGCTCTGGAATCAATGCACCGTCCGATGTGCGACAGGGCAGGGAGAGCGCTTATTTTTCCAGTATCCTTCCGCTGAGGTTAGAGCCAAAGAGCTGCACTTAGACAGACCTATTTCTGTTTTGCTGCCATGGGGATTGCTGGCAGCTTGTAGGTTTTGCTCTGGGCCGGATAAACGCTGTCATCCATCCCCAGCACACCCAGTGGAAACAGTACGCTCACTGTCTGGCGGCGCGGCGATGTGCGCGCGCAGATGCGGCAGTGGCGCTCTCCGCTCGTGCGGGTGCTGAAATGACAGCACGCTGACGATGTTTACCTTCTGTCAACCGGCAGATAGACCGTCACAAATTCAACCCCAGTGTTCACAGTTGTTACTTCACGTTCATCGGCAAAATACTGACAATTGCAATTAAATGTCACTCAATCACTCGTTACTTTATATGACTGTCGTTATTAAGGTTTAAACATACACAGCAGTTTTAATATCGTATCAAGATTGAATATCGCTAATTAACCTGCTTTATTTCGGCTCAGCATTTATAAGACGACGAAATTTGTTTGAATAAAGTAAAACATCTATAATGCAGCTGTCATATAAACACTGTATACACTTAAATTTGTCTTTAAGTACCTCAAACCTGTACTTAGAGAGAGCACTTTCACGAGTTGTAAGGTACTTAGCTGCCTTTGAACGCTGCTTGTTTCTAATGATTAATTTGTAGTAGAGCTGAAACTATTTGTTGAATGACAGATAAATACTGGCAATAAACTGATGGCTTGTGTACATCGGTTTCCAAGCAAAAGTGCCAAATATTATCTGCTTTAAGAATCCAGAAGATTCCAAGGGTTTTTGGTGGTTATCTTTGTCTTCTGTCATAGTAAACTGGACATTTTTGGGTTTTGGTTTGCATTGATGAATGCATGCATGAGATACCTGCATGTGTCCAAGCGTGCAAAGAAAATATGCACGCGCAAGCAAAGATTTCCGTATAACTGTGTGTATATGCATGTCTGGCTAGTGTCTCCTGTTCATGACATTTTTTTTAATGTTGCTGAGAATGGCAGTCAGGTCAAATCAGGTTAATTTAATTATATAGTGCTATTTCAAAATAAAAATTACCTCTGGTCTAGACTCTTGTATTATTAATTAACTATTGGTTCACTGTTAATTCTCTTCCAAAATTGTTCTTTAACGTTTTTGGCTGAATATGAATTTTGGTACGTTTCAGTTTTTCTGGTTATTTGCTGAACATCAAATTAAGATAAATCATTAAAAAGTCAATCCTCAATCCTGTGTTAAATGGCAATCACTCAATTGATTATTGTTTGTAGTTTCTACACTAGTATTTTCCCCTTCATATGAAGTGTTATACTTCAATTTAGTTGTTACTAGAATTACATTTTTAATGAATAATGACCTAAACACAATTTTTGTGGTCTTTCAAGTAAAGAAGAGCATTGCCCCACTGAACAGTAAATAATACACCCCAAAGTAAAATAGGAATAAAAAAATACATTTTAAAGCATATTTATCAGAATATTCACATCCATACAACATAAAAACTACTAAATTCCCATAGCAAAAGATGTTAGGTAGCTAATTGGTGAACATATATATTTGAGCTGCAAAATGATCAGTATCATGTTTAGGGATCTCAGTTCTTTAATACTGGGTACCTACTGATAGCATCTGTATCTAGTTACCTAAATAAGTCCACTTGATCTTGACTATTTATCCAACACATTGAAGTGGCTGCTGTATTTTGTATGCCAACTGAAAACCTAAGAATGAGCGTCAATAAAGTTCATTTAGGTTGTGAATGTAAGCTTAGATAAATGAACTATCTGCTTAGACACTTGGATGAAACACGAGAGCTAGTCTATAAGAAGTGTGAAGGTACCTGACTGGGCATTGGCTGTATAGCTACCCAGGTTGGCAGTGGGATATCTCCAGTGGGGAAAGAGATAAGCAGCCATCTGTTACCCAGTAAAGGTAGCCTATGGGGATCCTGAATAATGAGGTTTTAACCAAAAAAGTGGGTTAACTCACTTGCAGGGAAAAAAAAAATCAAAGCTGTAGGAAAAAAAAGTTTATACTTGAGAACAAGATAATGATTTCAAAAGGACAAGAAAACCTGGTTGCAGCTTTTACACTAGATACAATACCAACAGTCACAGAAGGAGGTGATGGTTGTACCAGTGCTGTAATGCACACAAGATTGCTTGGTTATATCCTAGGTCTGGCAATGCTGTTCTTGATCATATTGGGAGAACTTACTACTGTAGAAAAGCCAAGATGGACGCTGGCAAAGGGTAGAGGTGTAGCATGAGCCTCAGACACAAGACCTTGTTGATATCCACTACAATAACTTGTTCTAGCTGAACTAAAATAACTAAACGTGGTGGGAACACAGAAACGCTGCAGCTGGTAAAGGAAAGCACTGTCTTGCCTGAGGGGAAAACACCTGGAGCATCTGCTGTGCTGTCGGGAAAACAAGACGAGGCAACAGGAATAGGTGTAGTCGTGGCAACATGACATTTTAACTGCACAAGAACACAGTGTTCTACAGAATCAATTTGAAAGTTACTAAGTTACTGCCTTTGCAGAATTTTACAAACTTCAGTCATTAGTGAGAGTCAAATTCAACGGCGTCTGTGCTCATACACTTGATTACATTCCATTCCTATGAAGCTCAGCACTCATCGCCAATTCATGCCTTCAAAAGCCCTATGGTTAAAGTAGCATCAAAGCTTTATGAATGAATCTGCGTGCTCATTAGCATGCTCGCTGAGCTGAGTGGGATCCTCTGAGCGCTGGGCCCCTTGGCCAAGCATGTTTAAAGTTGGAAACCTCTCTGTTAATTACACAGCTTCATGCAGCTCGCTCTATTTGTGTAGCAGCTTTCCTTCACTGCAGCTAATCAAGCTGAAGCCCCGACTCCTCACACAGCGAGAGAGAGAGCGAAATGATAATCATGTAGAAAGCAGTGACAAGCTATATATGTATATGTGAGTGTATGTCTCCTCGTTGAACTGTGAAAACCTCAAAGAGCTAAATAGAGCTGATGCCAAAAATAGATGTGTATCCTCATTATAGAGGTTCAAAAGCTGTGAAGAGACACATAGTCGATATTCTGCTGTCTGCATGAGAGAAACTCGCTAAAATCATTTGGGAAAATTAACACCCATCACTGCGTCGATTATTTAAATCTGCTGCACTTTTAAAGTTAATCTTCCTTATATGACTGTAATATAATGACCAACGATTAATCTTGTTATTGCTTTAACTCGAGCTTCTTGCTGATAATAGCTGTGTTGTATTTTTTTCTCTTCTTGACATGTCTTCAAAATATCTTTACTGGTAGAAAAAAAAAAAAAAAAAAAAAAAAAATCAAGAAAAAATAGCTAATCAACCATGCATACCGTACATTACACTTCATATGTTGCTTTTTCTGTCTGCAGGATCGTCCATCGGACTTCGAGGATGGTGATGTGTACATGTCGTCCCACGAGCATCGCTTCCACATGTTTAGCTCGGTGGAGTATGAAGGGCAGCTGTACATGACTCCACAGAACTTTATCGAGTCAGTCACCATGAGTGAACCAAGAAGTACGTTTCATAGTTTTCACATGGGTTCAAAACTCTTGGCCTGGGGTAGAATACTAATGCTCAAAAAATTTGAATATCGTGACAAAGTTTCCTTTTTTCTCCGTAATTTAATTCAACAAATGAAACTTTCACGTAATATTTATTCATAAAATAAAGTGAAATATTCCAAGCCCTTTATATCTTTTAATTTTGATGATTTTGCTTTATACAGTTACAGTGAATGACTAAAATATTTTGAGATATGTTTTTATTTTCACTTTTATGCTGTAGGCCATAATTATCAAAATTAGAAGAGTAAAATGCTTTAATATTTGAATTTACTGAATAATGAGTCTAGAATACATGTTATAAATTCTACACATTTATATTATAATATAAATGTTCACTTTTGAATTAATACTGAACCATCGCAGTATTCCAATTTTTTGAGATGCGCTAGTATGCTAAAGTATCTTTGTATTGAACTTGAATGGTTGGAAAACCTCTAAAATTGTTGCATTTAGACAAAAGAAAAAAATTAAAAGCCATTTCAATTTGACTTATATTTCAGTAGTTATTTTTTTCATCACCTTGGTCTCACTTTAACCTGGCTTTAAAATATGGCTTTTATTATACCTCTAGCTAGATATGATTTATTGCATTTAGAGCTGCAATGTTTAATCAATTAATCAATTAGTTGATTGAAAGAAAAATAATTGATCACTATTTTAATAATTGAATAGAAATTTGTAGAGTAAATGTTTAATCTATTATTCGTGGAAGTAATCAGCAGATTAATCGATAGGTAAATCATAGGTTGCAGCATCAATTACATTTACATGTAGTAACATTAAATCATTTGGCATTGTGTATTAAACTTAACAGCAGAAACCTCATCCTCTTTTTTCTTTAACTTACAATATCCATTTTATTGAATATTTATGCGCTGGTTTCTATTAAAAATTTACCCAAGTTCCTGTACTTTTATACTTTATATTTTGCTGTGTACCTTTTGAAAAGCAGCAAGTTTTTTTTATCTTGTTAAAGATTGATATCCTAATATAGATACCAGCACTAAGTGCAAAATGCTTAGGCTTTTTTACTCACTACAAACCATGTTTAAAGGACACAAAAATTCATTTAAACTTGTCTCTGCTGCCTCTGTCAGCCTGCTGCCACTCGTAACAGATTAGTCGTGGCCGGCCAGCCTCAAAGCAGATGGCTTTACAGCTTTTGTTTAGTCTGAGGTTAATGTTAGTCAGACACATACACACACACGCTCCTCATCCACATTCCTTTTGCTCAGATCAGAGATTCAAAGATTTCTTTTAACCAGTAAATATCTAATCCAGGCACTTCACTTATTTCTGCCGCTGTGAAAAATGGTTTAAAAATGTCCTTACAAATTAAGGTCATCACAAAACACCCTCCACCCCCAAAAAAGCTAGCATTCCTTTCTCCACCGGCCATGTGATTAAATTGCGTGCAAACTGTGCACCTGTATGTGTGTGTTTACATCTAGCCAAGCTCACTGACATACGATACAGCCACACATACCCTCTCAGCCGCCGACATCCTCTAATGCCCTCTTTGAAGTTGAATTAGATGAACTTTGTTGTATAAAACTGAACAAAAGTAGTGTGTGCTTTTACGGGGACATTCCGCGTACTACAAAGACAAGCACGGGGCACTTTAGATGGTAAAAATGGCCTCTGATGATGACAGTGTATATACAGTGTGTGTCTCTATATGTGTGTGTTTTTGTGTTGTGACTATACCCAGAACATTAAGACCCATTTCTAGATCATACAGATGCTATCTAACCGAGC
>KV751376.1:1899157-1915979 GCA_001698575.1 Mola mola | reverse complement strand
AGAGAGAAATCGAGAGAGAGAAAAAGAAAAAAACTATTTCTACATGTAACCTTTTAAAACTTAAACACACACTGGAATGTGAGGCTTGTTCTGAAAAAAAGGAGATCCAAGTCGACTATTCTTCCCCTTAAAATCAGGAATTAAAGTCATTTTTCTCCTCTCTGAACAGTAATGAAACCCAAACCTGTCAATGTTCAGTGTTCTTATGCTATAACAGTCACAGCATTTTGCATTTAGTGTAACAATATGTGTCTACATCAAATGGGGAAGCAGTGATCAATCATCATCATAGTACGCAAAAGAATTTATCTTAGTGCCATTCTGCCTTTTTTTTTTTTTTTTATCAATGTCTATGTTAAATTCTAATAGGAATATAAAGAAGAAATGTGTTACGACATATTGGCTTAATTTTGGACAAAAATGATTAGGTAAGTAAAGTAAGTAAAAAACAGCTGCGTAAATAACAAATGTGATTAGAATGTCTTATTCTGAGTAAAAATGTGTTTCTAAAATAAAGACAGAAAGCGACTCAATGTTTATCTGATTTGTATATTAGCCTGTACACTATAGTAACAGAGTGGTATAGAAAAACTATAGCTCATATTCCATAGATTTATCGACCTGCACCGCCCCTCTCTGTCTGGTCTTACTACCACTTCATCCTGGGTTATTTCTGGACTTAAAATTACCTCTAGCACATGCACACACATTCATCAACACTCACAATATGTGATTTCCTTTCTGTTTTCCAGAGCCCCATGCTGGCTTTAAGATTGCCTTCAATATGTTTGATGCAGACGGCAACCAGATGGTGGACAAGAGGGAGTTCTTGGTGGTGAGTCTCTGATGCAGAGGGAAAATCCAACTCATGACTTAGTATATGTTATTCTTAACATTGTTTTTTACTCTCATCACAAAAGGGCAAGTTTAGAATATTAGATATATTGACAATGATTGTAATATGGCTGATGATGGAAAATAAGGTATCACAAATGGACATAGACAGTTCTAAGATAGAACTTTTCATATAAATTTTCTCTGTTCACTTATAAAAGAGAGGTTATTAAAGACAGTAGCTCAGGTATGGTAACATTTTCATTTAATTTGAAATGTAGAATGAGCCAAGAGGCTTTCAACTGAAAAAAACTACTGCAGGCACGAAGAGATCAGATGACTGCAGAGGGTGTTGGAGGTGGGATATCCTTCAGAGTTCCCACATTGAGTGCTTGGTAATTAGCACTGATTTTTGTTTTGATTCAGACTTTTTATACCCAGCGTGAAGGAATATTCAATATAAATAAGCTGCATGAAGAACGTCAGTCCTTGTTGTTGTTTTCTTGTGATTGCAACTATAAAATATTCCTGGACATATCCCTTTAAGGTTTATGTTACAATTTTTACTGTAGTAATACATGTTCATTTTAAACTGAAATAAATAAACACTGATGAATCAAATTTTTTTTGTGAAGCTAAAAAAAATGAATACTTTTTTAATACTGAGGCAATGACTAATTATTCACTAAATTAAGAAAAAATCTTAATGCTAAAATGGTAGGAAACTGTCTTTTATAGTTGCGTTTGGCAGTAAGTGTTTTGCATGTTGAAGATACACCATGGAAACCTTGTGTTTTAGACGCTCTGTGCCAAAAAAGTTCAACTCGGAGCGAAAGGCACCATCCATTATTTGCATCTTTATCTTCATATGACTTAATTCTGTGCTGTGACCATCGTCCAGGCAAAGCTCCTATATAAGCTATTAGTCCCTATGAATTTTTCCTCTTTCTTGGGGTCTGCAGTACCCACATGGATCTCTGTTTCCCTGTGTCCAGCTCAATATTTTGGAACAGCCTCTCTTCTCCAATCAGGGCAAGTGCCGCCCTCTTATCCTTTTCTGTTTAGAAGTATATACAGTAAATACACGTATACAAAGAGAATAACCAGATCTGGTACTTCACAAACAGAATCTAGTTAAAGACAGGTGAGGGTGACTCAGTTGTCTAGACAACCACAGAAGGCAGTGCGGTACGCCTAACATTTTGTAAACTCCAAAATGCTTTCCGTCTGATTAGCCCTTAACATTCTGCCTGTGATTCAGCATGGAATATTTACACTTTAATTATAGTGTCGAAAGTGCCTTAGAAAGCTAAAGTGAATGACTTTGTGAACTCAATGAATGTTAGTAAATATGGATACATGAGCCTAATTTGGTCTTCGTTTGTCAACAAGATCCTCATTCTGTCTCACAGCTTCAGGAGATCTTCCGGAAGAAAAATGAAAAAAAAGGGAGGAAAGGAGATGCTGAGAAGTCAGCACAGTTGGTAAGGACGACGAGGGAGTGTTCATGTGGGAAGAGAGATGCATTTCTGTGAATGTGCAATTCAACTCGTTCTAATGACCCTCAGTAAAGCCGAGAGGGAAACAAAGATAAGTTGCTGTCATGCTGCTATTGTCTGTGTGGTAAACATAAAATGCAAACGAGCAAAATGTTGTGGTTTTATTGTGTAAAAATCCGGCATTACTATTGAAATGGTATTTTAATACATCCCTGGGTGTCACACAAACCCTCTCCCGTTTTATAATTACGTGACTGCTGTGTCCAACTGCACATGTGGATCTATTGAAAATGACACATCATCATCATCTTTAATTGCCATCCGCATTCAATTAGATACTGAAGTTAGCTAAATGTAACCATGATTGAGTGCATGCTGCCCAATATAAAACAGGTTTTTTGACAATGTGTTATCTCCTCTGTTTTTACTGTGATTGTTATCCCTACTGTGTATTTAAACTGGATACACTTCTATGGTTCAGGTTTTGTAGCAACACGGGTCATTTTGCTTCATTGTTATAAAATATGGTTTCATAGTTTATATCTGTAGGCTTGAGGTATTCTCATTTTTCATCCATTATAGGTTTAACCTTAATCTCCAAAAAACATACATGCAAAAGAGCCAATTGATTAATATCACAGATGTCAGTACTGGCAAATTGTATATGTTGGCTGATGAATAACAAGAAATGTCAGGATATAATGACATATTTTTTTCACATTTACAAGCTCTGATGTCATTCCAAGCACTATTAACTGTCTCTTGCGTTACAAGCCATGGTCATTCTTTTGACTATCTAGAATTTTTAGTTACTAATTAGTCATGAATGAATAGAAAATTAGATGTTTGCCACCTGTTATTTGAAGGAAAAAGTGACAGCCTGTCCCCATATTTCTTTTTATTTATGTATAAGAACATATTATTCCTCATATTTATGGCCTGGTTTTATCATTTAAACAACTTCAAACACACTGCGTTCAAATTGAAAGGCGAAGAAAAGTACTTTATATTTGTTGTTCAGTAGCAAGTAAATAAGATAAGATAACATAAGATAAGATGTAACTTTATTGATCCCCCTTGGGAGAAATTCAGGTGCACACAGCAGTACAGAAGTGAGTAGCAGTACAGGGTAAAAAGTAACAAAATAAGTCAACATACAGTATAAGAAAGGATTTTAAAAAAAAAACTAAAATACTAGAAATTAAAAAAATATACGAACTGTTATGTACAATCTGGCCTCTGTGCATAGAGTGTGCAAAGTGCAACGTTCCTGATATTTATAAATAGATAAATAGTGTTTATATGAAGTTTACATACCGAGTAGTGAATTCTCTCTATATAAACAGTTGGACATGTGGAGTATCAGGGTTTTTTCCCCAGGGCGGTGTACGAACAGTGAAGCAGTGAAAACAACATAGTTTGACTGGTTGAGGTGCAAAGTGTGTGTTGCTGCAAAATATAATCACAGATGTGTTGAAAATGGCACATCCCTCTGTGGAGTGTATCCACAGCTTCTTTCCTCGCATGTACTAACATGTCTTTTAACTTCTCTCCTTATCCTCCTCTCTGACTGCATGCTTTGTCCTCCTCTTTCTCTTCCTCATGTCTGTCTCTGTGTGTTAGACTATGCAGCTCTATGGATATCAGGTTGCCCCCATGAACAGCGTATGTATCCACACCATAACCTCTATAGTCTCTGCTCTGCTCTTCTTTAGATAGTTTAAGTAATGAGTGAAATGATGAACAGAGGAAGATAGGTATTTCCCTGAGCTGGGTTAGAAGACTTTTTTTGAGACTAATGAAACCACAAAGGGGAAGTTAAGCAGTCAGAAAAAATATATTTAATTTATAAACATCTAGAACCTATCGTGTGCTCTGTGTTCGGTCGATTAAAATGATATTCCCCCCTTATTTTGTGGTAAAATTCCTCAGTGTTTCTATTTCTAATGCATTTCTCAATATTGTGTAATAGAGTTAAACAAACTTCTTCATCTTCTGAGTTATATTATATGATCACCCCTTATATGTGTCCGTGTTGAGGCCACAGCCGGCAGCCCGTTGTGGTGATTGTGTGTTGGGCCCTGCTGGGCCCTGAGGTTGTTTTTTGAGGCGCAAATGTCCGTTGATGTGGTATGCGTAGAGGCTTGCGTTTAATGCCCCTGACACCCACATTTTGTGTCCTGACCTGGTCTTTGAAGAAGCCTTAACCCTGACCGAGTCCACCTGATCCTGTGTTGTCAGTAAAATGTACAGACGAGACTTCTTGAAAGGGTGGATGGACAGAAAGAATGAGAGGGGAGAGAGGAAGGCAGGGTGTCCATCTGTCAGGTCAGCTGAGTGATTGATCGAGGGATGATTGCAGAGCGTGGGATGAATGGACGGAGGGATGGCAGAGGAGTAGTAATAGATTTAGGGGTCAGGAGAGATGAACTCTTACAAAGAGAGGCTGATATGATTTAGAATGACTGGGGGCACTCTGAAGCTCCTAACGTAATCAGACACTGTCCACTTGAAACAGTCTTCAGGCGCGTGCTGTTTGTTGTTCATGTTGGAGGTCTTACTGAGTTTTGTTAATGCAAAGAGAGAGAGGAGGAGATTTTTATTTAGGGGAGTCGAGCCACAGACAGAAATTTTCATTTACTGCTTGAGCACATTTATTTGATAAAGAAAGCAAACAGGTTCCAGTTGTCTACAAAATTAAAAAAAGACTACTAAAAGGCTACTAATTTCCCCTCATGATACAGTGAGAACAACTGTAGAATTTTCCCCATCCTGCTCTTTTGGAGATGGAGTATAGAAAAAATAGGATGGTGCACTGT
This sequence comes from Mola mola, assembly GCA_001698575.1. NCBI lineage: Eukaryota > Metazoa > Chordata > Actinopteri > Tetraodontiformes > Molidae > Mola > Mola mola. The sequence continues at coordinate 1,910,827 of KV751376.1, read as the reverse complement.
CCAGGAAGCATAGGGCCTCTTTAGTCCTCTTTGTAATGGTCTCTCTCTTTCACACACACACTCACACACTCTCCTGTCCTGTCAGTGTTGTGATGGATGCGGGGTCATGTTAAAATGTGTGCTGCTGCGTTCTCCCTGGAGAGAGACAAGGTGGGTGGTCAGGAGCGCAGCCCTGTGGCTGTCTTTCATAAAGGCTGACTGCACGCTAACAAAACTGGGTCTTTTTTGTTGCTTCTGACAGGCGTATGTGCAGTTGGTTCACTGTCATTGGAGCAAAAAAAGGATACTTGCTTCCAGGTTAAATATATTTGCCCCAGAGAGCTATATGAAGTGTTAGATTTTATTCAGGTTTGTCTTTGTTTTTATTGTTGATCCAGGACAATGGGAGGGTAGGGAATGCTTTATCGATATACTCAAATAAATGAAGACATTAGGTATTTATTTTTCTTAACTGAAGTCTTTTGCTTTACATTTTCTGTTCTTGTATTTAGAAGAGTAGATGGGGTTAATTTACAGTTAAATCAATCAATATAAGTGGACATTACTTCAGTGAAAGAGCATGAATTGTAAAACATTTCATTTTATTTCTTTTTCTCAAGTTGTATTAACCATTTTTTTAATGAATAGCATTTTATCAATGCAACACTTACTTACAAATAACACGACTGTTTTTTGCATAGTCTTAATCAAGTTTTTGTTACAAGAATGCTGTATGTAACACTGTTCATGAATCTGTTTGTATATATTGAAAATTGATAGAGTGAACACTGACAGCTACAGTTGGCCTCTTGAAGTACTTGAGCTGGAGGTAGACTGACCCTGGCCCTGCTTGACCGCTCCTACAGGTGCTAAAAAAAGACAGTCAGGAGTTTGTGGCACGGAGTTACTGGGACGTTCTGAGGCGAAGCACCAGTCAAGTCCTCTTTTCTGACCTGGCGGAGGTACTCCATCCATCAGTCCCCCCATCCCTCTGTCCTTCATCCTTCACTCCTCCTCTTCAGTTCTCTGTAGCTAGTGTTGATCCTCCAACTTGCCCCAGAAGTTGGCAGTATTGTAACAGTATCAAGCGCGGCCAGAATGAGACCAAAAATGTTTACCTTTGAGAGTAAAAATTTACTTGACATGGTCACATTTAAAGCCTCATTCACATGGTCCACTTTATTTTGTTTTGTTTTGTTTGTTATTTCATATTGAAATGAGAGGAAACAACCAATAAGTCAAATTGTTGGGTTTTTTTTGTAAAATCACCTGAATCAACTCATTTATTCTGGTTTGGCTTGTTACTGTTATATAGACTGACTTGTCAACTTTGTTTCTTGAATTCATTTCTATCTAAAATTAACCTTATATGCAGTATTATTTAGTTCACTCAATGTCAGCAATATTTCTAGCTGACTATTTTAAGAAGGGTCCATCCATTTCTCCATGTCGTTTTCCCAGGTGAAATCTTGTAGAATGAACTGTAAGGATAGTCTTGTACTTGTAAACAATATGTCCCGCAAAAGCTTTGTCTCCTAATATAAGAGAATTGTTTAGAAAGAAAAGTCCACCTGATGTTATCAATCATCCATACCCTGACGAACAAATATGACGAAGACTTTATTCTTCATATTTGTTTTTTTTTTAAATTGAATATTGCTTCCAAAGAACTTGACAGGCACTGTATGATCACATTGGGGCAACAATGCTGATCAGATGATAGATTTGTAGTGTCAGTATGATAGCCTGTTCTGTTTCTCATCTATCTTTGTTTCATTCAGTCTCCACATTATGCTTTTCTATGTGTATCTGTGCCTTGTTCTCTGTGTTGTGTCAGTGAACGCAATGACATGATTAATGACACCAACATAGATGATAGCAAGGCTGACTGCAAAGCACATCCAAAAATCCAGATTATTATCGTACCACCAAGTGGTAGAGTGACTAACTGCCAGACTCATAGATAAAATGATGCTAAATAAAAAACAGGACCAAAAAACAAACATTTGTGCACTGGCAAAAATGCTGTCTCTCTGCCAAGTGTGACGTTTAGACATTTTGTGCTATTGTAGGCAATTTTCGCTTTATTTCTACCTTTTTGTTAGCTTTTATACTCATGTACAGCTCATGCAAATTGTCTTTGCAATAGGCCTAACACATGGTGAAACTTCTGGTCATGATTAATAACAGCTAACAGTGCTAGCCGGCTAGCTGGCTAATGACAGGCTTTGTGCTGTGGTTGCAGCGGAAACTGAAGTGAGGCTAATGACAGTGGAGCATGATGGGACTGACCTTATATTTACACCGGCCAGCCTTTCATCTGCTGGGATGTCAGGCGGATACAACAGACGAATCAGACAGAGGGAGAGGAGGAGGTGAGGGGAAAAAAAACAAATAACACAAAGCAAAATAACAAAATAGATAAACATTATTAAAAAGTTAGAGATAGGGACACAGCAGTAAGAAAAGGGGATAAATAATAGCAAAAGAAAATGTTACAATCGTAACATCCATAACCCGATTAGCTAAACAGAAAACCCGAGGGAAGAGCAACAGGTGGGAGAAGCTCAAAGAAGATGATACAGGTCAGCAGAGACAACAAATGTTGATGGACAAAGTGGGCGTGAAGAGAAGAAGTTTGGGAAACATTTAAGGGAAAAAAAGAAGCAGGTTGTATTTAGAGAAAGATGTGTTTACTCAACAGATTAGTCACCATTATACCTTCTTGCTTTTGTCTGGTGAAGGAGGGACTGACTGACAGGTTGAGAAGGAGGGGGGGGGGAGAGCGAATCACCTCTATGTTTGTCAGCTGAAGGAGGTACTGACGGGTAGCATGAGGAGAAAGGAAATCAGTACTCAGAGCAGGGGCTGGAAAAGAGGGAAATAAGTGATAAGAGAGATGGATGAAAGAAAGACAGAAAAACAAACAGGTAGTGGGAAGGGATAGGAGGTTCGTTTTTGCCCTGGAAGGTGTGACTACCTGACACTTGGACTGACTTGACTAAAGACTGACAATAAGCTCTTGCTTCGAGCTATTGCTCACAGATAGGGAGGGTGAGGAAGACCGTTTAGTGTTTACATCAGTAATTACTGTTTTTACCTTCAGCTTCACGATCAAAGTGTGTCGGAGCTCACTCATAGACAGAGATGGACAAATAGACACATGCATACACCAGGTGTCAGCTCGTGCCTGGTAGGTGCGATAATCATGACGTCTTAACGGGGATGATGAGCTCACACAGGTGCTGCCACTCTTCCAGGAATGATAAGCTTGTAATGATCAGGTAGACATCACACCTACTTGAGTATGGACTTGATTGGTCATGGATTAATATTAATTCCCATATTTTTCTTATTATACACTTCACCTACATAACATTTCTGTCAGTCGACATTTTATTTGGTCAGACATCTGCTAAAAACTCATTCAGGATAAAAAGTTGTATTTTACTCCTCCTCTAACTCTACCTCGCTTTAGAACGCAACAGGCAACTATTTTCAATTACAAAGCTCTGATAAATCAAGTGTCTGATGAATCTTGTGGGTGTTACCCAGAGTCTCAACCAGAACAATGTAAGAAGCTTTCTCACTTCTATGTCTCATGGTTCAAATCGTTTTTTATCTGCAAATCTGTTAGGGTAAAAGCCAATAAAAAAGGCCCAATGACCCAATGTAGTTATATTAATTTTAACCAGTTGCAGAGCAGAGTGTTCTGCTATATGGTCTGGCAAAGCTGTCTTTTTACTTTTGACCAGTAGTTAGGAAGCTGTAGTGCTTATTCTTCGACAAACTGTAGCATACACTGTAACTTTACTGCTTTACACTACTTCACTGCTAACCTCTGATCGCCATCGGCCAACACAGCCACTCTCTTTTGCTCAAACACACACACACACACACACACACACACACACACTACTAGCCACACTAAACTTTGGAACGGCCAGCAGTTGACGACTCTTATAGTTGCAAAAAGAAGTCCAGTTACATGCTAGGTTTATGGTCTCAGTTGCTAGTTTCAAGTCTTCTTCATTACAGCAATGCTGTCATTTTATAAATTATCGTTCCTTTTAAAGTTAAGTTCACAATAAAGGAGGGTGTGATTTAGGACATGCCCCATTTGTGATTGACAAGTTGCTATTACTTGGATTCTTAATCAGATCAAAGGAGGATAGTAGCATACCAAGGTAACCTCGCTACTTTCACAATCATCCATATATGGTGCCTTCTGGCCTCAAAAAAACAGAGATGCTCATGGCCCTAATGGCAAACCTGAGGCTTTTAATGCACAATCTACAAACTAATGGGTGACATTGCGGTGGCTCCGTCCAATACGTATTAAACAAACAACAAAAGTAATACAGATTTGAACTATTTTTTAACCTTTCTTTAGGAATGAGGAGAGAAAAGAACCGTTGGTTCAGTAGATTCCTTTGGTTCCGTATTTCATTTCGCTGCTTTCATAAATCACCCACTTGAAACAAAAGATTTTAGTTTCTCCTTCGCTCTTATTTTAATGTTCCTGCCAGGAGCAAAACAGCAAACAAACAGTTTTATGAAATGAATCTGCTGAAGGGAGAGAAGAGAGCAGAAACACCTCCACCACCTGGATGCTGTCTAGTTGTGTGAACAGCTCGTGTGTCATAGAGGCATCAGTCATGTGTCAGTTATGAGGTAAAAGAGGAAATGCGTTTGTGTCCTCTTGGTTCCTTATTAGGTGCTTATGAAAACACTCGATTAAGTGAGACACGGAAAACAACACAGTGAGATAGTGAGTCTGTGGTTGTTTTGGTTTGTCTGTGTAATATAAAGTCCCTAATCAGTGGAAGACCAGATGGCAAAGTGAATCAGAAACAGACTGAATGTTGGGAGTAATTGTAATGTCGGCGGTCCTAAAAGCTTAATGTTTATTTCCCCGAAGACATTTTGTCCCTGTGAGTTACCATTTGGCATCCGTTGGAGTGGGATCTCCTTAAAGGCATTGTGTTTGACATTTGGTTAGTGCTTTGATCTACAATGTTTAATTTTAAACAGTATTACTTGTGTGCATCGGTAGCCTTAAGTACCCAAAACTGAGAGCCATAATCAGACTTTGGCCAGTGGAGTTTCTGGTTTAACAAATCATCTATCGATGTTTTCTCCCCCCAAAATAGATTTATCCATTACCATTTGCTTTTCTTGTGCAGTGGTACTGGAAAGGTTTACACACTGAATAGTGTTTAGATGAAGTGCTCACAGTTTATCAAAATATGCACCTTGAGGAATCCTGAGATGCTTGTGCATTATTTTACAAGACAAAAAGGAGAGGCCAGTGGTGTATTGTATGCTTCACATGTGAGAAAACTAATGGAGGTTTTGGTATCTGAATACACATTATCTCCACACTCATTTTTGATATAATAAATTCACAACTTATGTCAAAACAAGCAACACAGCAACTACAACATCAGTCAAATTTGTGAATCTGTGTAGTTTGCCAACGAGTTAAAGCCTGTGTCATATTTTTGACATTTTCTTCTTGTCCCACATCGGATTTTAGGATTTTACTCTTGAGGTAGAACCACAAATGGCATCGTGGTGTTGATGATCATGATAATAACGATGATGATGATGATGATGATGATAGAAACAGTATTAGTGCTCCCAATGACTGATTGAAGTTTCAAATGATTTTTCAGGAAAAAGAAACTCTTGCAAACTGGGAGGGATGCAGACTTTTGACAAATATGCAAAGTGTAAATAGGCCAAACAAGCGAAGAAATAAACTCAATATTGTACAGATGTGGTTGATCGACAGAAAAAGGTGGTGTCAGCGCACCACATTCTCCGCATCTGTGGCAGTGTGGGTTTTGTTTCCATGCTGCCGTTTGTGGTTTGAGATTCTGTCTGGTCGTGTTGATGTCCAATCTGCAGAGAAATGCATGCAATGTGGCGGCTTCAGTGTTTGATGTTTGGCAGCTCAATGTTAAAGCGTGTATGTGCGTGTCACACCCTCAGTTGTTCCTCCTCCTGTCTTCTCCCTCTTCTATATCTCTCTGCTCCTCGCTGTCGACCTCTCCGATCCCGCGCAACACATTTACCACCGTATTTCAACAATCGTTGACCCTGCTGTCCCACCCCCAGCTCAGTGAAGATTTGCATGACTTCATTTTCCCTTGTGTTTCTCTTCTTTCATGTTTGTCACAACCTCAGCACTTCTTATGTCTTCACCATGCCAGTGTTGGTCTCTGTTCTATACAGCGCATTCAGCAGTCTACGCAGCATGTAAAGAACAATCTGCATACCTCTTATTTTATTACTTTAGTTGGATTGTTAGAACAAAATGACAGTAACGCTTTTGTCCGTTTTACCCCATTACTCATTTTTGCGTGTTTGTTTTCTGCAGAGCACTTTAAGGCTTCGACAAAGTTTCTTTAACTTTGTTGTTTCGGCGACAATATACTGAACTTGCCTACATTAACAAGCTTTATCCTAAACACCACTGCTGCCTAGACTGGTGTCTTTGATGTCATGACGGCCTGCTGACTGTTGGTCTGACAGTTTGTTGTTGTTCATTAGCCCACATTTTGCACACAAGCAGAAGAAACCTGCTTCCTCGCTAGCCATATTTAATATTGATGAAGGTCCCGCCCACTGCTCCGCCTCAATCCACAACACTGATGTTTAATGACTAGTCACTAATTTATCCCCTCTCTTATTTCTGTCTGATGATTTGCAGCGAGCAGATGAGAGCATCACCATTGACACCACCCTATTAGTCCATTTCTTTGGGAAGAAAGGCAAGGCAGAGCTTACATTTGATGATTTCTACAGGTACTAAACAAAATATAATGGCATGCATGAAATGTGTGCCAGTGCTGTAGACAATATAGCACTTGCACACAAAGTTGATGATGGAACAGTTCTCCCAAACATCTGTTGGGACATACTGGCTATAGAGATTCTGTCTTTTCTCAAAAATGTAATAAAACTAGACTGAACCTTGATCGTGGCGCTAAAAAGGGCATTTAGAACTCATGACCCATTTACACAAGATAACTCACACACACGTTGTTTGAGCAGATTTGTATAGTAACTAAATTCTCTTTGTTTCACCGCGCAGAAAGGCACTCGCATCCTGTCATAGATGAGAGGCAAGATAACTAAGCTCACTAAGCTGGCTAACATTCACGGCTCAGCTCAGAATGACACCCTCCCCATCCCAGAGCCTCTGCTAAATACATCTTTTCTGCTGCGGAGTGAAACCGCAGTTCGGTAGAATGAAAATAATTTGTACTGCTGAGAACAAGCTGTGTGGCTTGATTTCTGGAAATTACCCTGAAATTTGCAATGCTATTAGCACCCCATGCGAAGTGCGATTTAGTCCCATTATTTTGGATAAAAAGCAGACATATCTAAAGCCAATATCTCCATAGCTCTCACCAAGCAATCTTATGTAGATGCATAAACAACACTACGGGTAAGAGAAAAAATATGCACGTTTGATTGTAATTTCTTTAACTTCTTTAAATTTGAATGACTCTTTAATAGCCAAGCTCAGTGTTTGACCCAGACCTGGGGAATACGCTGGTTGTCACGACGCTTTGTAATTTGTAACTTGTATAATGTCATTTGTATATTTCACGTATTTCATCTATAGTCTTTTTGAATACTAGGCTCAGTATTTGGCGGGGATCCTGACAATGCACTGGTGGTCATGGTGTTGTGTAATTTGTAAATTGGGCATTTTCTGGCACAAGAATTTCCTTTGGGATTAACACAGTCTTATCTTTTCACAGTATCTATCTCAGCATTTTTCTCTCCCACCGTTGATGTTTTTAAGGTTTATGGATAACCTTCAAACAGAGGTTTTGGAAATTGAGTTTCTAACCTACTCTAAAGGGATGACCACTATCAGTGAAGAAGACTTTGCCAAAATCCTGTTGCGCTTTACCAACGTGGAGAACATCAGCGCCTACCTGGAGAATGTCCGCCAGTGTATACCCGACGAGAAGGTACACAAATCAACAGCTATTTAAAAGATGTAATATCACAAATCACATCACAGTTAATTTAATTTAATAAAAACAGGATTTGGCTTCAGTTAATAGAAGTAAAAATATAAGGGTATGGAGCTGCAGCCACCTGGTGAAATTACTGAATGCTGCAAAAAACAGCTTTGACCAGAATTTGGGGTCACTGATTTATCTTTTATACAACACCAAAAACCTTTCTTACCTCTTTATTTATCTGTTCAGTTTCTTCTTCCTACTACATGGGTGATCCCACCGTGCAGCCATCTAAGAGCGTTTGTAATCTCCTACCACCGTCCCTGCCTGAGGCTGTTATGTTTTTCCCCTTTAGTGCCCCTGTGGTCTCACTTGACCGCACACACTGTCTTTCTATCTACACTTTTGTGTGTACTTCTCATGCAGTACCACTCTTCTTTCCTTTTCATGCTGTGGATGAAGCAGGAAGTTGGTCTCTGACTCTACATACACAACCTGCAGCTACAATCTGCACGTCTTCTTTGTTCCTCCATATAAGGAACATTTGGGCTGAGATGCAAGGCTGCCTAGTTCTTTTTTTTTTGGTTTACGGTGTATCTTCTCATGTTTCAGTTTATTTATATGTAAAATGTCTATTATTAATAAAGCTGTCACATGGTTGATCAGTATTTGTCAGAGCATGTGGCAGTTCCAGATACTTAAAAAAATAATAATATTTTACTGAATGCAGCTACTTTATAGAGATGAAACTGCAGGAAAGTTGCTGTTGCAATTACATGTTACATATCATGAAGACACAATTATGTCATGAATGGTGTTTTATGTCATTAATTAACCTATTTCACCAGACAATTATTGATAGTATGAGTTTTTGATTTCTTTGAACGTTAGATGTACATCTGTCAGGGTCCTTTTCTCTTTTTTTTTTTTTTTTTTTATTTCTTTACATGTTTATTTTTCAGGGCATTACCTTTGATGAGTTCAGATCCTTCTTCCAGTTCCTTAACAACCTTGAGGACTTTGCCATCGCCATGCAGATGTACAATTTTGCTTCTCGCTCTATTGGACAAGGTAAACGGAGACACTGACAGTCTGTCTGTACACAGTAATGCAGAAAGCAGCCAAAGTGATCAAAATCGTTTTCACTGTCTTTCCCGACAGATGAGTTTGCGAGAGCAGTGTATGTGGCCACCGGGCTGAAGCTGACACGTCACCTTGTACACACCATCTTCAAGATCTTTGATGTTGACCACGATGACCAACTCTCCTACAAAGAGTTCATTGGAATAATGAAGGACCGGCTCCACAGGGGAGCCAGGGTGAGAGAATAAAGAGATTATTGCTGAGAATAACTTAGAACTGTTTGATGTAGATGAAACAAAACATAAAAGTGACTGGAAGTATATTCAAAATAAGAAACCACTCGAAAAGATCTACAAGAGCATAAATCCCAGCCATTGATTTTTATTGATCTTTATTGGTTTTCTTTAATAGGTAAGAGGCCATGATCTGCTACAGAAGAGATGAGATGATAGGGGTTTACTGCACTAACTGACCCATCTCAGCAGTGAATAAGTTAATACACACATTGTTATCTATTCATCTATAAATCGTTGTTTTTTGAAAAGACAACTGAAAGCATGAAGAAAACAACAGAACTTCGAGGTGAAACATGCAGCAGGTTACAATGATCCTTAGTTGTACACACGCAGTGACCACTTTATTATAGCAGATCATTTGGAGTGATTTATTCTGAAGACTTGTTGTTGAATCTTGGGCTGTTTTGTGATGAAACCAGTAAAACCTGCGGTGAATTACTTGAAGCGTTCCAACTGAACTGCAGATTACCCGAAGCAGCTTTGTGGTATCGTTTCCAAGGAATGATACTGCCCACTAGTGGTGTACTATAGCATAACAGGACAGTCCAGAGCCTCTTCGTTACAAGCTTTGAATTAGACTGAAATATTACCAACTTCCTACGACAATGACCCTGGAAGTCGTTCTGGTTATGAGCCTCTAAGCTTTTTTGGATGATGTCTTGGCCTCACAGTCTTGGCTTATTTAACAACGTTCTTTCTGTCCGCCCCTCTCTTCCTGATTTGCTTACATTTTAAATTTCTTCTCTTTCTGTCCCATGCATCTTTGCCAAACCTCTCTTTGTGTTATTCCCCTACTCCCTCATCTTTTCTCTGTTGTCTCCTCTTCCTACTTTACTCTGCCATGATATCTGTCCAGGGTTATAAATCTACTGAGCGCATCACCTCCTTTAGGTCCTGTCTGAAGAAGGAGCTGGCAAGCAGATAAGTACCACAAACAAAAATCAAGTTCGTGATGATCCATCAAACATTTGACCTATCAATAGTGTATTTTACTGTAAGGTTTATTCACAGCTTTGTATTTAACTTATGCTCTGCACCTTATATTAGAAAAGTAGAACATGCCAGAAGGAAAGGGACAACAAAAGTACTAACATATCTTACTCACCTGTCCTACCTAATTCAAGCAACATTAAGAAATAATTGTCCAGATTTGTTCATTGCATTTTACAGTCACCATTTATTATTACTATTACAGTGAGATCCTGAATATCTTCATTTTGGAGAATCCAGACTGTGTGGACAGCTTTAAATTATGTGCGACATATTGTTTTGGACTTATAGAAAGTTTATAGCGTTGCTTCTCTCATTGGGAGAGAGAATGAAAGAAAAATGTGACGTGTTTAATGGACCCAAAAGCAGACACAAATATGAAGTGTGAGTTAGAGTTTATTCTAGTTTAAGTCTAGAAGTGAGCTTAGGGGAGGCCGGTGACTGGAGATGAAGAGTGAAGGGTCAACATAAGGATTTGAGGCTGAGACATAAGTGATGGAGACACATGAAGTTGGTGATCTAGAACCAGGACGCTTGTTTGCAGAGTAAACACAAGAAACATAGTTACCACTGTTGCAGGCAGAACAATGTGGATTTGGGTCCTCATACTGTGTTGAGATCAGCCGGTGCTGGCTACATTAACGTAGTGATATTAGAGTTTGCTTCTGGATCCCAGCATGACTGTACCTGGTTTTGGTCTGTGCTTTTACCAGGTGAAGGGGCGACTCCACACCTCTTTCTCCAGCTGTGTGCGTTCGGGGACCAGAAGACAAGTGCACCAGCTCTGGAGGAGGTACAAGGAGAAACGAGAATGAAGGCAGAAAAGCACGCGAAGCAAAACGTTTTGAGATTGAGTAAACAACTTTGGGTGACCTGAGTTAACAACATTGTGTTTTTTAGAGAGCAGAACTCCACATCACATAATAACAATTGCTGATGTGCACTCTCAGTACTGATAATGAGCAACATCATTCTTTTTTTTTTTTGCTTCCTGTTATCCCGGTCAGCTTGAGCTAATAATCAGTAATCCCAAATATAATTCATGGCATTGTAGAGCATTAAATGAGAGTATGACTATACTCTCCAATCATGGCCCCTCTACAACAGTCAACAGCACTGCAACTAATCATTATTTATCAGTTGGGTAAATCTGTCAATTATGTGTGAATCAAGATATTAATATAGTTACTTATACCAGTTATAGAGTAAAACTATAATCTTTTAAAAGAAAGAATAAGAATGCCAGTACAAACTGTAATAACTGAAGGCACAGAAATAATGAAGAAGTCTGTTCATAATAATGTTATCCATCTAAAATCAATAAATGCATAAAA
>KV751376.1:1862552-1875923 GCA_001698575.1 Mola mola | reverse complement strand
CCCCGTGGCAGGAGTTGTGTCTGGGGGGCTGCCGGAGCTGCTCCTTCAGGATCAGCCCGTTGTAGAGGAGGGAGCAGGCCCAGCACAGGCACACGCACAGCTCCACCCGCCGCCGGGTGATCACGCCCGGGTAGCGCAGCGGGTGACAAATGGCCACGTAGCGGTCGATGCATATGAGCACCATGCTGCCCACCGAGGCGGAGGTGAGCGTGAAGCCGTTGATGTAGGACAGGGAGCACACCAGGTCGCTCAGAAACCAGCAGCTCTCTATGAAGCGCGCCGTCTCCACCGGCATCACCAGCAGCCCCACCAGCAGGTCGGAGACGGCCAGCGAGAGCAGCAGCAGGTTGGTGGGGGCGTGCAGCTGGCGGAAGTGTGAGATGGAGATGATGACCAGCAGGTTGAGGGTCACGGTGAGCACGGCGATGCCTGAGAACAGCGTGTAGAGGAGGACGGCTTCGGAGAGAGGACGCATCGGGGCCCTGCAGGACGAGTTGGCGAGCTGAGGGTGGCAGAGCTCGACTCCTCCGAGGCCGTCCATCAGCGAGGGACCTGGAGCCGCTGCAGCTCTCAGGCTGCACCAGAAGCAGTGCAGCTCACTTATCTCTGACCTCAGTCATCACTGCCACCTGTGGCCTCCTCTTCCTCTCCACTCCCTTGATCATCCCTCTGCTACATGATGCAACATGTTTTTTGGCAATGCCAGGAGGGAAAACTTGAAGTTTGTTGAGGTCACCTTAATTTACTCCGAGCCGTGGAGGGATCGGTCTCTGTTTTCTGATCGCGTGACACCCAAACAGCCGTTGTTCTCATGTGGGAAACGGTATGCAAGTGTATAAACACAAAACCTCTGTGGTGGGCCTGAAGGCTATCGTGGACCTGAGAGTCTAATAGTTCTCAGTGTGGCGACTGCAGAGGGCAATATGACATTCTATGGACCAAACAACCAATCAAAAATCAAGTCCAAAAGATGACCGACAATAGAAATAGTTGTGTGTTGAAGTCCTGGACACACCACCAGCACCATCCCATCCTCTTGGACCAGTCTTGTTTTTATGTCTCCACGCTGGTAACACCCAGGGCCGGAGAAATCATGTGCTCGGGTTGTCTCTCTCAGAACAACCAACAACCAACAACCAACTACCAACTTTTATCAGTAGACCTTGACCTGAAATTCTTAGAAGTGCAACTACTCACGAATGCATAAGGGATTTTTGTCAAAACCTATATTTGGATTCAAGATTGAATTACATATTTTGAGTATAGTGGAATATTTTGAAAGGGGTTTTAGAAAACAGCAACCTGCTCTGTTCTTCTCCAAACAGGCTCTTTATTCAAACAAACTTTTTGCTGGTATGACATTTACTACGTATGTAACTCAGTACTCCGTACTTTCCCTCCTGAAATACTGGGAAAAACTGCTCCTTTATGGTTCCAGCCCTCCTAATTGGTTTTGCCAGCATGAGTAGTACTAAAACCCAACTTATCCATATCACACTCTTCATTGTCTTTTCCAGTCTGACCACTATACACTATGTTATTGCAAAACAAATCGCCTAAACCTTTGAAAACAAGGTTAATAATAATCTTGGTGCTGTATGAGGACTGCAACACCACATACAGAGTGGTGAAGACAGTACAGAAAATTCCAGACCTTACTTACACTCATTGAGTACATAGAACTACTTGATTTTGATGATATTTTCATCAATAATGTTTCTTACCCCAACTGATTAGATTTTGGAGGCCAAAGGCAAAAGGCAAAGGTGACTGAAATGTCAAAAAGATATTAATTTTTTTATTTTTGCCATGACTTCGAGAAAGAACTGAAAAAGAGATGTCCAGCTGGTGTCATTTTGTAACTAATCCCAGGGTCCAATACATCGCCAGAACCAGCTAGCTCTGTGGTTCATGTGTCACTCATCAGAAAGTGCAGACAACATGTGCTCTTTTTCAAACATCATAGTTAGGAATGTCTAAAACAAACACTAATACCGCAGTCAGGTAGAAAGCTGAAATACGAGCTCCCAAACAAAGGGGACACTTGAAAGGTAAGTATTTATGGCCGGGGAGAACTCATCAAGTCTATAGATTTTTCTCAGAGGTGAGATCACTTCCAAGTCAAAGTAAGGCTTTTTGTACTTGAGACAAAATCTATATATATTTAAATAAAGTGATGGACGTGTGTCTGGTCCTCGTGCTCGTGCTGCCCCGCCGTCGCTGCCGCTGTGACACGTTAAAACTTCTGCCGTGGAAAAGGCTGATCGAGTTGATTCAACACAGCTAAGATAAATGCTTTATTATGCACCTGTCATCACCTGAATGGCTTCTTTACATCGGATAATACTGGACATTTAACCCTCTCGAGGGATTTCTCCTCACTTTGCTGATAATCCTGAAGGCAGAAAGAAAAAGATAGTTCCCATCAAACTCAGATATTATAGAGGACGGTTTCAGGAATTCACCTAATTTTGTGAGCTGATCTTCTCATTCGAGATGCTCAAGTTGTTGGTCAACAGAAAGTTTTATTTACTTCTCGATGCGAGTTTGAGTAATTCTCTAACTCTCTGGCGTCAGTGTCACACAAACAAGGGATATGGTTGCATCATGTGTTGGTGTTAAAGTGTGCTCATTAACACCTTTGATTGATATTCAGTAGTGGGTTTACGTATTATTTACAAGGTGTGAATGCGTCCCTCTGGTGCTTATTTTGTAATGTTAATGGTTCCTCTGAGGGACTGACCAGTTTGATAAATTTATGCATCACTCCTGAACAATAATATGACACAACAACAAAATGATCTTTATCAGATGTTAATTTTATGACGTTTTAATTGCAGTTTTAATCCTACAACCCCATTTCATAGTTCTGTTTCGAACTGAATGCGCTCCAACTGAAACACTTAGACTTTAAGAGATCAAAATGGGGCTATGACTACCTTTCTGCTGGAAAACCTGGAAATCGAGGTGTCTAAGTTTAACTTTAGTTTTGAATGTCATGCTGTCCAAAAGGAAATCTATGTTGTGTTATGGGCTAAAGACGTGGCTGCTTCAAAGCCCACTGAGAAAGACGCTTTGGGAGGATTCTCAAAAAAGCTGTTGTACAGTTGTGCTGCTCAGTTGTGCTAAAACAAGCACATCTGAGTTTAAAATCCGTGAACTTAACCTTTTAAATGGTCTCTTATTTATCAGCCGCACCTTTCAGACGTCCCACAACAACCTATCAATACTCACTGTATGATCTCTGTCTAGGTGAGTGTTTATAAGACCCTATTACTTCATTTAGAATAGACATTTATTGTCCGACTGATCAGTTCAGTCCGTGTTGTTTGCTATGTCAAATTCATAGCGACATTATTTGCACCTCATCCTACTCTGTGTTTCAGATAACTATAACTAGTGCTTAAACATAATGTATTTTTTCGTATTTACTTTCATTCTATTAAAATGTTGTTAACACTTATATAACCTTTATATAAAGATTAAACACTATTGAAAAATTCTGCTTTATTCGTTAACATTAAAAATCTTTAACAGCAGGTTTGTGCTGCTTCTGACGATCATCACTTCTATCGTGGAGGTTATTTTTTTCACCTGTGGTTGGTTTAATTGTTTTGTTAGCGGGATTATGGAGAGACTGGGTGTATTTTAATGAAACTTGGTGGAAGGATGGGGAATAACTCATGGACGAACCCATTTTTGTGTGGACCCAGATTAAAGGGTTGGATCCGAGAATTTTAATTTAAGGGGACCGTTGGGCCGTGGCCGAGCTCTACTCTATTTGTGCAAACAAATGCACCGATGCAGCTAAATTCCCCACAACATTCTGTATGATCCCCAGTAATAAACACTTACCTTTCAAGGTCATATTTGTCTGTGAGCTCATATTTCAGGTTTCTACCAGGATGTGGCATTCGTGCTTTTTGCATTCCTACGTGTGATTTTTAGACCTCTCACCGTCATTTCCCTCTACAGATACTGTATGTCTAAGAATATTTGTTTGACCTGTCAGTGACCTTAAAAGCCGCAAAGTTAATCATGTAACATTCTCCCCGTCATACATGAGCAAGTCCTTATGTTTGAGCTGGAACCGGTTAAAATATTTGTTTCCTTTAAAAACGACCGAAACGATTAAATGGAGTCTCACTCCCAGGCGATGACATACTGACGCTGTTGGCCTGTGCCCAGCCCGACCAAGCAACAGCATGAACATCAGGCGACCTGGGAACAATCCATCCAGTTTCCTCACAGAAAACACAGTCCGGCGTTAAAGCGGCTGTTCCCGCTGACGCGCTGGCGTGTGCGATACCCTAATCCACCACTAGATGGCTCTGTTGGTAAAGTAGTTGGCAGCGTGGACGCTTTATACCGCTTACTTCACTTTTGTCACGTAAATCGTATTTAATCTTATTCATCTGAAACAAAAACAGTTTGTGTCATGTCATGGGATGGAAAGACTTAAACAAACTTTGACCCTTTTTTCCCAACGACCAGAGTTCTACTCGTACAGGGTGTGGTCATGCAGTATCTGTATCAGTATGTTTTAGTGCACGGCCTGTCCGGGCTGCAGCTTGAAGGATGCAAACGGCTAAATAAAATACACGTTTTGGGTCTGAAGTGGAGAGGAAATCAATCAAAACTTTTTACGTAAGTAAGAGGAAATAGATCGTAAGAGAAGGGTGGAAAAGATGGAAAAACATTCGGTGAATGTAAATGTCAGAGTTTAACTCATCTTTATTTATTGTTTTAGTTAAAATAAGAGCCAATTCACATCACACGCACGCATCACATAATGAATATGTGATGGGCTTTTATTCAGATACACCTACAGTGAATCCGTCTCTTGTGAATGCAGTCTGCTTTAATTCTTTATTATAGTTGATGCTCTCTTTGTTGTTGTTTGTTTGGGAAGAGGGCGTTGTTGTTTGGAAGACATGGACAGCCTGACCTGCGAGGACAGGAGTGTTTGTCCAAAGGAGAATTATGTGAATCAGTGACCAAAGCTTCAACCAGAACGTTAACAAACTGTCCTTATTCTCTCAACATCCAACTGAACTAAGGAGGAAAAACACTGGATTTAGGAGGGACTGCAGTGCTCCTTGTTGTTTACGGGGAAAATCAGAGTCTGCTCTCCTTTTCCCCCCTTTAACCACATCGTCATCACTCCGCCTCGAATAAAACAGGCAAAACGCTTCAAACCCGCAGCTCAATGTTTCTCTGAGTGAGCGGGAGGTGCAGCAAGAAAAGACTTTATCTTCCAATCACGGGGAACCATTCAAACAATATTCACTGTTGCCATCTTGGATTTTGATTTATTTGTTCTCTACCTTTAAACCTCAAATGTCAAAACTCACTCTGCTGTATCCAAGTTGCTCAAAAGTAAGTTTTGTTGAACTCCTGTAAAGGAGAACATCTCTCTCTTATACTGTTATAGCATTATATGATACAATAAACAAATGGTAAGCAAATTTATTATTATCATTATAATCAAACACATAGAACATTTAATGCCGCGATACAAATAAATGTAAGTTTTGTTTTTTTTTTACAAACCTGTACCTACATTGTGTGATTGTAAAACTGCTTGATTGTGTAATATTGTAATGTATTTTTAAATTTCAGCATGTTAAATGATCATTTTCTTTTAGGCCAGCTCGTCCCTCTGCCCACTGTGGTTCAACTGAGTCTCATTTTAATTATGTCCACCCAGACACTGCCTCTCTTCTTCACTGATAACAAAACCAGCGCAGGCCGGCAGTCTGCCGCTCACACTGTGAGGATGACACCCCCGGCTCTTTACAGAGGATCCACTTTGATGTCACTCCCCTGCAAAGGAAAGGTCAAAATAATAAATGTAGGCCCAATTGATGGGTCGGCAGGGGGGAGCCGATTTTTGGACCGGCGCTCCGCTAAAGGGGGTAATGAATTCATACAGTCGGCCGCGGCCAAAGAGGAAAGCAGCGTGAGTCCTCTTCCCATGAAAAGGTCGATCTAAAGACGAGCCCGGCCCCCTTCCTCACACCCCAACACCGCGATCCCGTATGAATAAATACGCAGGTTTATCTCGGCATTTAGATGTGCACCTCTGCGTATGCATCGTCCCCTCCTCACAGTCGATGAGGCAGCTGGACCCCGTCCCCGCGGATCACAAACCGCTCGGTGAGAAGCTCCGCCGGACTCTTCCTCACCGCAGGACGCCTTTGATTCAAAAGGCAACAACCCAGAAATACATAAACACTGAAATATGTCTTTGAAGATTCCTTGGGACACGCAGGTCACAGGATGTTTGGTCGTACAGGGCAAAGGTAGCTGCGCCATGCCTGCTGACCTTTGACCTTTTGCCCACCATTACAAAGCCAGGCTGTTAAGTCGGAGAATCCCAACTATTAAAACAAATACTAAATAAAGTGAGTGCGGATCACGAGCAAATAAAACACAACTTTTCAAGAATATTTGAATTTCATCTAAAGGTAAAGCCATTAAAATGTAGAACTTATTTCACTCTAGTGGACAAAGTAGTAAAATAAAAGTAAAATTGAATAAAAAATAGTGAATTACAAGAAAAAAAACCCCACTCAATTGATAATATCAATAAAAGTGCAGAGGTATTAGCAGCAACAAGTACTTAAAAAAGACAGAGGTGTATTTAGATGGCTGCATTACAACATTGTGGTTTGTGTCTAGAAGTATTTGCATGTGACATGTAAATGCTTAATGTAACAGGGCAACACTTAAATTCAACTACCCCTATTCAGCATTTATAAACACCATAAAACAGTAAACCATAAAAATAAAGAAATACACAAACCAGAGAGAGAGAGAAGTTGCGTAACACTTTTAACTGTAATTACATGTAATGGTTTTAATTTTATATTTCTATTATATTATTTTCTAGTTTAATACTTTTTAATAAAACGTATACATGCGGATTATTGGCTGTATGTAAGAGGTTTGTCACCGTCTGTCACTGTCTTGTTTGTATAATAACACATGACGCGTTGGCACTGCTTGTTTACGTTGTTTACTTCCTCTTAGTTGCGTCACCTGCATCGGTTCCGCGGACTCCCGATCACTAATAATCAATAATCAGAGATTCAGAGGAGGAGGAGGAGGAGGGAGCCGCTCCAGCCTCCGTGACATGCGCAGTGGCGCCGTGAAGCGCACGTCACCACGGCAACCGGCATCCGTTCGGTCCCATCCTGTCCGCAGCGAGAGGAGCGCGCAGGAAACGCTGTAAGTTCCCCTTTTTCTTCTCCGCGTTCGCGCGTCACACTGCCGCGGACCGAAATAAATAGAGATAAATAAAACTGGAAGAAAGACGAGACTCGTCGGTCCGGAATGAAATGATTGCACGAGCTTCATCTCGCATTGAATCTCCAGTCTAAATAATGGGACAGAAGTAGGTGTCTGTTTTTATTTTTAATTTGTGCGCGTGTTTTTATTTTGGCATCGATCAGTGCAGCAAGTTCCTACATAGCTGACCAGTGAACCTTGAAGAACCGGAGCGTGGCAGGCGTAAAGAGCCCACTCTCACCTACTCAGAACGCAAATTTGACCTCTGTACCCAACTCTGAGGAATAAAACTGCGATATATTTACAGCGGGGCAGTGAAAGTGTGTCTCCTGTCGCATTTCCTCTCAGTGTTTGACAGCAGCAGCCGGCTTGTTTGTCGGTGACAGATTTCGTAATGAATCACTGCGTGTGCCCACACTTGGTTTTCTGCTGTGGCGATGAGAAGCGGTGATGGGCACAGATGACCGCTCAGCCGCCCACTCACCAAGGACGCCGGCCAGCTCTACTGGAGCCACGAGTGGCTCTTGAGATGCCTTCTCTTAGTGTTGGGCATCAGATGTTACATCCTCCACACAGGGTGGAGGTGGTTATTTATAGCTCCAGAGTTCCCGATTGAGTGGTTTGTAGGCCAGAAGCGTCAAATGTCGACAATTAACTTTGTCTTTTTAACATTTGCAAATGTGTAGTGGGAGAATGTTTGAGCGGGATGAAGAGATGGGGCTGCCAAATGTCAGTTCAGTGGTTATGAACCATGCTTACGGCAAACCGTTGGACTGGATAAGCAGCAGGAAAGCAAGCGTTCTTATGAGGAAGCTTGCGAAGTCGTGAGCCCGAAATTCTTCAAATATTTCCCCAATTTGAAGCCCACAATTACACCAAGAGCCTCAACAAGCGACTCAGTCTTGAAGGAGTGGCCTCACAGTTTTGGGAATGTGCTTGTTATAGCCTGTTTTCTTGTTCACGTGTAACAGAATCCCCCATCAGCACTGCTCGGCTCCCTTATTTACTCCAGATAAAAACTGAAGTGTTTAAAAAAAAAAAACCTCTTGGTGTCGGTGAATATTTAATCAAGTCAGAATTGTTCACCCGGCGCCTAAACCAAGATAGTTTCTCAACATCCAGATTGACTTCTTGTTTTTGCGGCCCACTTAGCATGCGCAGGAGTGTTTCTGCGATTGGCCCCACCTACACGTTCCCACTTGCTCTTTAGTTGCTGGCACACTCTGCAGTACATATTTAATATGTGTACTAAAACTCAGGACACTTTTGAGTGAATGAACAGTAGAACATATCTGCTCACGGTCGTCACATGCCACTTCCTGAGTGACACATGGAAACGCTCGACGGCGGTATCCAGTACGTGCCCCTCCCCCCTCGACAATCTAACATAACTGCCCATCAATCTTCAGACCGTTGTGAGCGCTACCCTCGCTAGCCCCTCAATTAACGTCAGCAACCTGCTTATTTGAATAAGTTCACGTAAAATGTGGCCAACAAATGGTTAACTAGCTTAAAAATACACCACACCTAGCAAAGTATAACCTCTTACTTACACTCCAATCAAGGTGTTATTGATGATGTTACAGGGCTTCCTTGGTCACCGTCCACCATTGTGTGCTTTGTCATCAACACTGCTGCATTGTGGGATATGCAGCTCTCTCTTCATGTCAGGCCAGTTTCAATGCCATCCAATGAGCTTTCTCCACTCTCCACTTTAAACACAAACAAAACTAAATGCGGGGTTTTCAACAGAGACCTACTGCAGGCTGAGTACCCCCTGAAATTTTTCTAGGGATTGATTTTGTCGAAAGCTACAAGTATCTTGGTATCTGGCTTGACAGCAAACCCACATAACTGTACTGCTCACTCAGGTCAAATCTCGTATTGGTTTTTCTCTACTGCAACAAATCCTATTTTACACATTTTGCCAAACAATTTCTGGTTTACCACGATGCTATCCGCTCTTTCGACTGGCGCTTCATTCAACACTCACCACTGCACCCAGCCTTCCCTCCATTCTCGCACGACAAATTCACTGGTTTCTGTCAATTTGCAAAACTCTCATTGGAAAAACGCTGTTATATTTACAGTCACTTCTAAAAATTCACAATACAAATCGCAATGTACGTTCCAGTAGCTTCATAACTCTCCTTATACCCAAAGTCTTTTCCGTTTTCTGCTGCAGATGACTGGAATCTTCTGCGGCAGCACCTTAAAGCTTAACTCCTTCATTCCGCTCTCCTCATTTAAAAATTCAGTACAATCAAGTACAAGTACAAGATCATTGCACTTGCTTTTGTCCATTACAGTTCAGTGTCTGTCATTGTATATGCACGTTGTATGATTGTACTACCTGTTTTTATGTTTTATTATGTCCTTACTGTTTGGTTTCTGCCTCCTATGCTGCCTCTTGGCCACGTCGTCTTTGTAAATGAGAAGCGGTTCTCAGCTGACCTCCCTGGTTAAATAAACGTTAAATTCATAAAATGAATAAGTGAATATGTATGTCAGCGTAGCGTTCATTGCCTGCATAACCATACTGAAAATTCTTACATACCATCTAAGCTTGAATGTAAAATCCATGGATCAAAAATTCATAATTATAAAGAGTTTTATCTCAACTTGTTTGCAGTTCGAGGTGTCCTTTTATTATTCTTATTCTCTTTTATAATTTATTTGCAACCTAACATTTTTTTCAAATATTCCAGTCCGAACCAAAGCGGAGGAACAGTCGAATCGTGAGAGGACAAAGATTTTTATTTCATTATGTGAAAAAAGGCCAAGTGTTGTGAAAAAAGTTGAAATGTGGAGGGAAAAAAAAAGACAACATTTCAAGAAAAAAATGTCGCGATACAATTATGACCAATAAAGTTGAAATTTTTTGAAAACAAAGAAGATCCGGTAATAGAAAAGATGAAATATCGAGAATAATGTTAAAATGCAATTCAGGGAAGAAAATGTACATTACTGCAGCCGATTCTGAAAAATAGTTTGACCGGTTCATTTAAACGAGGCATTTTGTAGATGTGCTGTATTAAAAGCCTTAAAAGGCCGACTTTATTCACAAAATTATATTTCAACATTATTCTCGATATTTGGTCTACCTGACTTTTTTCTCAAAGTGCACAATTTTAAAAAAAAGTGGTCATCCTAAAACCTCCTCTGCATGACAGGGCAACGCGTTTGGCGACAAATCCTAGAGTTCGAGTCGGTCTGACCCGATCCGTCCGTCCGTCCCCAGATCTGTCCAGACACTTTCCGGCAGCCGAGCAGCCATGGTGAAGCCGGGTAGCAACCTGTCTGATAAGCTGGAGAAGCAGCCGTCAGCGGACGACGGCTTCGATAACATCCCCCTCATCACACCCCTGGAGGTCGACCAGCTGCAGCAGTCCCTCGCAGAAAAGGTGACATCTGTCCGTGTGTCTCCACATCAAACCTTTCACATCACTGCAGCAATAACAACACGATTACCGCCGGCGTGTGGCCGTGCTGATCCCTCCAACCCATGAGCTCCAGCACTGCGGCTGATGTGTTTACCTTCTCTCACCGGCTGTCCCGGGTTAACCTTGACATCAAGCACCTCTTTGAATGCACAACACCCCACATAACCATATTCTGGTTAGATAATGCTCTCGGCAGCGCAGGCTGTTCTGAAACAGTAATATAAGAAACACTCTGCAGCTGCCAGATGTGTTTTGAAGGCACAGATTGAAACTGGTTGCGTTTGTGAACGATGGTTGGTTTGTGTTATTTTAGACATGCACGGACAGTATTGTTCTGAGGGTGCGGGGGCCGATTACCTACCTGC
The DNA here is from genome assembly GCA_001698575.1 of Mola mola. Classification (NCBI taxonomy): domain Eukaryota; kingdom Metazoa; phylum Chordata; class Actinopteri; order Tetraodontiformes; family Molidae; genus Mola; species Mola mola. Next base: position 1,864,822 of record KV751376.1, on the reverse strand, counting down.
CATTCTTCCTATCTCCTGCAGGTCGTTGTCAAGACGTCAACGCAGTATGAGCTGCGGCAGCAGAAGAAGAACGGGCTGCACGTGCCCCGCGTCAAGAAGATGAGCATCAACTTCTACAGCAACATCTCGGATAAAGCCAAGGTAGGACGACAAATCGAGTCGGGCTGAGTGCAAGTCTGCAGCGAATCTGAGAAAAAGATGATGGTTGTATTTTGCTGGTTGCATCCTTTAAGTAAACTATGGGTGCTTGTTGCTGACCTGCTGTGTGTGCAAATGCTGTGTGTGTTGGTTTGCTGCTCAGGTCACGGCTCTGATCCTCGTCACTCTGGCCTTCCTGACCAGCCTGCTCCTCCTGCTCATGTACAAAACCATGTGGTACGACCAACTCACCTGCCCAGAAGGTTTCATCCTGAAGGTAGGGACACACACGGTGATGATAATGATATGATAATTATTTAAATTAAAAAAAGAAAGAGAGAACCTGGGTTGAGACCAGCAGCAGTGGTTCATATTAGCATATCGTCCTTGGACATCGCAGACGTCTTCTTGCATTTGCATTTGTTTATCGGCATCATTTATTTCAGGGGGAATCTGTGATTCTCTGACAACTCAAACTCATTATCTCCCACCTGGGAGGCATGTTAGTCCGAGAGCCTGTCCCGCAGGAGAAAACGGGGGAGGGAGAGGGAGCGAGAGAGCCCGCTTTCTGGTCAGGCAGAGATTGGGACGCCCGTCTGTGAATCAGAGGGGTCTTTAATTAGGGCTGAGCGTGACTAAACTGTGATTAAAGGCTTAACAGTGAGGGGGGGAAGCTAGGAAGGAAGCGGGGGGGCCTTCCGGTGAGGCTTTTGAAGTTTTTCGCCGGTTACAGTTGCATTCAGCATTTTTTCCCCGCTAGCGTGTTGTTGGAGACATAAAAAGAGGAGTGAGGATGGAGGGAGGCACGTCAGAGCGAAGGTCAGGTAGTGGATCCTCGGACGAGGTCAAAAGCCAGATGGATGTCCAGTTTTTTCCTTTCTTATATATTTCTTTCACCCGCACTGCCTCGTACACAGCTTCACCCTCCTTTACAACATGTCAGTGAGAGATTACAGAGGTTGCAGAGAATGACCAGTCTGGTCACGGCCAGTATGTCTGTGATCCTCAAAGGTACACGTGCGTAAGGATGAAGAAAACCTCCTGAGTATATTAGTAAAAAAAACAAGCCCAAATCAAAGTTAGCTGAAGGAGAACTCCGATGCTTTTCAACCTAAATCCATTATCACAAAATACGTCCACTTTTTCAATTACAGGAATGAAAATATCTTTATTTTGGTGCTTTATTTGCATTAGTTGCATAGTTTTGAAACTACAGGTCAAGTCAGCAGACTAAACCAGCGTTCACTGCATTAACACTGTGTCGAACATTGCTGCTGCTGGCAGACTTACTGCCGGCCAGAGAAGTGAAAAATAAAATTGGACCTTGACACTCAGTGCTGATAAAGACATTGAGTAAGTAAAGGAATCATGATTAGTGAAGCAAAAAGAGTTGGCGATTCCTACATTTATATATTTCCTGCACTGTGTCGTCCCCAAATGTTTAACACGGCAAATTTTTCTTTTTTCAGCTTTAATTTTGAGTCCTTCTCTTAAAAAAGAAGTTTGACAGAATCATCTTCAAGATCCATTTACAAGCTTGAGATTTGCCATTGAGCTAATCGCATCTGCTGCTGAATACTTGAAATAATATCTTACATTTTTAAGGCCGTGATCATGATACACAGTATATATTGCGATATGCCTCTGCGGAAACTCTTTAAAAATGCTAAGACTAAGCAACAAAATCAAATTTTGCAATAAATCGGACAGTATACCTTGATATCGATATCGCTGGAGTGTACACACAAGTGTAGGAATGACAATCGGTACTTGAAAACATACAACCACAGGATTATTTTTGACAAATAATCATCAGTAATGTGGATTTCATTTTGAAATTGGTGAAACCAAGTTCGAAGGCATGTAGAACACTACAATAAGTTGAGAATAATTTCACACAAATGCAGCCTTTTAAACCAGGACAACACTGCATTAATGCCGGACCAGCCTGTTCTCTGATCGCAATAACGATTGTCAGTAATTATTAACAAAAATATGAATTTCTACGTCATATCGTATCATATAGTTTCACCTAAACTAAGTGAAATGAAGGCGTTTTGCTCGTCACAGCAGAAGCACTGCGCCCCGGCAGCTCTGGAGATGTACTACGGCGAGCAGTGGCAGCAGGAGCC
>KV751376.1:1845793-1860579 GCA_001698575.1 Mola mola | reverse complement strand
TACCTTTCATGCACAAATTAACACTTTGTTTCTAATCCACCACATTTAAACAGCATTGGGAGGAGCGGTCAGATCCTTTAGTGAAAGATGCAATAATACGTCTAATATTAGATGTATTAATAATAATAATAATAATTTAAGTGTTACAGATCATTTTAAGTATTTTTCAGGATTAGATATTTTGATTTATGCTGTTTGTATAAACATTGTTAATTGCTGAAGGACTGCAATTGCTAAATACAACTAATAAATATAGCAGCTCAAATGGAAATAATCCATAAAGTACACACATGTTGTTTTTTGAGTATGATACAATATGATATTAATTTGACAGCCACATTTATAGTACTAGTAAATGTAATGAATAAAATGCTGTGAATTCTGATTAAGTGCATGATAATAATCAAAAAATGTAAAAAAAAATTAACTCCAGGACCTTATTGTTAAGCAAGGCAACATGAAAGTTATCAAAAACTAAGTGAAGAACAAGCAATAATTCAACTGCTGAGCTGCACAAAACTTTTGAGAGTTAATTCATCAACAAAACTTTTATCAGCCTCTTTAAGTAAAGTGAAGCAAGGCATAATTAATCACCCACTGATTATTTTACTCTCACAGATTATCTTTCTGCCATCTCTTGGGTAATAAAACATTATGAAACTAACATGCTGCTACTGCCTTTTTAATGTTAAATCACATTTAGGTCTTTAAAACAGAGAAAGGGAGAGTTTTTTGTTTGTGTTACCAACAACAGGAGCTGTTCCGTGTAACAAAAATATACATATTTTTACACATTTTATAATGCAACTTGTTTATTTCACGTTGGGAATATTTTGATTCCAGAACTGCAGTGGAGGATTTTTACAATCTACCTACGTAGAGGATTTGAATATGTCTTACCATTTGAGCTACACGGGAGGAAAAAAAAAAAAGGGCACACTTTGTGAAAATCCAAAAGCAGGAGAAAAGTGCAGAGCTCCTTTTACCCTCTGCTGCTCAGAAATGATCAGTATGCATAAAGTTCAACATCTGATTCCTTCAAACTTCAGCAGCTCAGTTCAGCCACATCCTCTCTCTCTCTCTCTCTCTCTCTCTCTCTCTCTCCATTCACTGCTGGGACGCTGCGTCTCATTCACACACACACACACACACACACACACACACACACACACACACGCACGTCTTCACATCGTGGCCCACTGCCCGAAGGGATGTGTGTGTGTGTGTGTGTGTGTGTGTGTGAGAGAGCTGATGCTTAGCTTGTTAATTAAATCTACACTACACCCTGTTTAGCCTTCAGCCTGTGCTTCTCCCCGTTGTTCCTGGGTGACATGCTTTCCCCGCAGTTGGCCCGGAGCATGGAACTAAATAAAGTGCTCAAAAATATTTACTAGGGCATTTACAGAGCCCCATGCTCAGCGAAGGCCTGGGAAGCGGAGCCAAAAAGGCTTAGATTCAATGCCTGGGGGAAATCGCGTAAAAACAGTCGAGTAGTCATGTAAAGGCCGCCAAGCCCCATTTTCCTGCTTTATAGCATCAATAGATGTGAGCAGTAAAATAGCAGGTTGGCTTTTTAATTTGTCCTGAACGTTTGGAGCTCTCCCCCCTCTTCTCACCCAGCGTTCCCTCTGTAGACTTGGAGAAGGCACCCGTGCCAAGAATCATTTAGCCATTAACAGCCCACTGGATTCAAATTCCTCTGAGCCCTGATGTCACTTTAATGTGGCAGAGAAGGAAGGAAGCTTTGCAGCGACGCGTCTGCATCATCCGCAGCTCTTAAACATTCTGTTTAGACAACTAATTTGCAACAGCAAGTATGTTGATCTGGGAAATGTAATGCTGGCTAAGAACAGCATGGGGAGGAAATTAATTAACGAATATGTTGATACATGAAATTGATTTTCAGGAAAAATTAACCAAATAACGTTTTTGGGGGGCTGAAAGTAATGACAGACTGGGGTTTTCTGGTCTTTGTACGCCCACCATCCACGTGCTGAAACGTGCTGTTTTGCTTTCTGGCTGAGAGTTTAAAGGAAAGATTTGTGCTTTGACGTCTGCATACGTGAAGCAGGAGCTGCTTAGCTTAGCTTAGCATTGTGAGTAAAAATAGGGGGAAATGGCCAGCCTGAAACAGGAAGTCGCTGTTCAAATTCAAACTGGCCGGACTGTTGTTATTGACTTTGGTTTTTGTGCAGATTAAACAAACTTTAATGCTTTAATTCAGTTTCAGAGGTGCTGATGAAAGCCAGACGAGCCGTCGTCCTGCTTCCCTTCATTATGCCGATTTCTGTCCTGTAGCAAAAAAAAACCAAAACCCCAAAACAAAACAAAAAAACAAGTTGTTTGAACCTAAAGAAGTTAGAGTCCAGTTCTTCAAAGTTTAAGTTCAGAGAACTTAATGAAAGAGAAGTTGTTCTGACGGCCTCGACCTGTATTTTCAAGTTCAGTGAACGTTAATTTAAAACAGCAAGTTAGTTTGTTGATGCACTGAAATGGGAGCACACGAGATGATCATTTCTTCTCATCTCACCCTCTGCTTTCCCAATAAACACAAGTTATTTCCGATGGATTGCCGAAGTTTCTCACAACATTTCTTGGATGACTGATATTTTGAAATGAATGTATAAAAAACACCGGTTATATATTATACCTGTACGCATGTAGATAATATGCTAGATGAAGCATAATACACCATATGGGAATTATGGTGGGCTTATTCCAGCATTTATCAGAGGTGCAGATGAAGAAGATGGAGGAGGCAAAAGTATTTTGTTAATTTTGAGGGACTGAATTTATTGATTTTACAAAAATGTAAAAAAAAAGAAATGAAAGTCGGATATGGGGAAGACCGAGTTCTACAGAAACACCTGTTATGTGTTCTTGGGTCCTGACGTGGCTCGTCAGAGGGCACTCGCTTGACGTTTAGCACACACAGGAGGAGAAAACGTGAGACAGCAGAGACAGAACAGGAAACAAAAACGAGAAGAACAAGAGAGAAAGAGCAGATGAGAGGCGCGCAGGCCTGGGAATAGAGAAGGGAGGCCAGGGGGGAGGTGAAGGGTTCGGGTAGAAGAAGAAGAAGGCAGAGGAGGAGGAGGGGGAGGAGGTGGAGGTGGAGGGTGAATCCAGGCTGACCCCTGTGTCTGTGTGTGTTGTTGTGTGTCTCAGTGGGTTTCCTCTGCCCTGGCGCCAGCTGGAAATGCCTCCACTAAGCAGAGGCAGTACACACATCATCCTCCATTCACCCCCATTCAGTCCCCTTTGAGGAGAGTAACACTATACATGCCCAGCGCGCCTCACAGATCCTATCAAGCTGCTGTTTAAAGGGCAGCGGCGAGAGCCGAGGCGGCCGATCATAACTTATCGGGCCTTCGGACGCACTCTCATCCAGTTTTGCTGCCCTGCGGAGCAAATAAAGGCGAGGATAATTGAAGAGGGTTTGTAATTGAAGCAAACTTGTTGTTACAGTGATGGAGGTTTCATGAGGTACGCTGCCACCTAGGGGTCGTCTCCCAGGGTTGCAGAGAGGAATGTGCACTCTCTTGTGAACAGTTCGACAAACAGAATCTAAGTGGATTAAATTTCCTTTTCTAAAGCTTTCAAAGCCATGATAAAAAGCTGAAGTGGGGACGTCTTCATTTTTCTTTTTTGTCTTTGGAGTGAATTTAACTTAGCTGACCGTACTTACTGCTATCAGATTAGTCACAGTTGCCCTTTAAAGTTGATCTTTCAAAAATGACTCAAGAGCCATGAAATTAGTCATTAGTTTGTTATCCTGCCGCGATGTTGCCATCACGCAACAAAAACCTGGCCAGTAAACAATTATCTGACAGGCACATCAAGGTAAAGGCCCAAATATGTAGCCTAGACATGCCGCGAGGAAGAAAAACAACCGCCTCAGCTTAGTTTGGCTTTAGTTTGCTTTGTTCTGCCCTTTACGGAACCAATAGTTTGCTTTGTTCTGCCCTTTACGGAACCAAAGTATTGTCATTAGTCATAGACCGAATCATTTTACGACATCCTGCAATTAAACTTTGAGCTAATAGGTTAATGAGACAAATGGTGGTTGAACTGGAAGTTGGTTTGGATTAGGGATGGTAACGCTGAGAGAGGTGCACAGTCTGCACAAACGCTCTTTTCTGTTCTCCTCTCCCTCTCTCCCTCTCTCGGAGACGCACGCAGACACAAAGGCGGAGAACAGACTGGTTTGATTTAAGTTTTTGTGGTCCCCTCCTGCAGCCTGAGTCAGGCGGAGAGGACCGCAGCGCACTGAACTCCAGTTCAGCCCGAGCCCGGCCGTCTCTGCGAAGCTTCAAGTTTGAAAACCTCCAAATTGGGTCTAATCTGTGTTTTGCTTTGCCAATTATCGACCTGCAGAGCTGCATGGCAAATGGGGATGAATGAGCTTTAGACGGGCCTGGTTGAGAGGAAGGTCAGGGTGAGATTAATGATGATCTGTCGAAACCGTGACTCGGCCCGGCTCGGCAGCGGCGTGAGTTGTCAGAAAATGAGCGGGGAGCTGCGGAGCATGATGTGGCAGAAATGCAGCATGAATGCTCCTGAGTATTAGAGTGAATATGAAACTGTTTGTAGAAACCAAAGTGGGCCCATCACGCCGTACATTTGTTTTGTTTGTCGGAGTGGTTTCTAAATGCATCCAGACAATTAGCAGTCTGGTTTCTTTGTCACGTAGCACCGGCGTGGTGCTGTCAGTTTTATGAAGATAAACATACCGTCTGTGATCATTGTAATCACCGCTAATTATAGCACGATCACATTAAAGCAGCAGCCCGAAAAAACAAAATAAAAACAAACAAAAAAAGAGAGAATTCCAGTTTTTTTCTGCAACTTTCAAGTGTGTGGCTACGAGCGACACGTCACCATAAGGATAACCTCTGAAATCCTCACAAATGACAAGTAACATGGAATTTTTGGCACGCCGTTCTTGGTGATTTTAGCTATATTAAAAAAATTTGCTTGTGATCCATAATCAATTCATCATGTGTTGCTGAGTGTGATGATAGCTGAAAATCACTCCGGAAAACATTGGTCTACATATCTCTTTTTTCATTTCAGGGTGTCTCCATCGACTTGTCTGTCACTCCCACTCGGTCTCTCGCTCCCTCTCTGCTGACCTCGGCGCCAACAAACAGAGGATATTTGGATATTCATTTTCTTCCCTTCACTGTGACAAAAACGCTGAATTCTCGTTCATTTTTACAGTTCCTGACACAGTCCAGCTGTGTTTACCGAACCCTAACCCTATCACTCTCTGTTTGCTACTTGACACAATGTATTTACTTTCTGCCACGTGAGCCTACAGACTGTGCGCTTCTGCACAAGATTCAAGGCACTGCAGCAGACATTTAGCACATCAAACTGTTTCTGTTGACGAACCAACTCCTCATCATTGCAGGCTGCTGGATGGAGACACATTTATTATTTGCTGATATGTATTATTTCTAGATGGAAATTTGGCAAAAGATGGCACAGAAATGGTGATTTAAGTAGATACATTCTACGTTCACCACTCATCGAGTAAATAATACCGAGTACAGGAACGATTTCAGACACAATGCTGAGTCCATTAAGCTTCGCTGCCAAGACTGCTCATTGACCTCCTGCAGCTACAACAACTGACTTTTAATCACAAACAAATGCCTCACATGGGATTAAGGCACTGTACTTTGCCAAACAGCCCTCACAGAGAGGAAACTTGATTTCTGCTAACTTTCCGACTGCTGTCTCTTCACTACCGCGCTTCATCTGCACTTCCACATCGGTAACCTGTGACTCAGGATAGGCCATGTGAGCGGTGCAACCATTGGAAATATTAGCAAAACTTTTTGTTTTAACCAATTTAAATAGAAATGCACTTTGCAAACCAAACTCAGTCCAAACTCATCAGCATAACCCTTAGTTAAGCCAGTCAAATTTAAATTTAGCTTTTCCTTTTCAGTGTAAGACCCAGGAAAAGTTTCGATGGAGGTGAGTTTTCCAGGTACAGACCTGCACACGGATTCTGAGACCCCTGACATCTGACAACCCCTAACGACATGTTTCACGGGCACCATCGAGCATCTGCATGGGTTTACCACAAAAAATTCAGGTGAGAACCAAAATCAAATGGCCATTTCATTATTTGAGGTTTGGGAAAAGCCCCTCTGTCGTCCGCACTGTATTAAAAATTGACGATTTTTAAGACATTTTTGAAAAAATTCAACAAAGTCAGTTTGAGAAAACTAATTTTTGCACTGGTGGCAGCAGGAGTGCAAAACTGGCCTTATTTAAAGATGAGAACTCTCCAAAAGTAAAGGCAAAACATTGTGATCCCCTCCCCCTACTGGTGGGCTGCAGAATAGGTCAAAATTCACAGCCCTCAGTGTGATTAGACACAACATGGATCAAACAAAACCAATAAAACGTGTCTGGGATTGTTTGGTTTAATTTGTTTACAGTGGGGAAAAAGTGGAGACACGTCCATCTTAATTTGTGAAAAGGCCATCGTTGCGCAGGTCAATGGGGAGTCACACCCAAACGAGTAGTAGCTCCTCTTAAACAGCTGTACGGTGCCGTCTTGGATTCAACATATGCAAAACATTTCACAGCTTGTTTTAGTGTAGCCACACGTAAGCGGAGGCTGAAAGCTCACAGACATATGCAAAGAGCCATCACGTGCACCCATGATGAAATTTACATCATGTGAACCATTGTGTATTCATGGACTCCGAAAGCATAAACTAATCTTAACTGAGCCAACAGAGGCAGAAATAAACTGACTCCTTATTATATTTGCGCTAACTTTAGCTTGTTTTCTTAGCTTATTATTGAATTTTGCATTCAATACCTACATTCAAAGTTTTCCCATTGCACGTGCGTAGAACTTGACTGGCAGCCATCCTCATTATCGCTATCTGTTAGCATTCGTGAAGACATGAGTCATGATGACGTCGTCTTCTTCTCCAAAAAAAAGTACGAAAAGTTGACGCTGAAAGTCATATTTTAACCTAGAACAGACATCTAAATATTTCGTCATGAGTGTTGAACCTTATATGCCTGGAGAGTACTGCAGATTTCAAGGACCGCATCATCAAGGGACATTTTTCCAGCAAGCCCGCTAACTACGCCACAAACCTGTCATCATGTGAAAGAGGACAATCCCTGAAGCTGTAGCTAGCGCACTGCGCCAAGACAACTTCAAAAACATCCCAATTTGCTGTAATAAACCTCCCAATTTGTGTCGCTTTGCAAATGAATGTTGCCCTCTGCTCGCACAGACTTAAAACTGACCTTTTCCTCGTTTTGCTCTTGCATGAGGCAAAGAGTAACTAAACTGACAATAGTGTACATTTACTTTGTGCCGCATAAGTGCCTTTTTTTTCATACATTTGGTTTAACTTGGACTTGCTTTTCATCTCAGTTTCTGCTTTTGCAATCACTATAATTGAATTTGTGGTCTTTGTTTTTACAGTTTCACAATGACCAGTCAAACCACAGAGGCAACCCGGTGACCTCAAAGATCTGCAGGAACTTGCTCCGCTGCGCACAACCGGAGGCCCACAGATAAAACCTGCAAACACTGCCACCCATTACCTAAATATAATAATTCCATTACTAGTAGAGGGTCCACTTGGGTCCGCCAGCATCAGAGGCTCTGAATTGTCATTATCATGTGGGACAAGATCCCCCACAATCCCCAAGCGGGGCCGAGAGCTGCAGTGAAGGCGCTCTCAGAGCACTGACTCACACTGCACGGGACAATCCTGACCTTCTGCTATTATGCAACTACGATGTCAGCACCGGATCGTCTTGCTGCTCACAGATAATATATGATAACAGTTAGCCCTTTATTAAAGGAATGAAAATGTCACTGTTGGCTTGAGGCAGTTTTTCACGTTTTTGGGTTTGGCTTGGCTGTGAAGCAGGGGAGCCAAATGCGAGACAAGCAGCTCTTGTAAAACATAATTGATATTTATGACAGTATCTTTCTTGATAAGAATCTCAGTGTGACCTCACCATTAAAAGAAAAAAAAAAAAGATAAAAAAAGAAAAGATGTCACAGTGGCCCTAATTCCTGACGCTTTTTCGCCCTTCGGTTAATTTGACAGTGGTCACAGCTGCATAAAAAAAAAAAAAGCAAAATACCTCCAGCACAACTTCATAAATTTTAAAACAATGATGAACAACTGTCAACAAATAATGACAGTCGCTATTAAAAACCAAAGCGAGCCTCTTGCCATAGGGCAACGGGTGAAGCCAAGACTAAATTGCCTGTCTGTAGTCATTTGAATGCAACATTTAGCTGTGATTTATGTGAAGTCAGAAAAAGCATTATGAGAAAACATTTTCCAAGTACAACAGCTTGCACCAATTTACATTATATGGAGGGAAAACCGCTGAGACAAATATTTGAGCGGCCTCCATAATGAAATGGATATATTTATACATGCTGAATTGAGTCAAAGGCTCTGTAACAAATGCAAGGCTTCACCAAAGGACCTCTCTGCATTCTTGTAGTAAACATTTTACCGATGCTACGGGCGCTTCGAATGAAAGTTATTAGAGCCATAATTCTCCCAGCGGGCCGAGAGATACGAAGATAATCCACATGAAAAGAGAGAGCACGTCACAGAGAAATCAACGCTGGGCCTGAATCAGTGACAGAGAGTGAGTCAGAGATTTGGAAATTCATTTTCAATTAGCTTTAAGATGAAGTAGATTTTCTTTTTGCTCCTCCAATCGGTGTTTCCACTGTGTTATTCTTTAATCTCTTTCCTTCTGCAACAGAGGGAAAAGGTAAAAATGTTGCAGTTTAAGAACTCAATAATATGATTCATTATCAGCAGGTTTTACTTCACAATATCCAAAATTCAAACTCCAAATATTATGAGAATAAAGTAAAAAAATAGATAATTATCAGAATAAAGTCACCATTTTATGAGAAAAAGGATATATATCAGAAAAGAAAACAGGGTCATCGAGAACTTGTATGTAACTTGTCATCATCTTACAAGAAAAAAAAAAAGTCTGAATCTTGCAAGAATAAAGTCATAACTTTACAAAATTATTATGGCACAGGCTGTTCTGATATCTGTCCTTAAAAGTAACAGACTAAATCTACCACTTTTTTTCTTGTAAATTTAGGACTTCACACGTGCCCTTTCTTCACTGTCTTCTTTCTTGTTAAATTACGACTTTTTTTTCTCGTAAATATATGAATTTATTCTCCAAAAAATAGTCTTCTCTTTTCTTCTATTTTGAAAATGAACAAAGAATGACGTTAAAGGGGTTGTGCACTGTTTTTGACTGTCTCTCTGCGTTCCCCACCGGCCGACGGTGGCTGCTCTAGTGAAAAAAAAGATCTCCAAATCACAGAGGTGCTGTAGATCCTCCTCCACACCCGCTTCATCCTTTCTTTTGTATTATACAAAACAACGTAACACCACCACAGCGCAACTGATGCCGCCTGTTCCATATTTGAAAGCAGTGTGACTCCGGCCTGTGTGTCTGTTTCGACACAACATGGCGTTAAACAATTCCAATCATTTGCTGTGCCTGTTTCATTTGTTGTTGTCTGATGCTGCTTGGAGGGCACGGAGCTCCAGCACGTCACAATTATGAAACTTTTTTTCGCCTTTTCTTTGAGTTAGCCGCCAAATGCTGCTAGCTGCTCTTAAAAAGTCCCAGTTGTGGGTCAAAACACTACCGCAGTGACGTGTCCCTTCCTGCTCCAGAGGCAAAACAACAACCTTCCTATTCTCCTTTGCAACTTTTGATCAAACCGATCACAAGGCGTAAACATGTGCGAACAGCTAATGAACGTTCAGTTGCTCGCTAGAGTCAGAAATGTCTCTAAAATGAACATTTAAGTTCAACAACAGTTGAGGTAACCTTGAATGAATGAAAATTAATTAACTAATTACAACAACTAAAACATTTTTTACAAGTTTTTTTTACATTTTTTTTTTAATTTGGGGGACTCTAAAATCTTGACCGTGACCCTGTTTGCCAGTCAGAAAGTTCAGCGCAGGATATGTCATGCAGAGCTACATGTGCCAGCTAATATCAGTGTCTGTTTCCAAACGATGACTTACAGATGGTTAAAATGTGTGCGGTTCTCTGATCCCCTGCTCAGTACGTCACGGAGCGCGGATGAAACGCACACACACGAGTTCTGTTGCTGCACAGGCGAGAAGACACGAAAGCTGCACTAATTAATATGTCAGAGAGAAAATATTTTAATGACTTACAAACGGGGGTGACTACACGCTGCCCTGTGCCATTTATTTACACTGAGGCTGAGACTTACTGGCATGAGGCAGCACATACAGCGAATTCTTAGACATCTAAATTAGAGGGGGCCCTGAGTGCCGTGGCTTCAGATACATGTGGTCTCCAAGCCACCTCCTTCAAATCTGTGTCTTCCTAATCAGTGCCAAATGGACATTTTCTCCCCCCCCTTTTCCCAGCTTCGGCAAGAGAGAGGAAGGAAGTCATTGTATTCAATGAGAGCCTTCCATTTTTATTTTTTACAACCGCGTCACAATTCCCCCCCTTCACATAAACGCAGCAACTCTTACAATTACCAAAGCTTTCATGTGTTCCAGTCAGCGGTTGGTGGGGAAAAAGGGCCGATTGCTTATAATTAAGAGGTATTTGTTTTGGAGATGTGGGGCGCGAAATTCTTCATATACGTGCTTTTTTTTGTGGCCATATTAGCAAAGCTGTAGTTTCACACATCATGACAACTTAAGACCTAAACTATACATCTCTGTGATATCGATAGGAACAGGAGCTCAAAATGTGATTTTTTTTAAAATAAAATTGTATTTGTCGTCCACATTCTTGCCTTTGTCAGCGTGGACTAGCGGCGAGATGTTAAAGGAGAGTCCATCTGAGCAGCCAGCGCTGCACTTTTATTCTCATTTACACCTCATGCCACACTCAAACATTTCCACGCTTCACCCAGCATATGCTAGTGATTATTAATTAGTTTGTTGCCTGCATTTGGGTAATAAGAGGGAGAACCAGTAAAACAGCAACTCCCCATACCGGAGGCAAGTGCCAATTAAATTAAAAATTTACTATGTGTTTGTTTTTCAATAGGTTTTTAATGTTCAGCTGATGCAACAACTTGGCTGATGCGACAGTTGCAGGTCCTCCTGCAGTCAGGAGGAGGGAAAATGAAAGCTGAAGGACAGAGTCACCGCAGACGTCCTCCCCTCTGAGGCCGGAGCCCCTGTAACAGAAATGTCAGTCTGCTGGTGAAAAAAACCCAAACATTTATATGTGAAAGAAAACCAAAGCAAAATCTTGATCCAAGTCTGTTCTTATAAAGCTCCAAAGAAATACAAATAGCCTTAGATTGAAACAAATAACAACAACCCACAACTGCAAACATTCTTTGTTTAAGTATATGCATTATTTTTTTCTGTTTTTTTGTTTGTTTTCTTTAAAACATTGGATGGTTTTGTGATGTGTCACTCTGTGTGCTCACCAATGTAAGTTCTTCTCTAAACTGTCACACAATTCAAATTAACTAAATTTTTAAACAAACACTGCTAGCATATGATGCCTCGAATTTGATCAAATGTGGGGGAAAAAAAATCCAGTTCACTGACATAATTTCAACAAATATTTTGTTGCACTGCATCCAAGCGAACGTCAGCAAGCTGCAGCAGATGTTAGCAAGTGGTGGGAGAACATGTTTGTCTGGTAACTTGCGGTGAACGTGAACGTGCCACAAAAGAAATCTGTTATAATAATATATCCTTTTTGGAAATGAAAAACTGAGGAACTTTCAGGATAATCTCAGTTGGACAGAGCTGAAGATCTACAGAGGGAGATGTCCAGGAGGTCTCCTCATCAGATGGCTCCTCTCAAAGCAAAGGAGTAGCTGCTCTACATTTTCAAAATGGATATTTTATATTAGAACCTCTGACTGATTGTACGTTCTCAAAATAACCCCAATAGCAAGACCAACTGAACCGGCTTCATTAGACTCCGCCTTTTAAGCTTCGGTGTCTTGCTTAAAAGTAACATGAGATTACTGCATGACATTACTCTGTCACTGATGACTTTACAATACAGGTAACTATAGATATAAGTACTGCTTGATATATTACATTTTGCCCCTCCAGGAACCGCCACCTTACCGTGGTGGAGGGGTTTGGGTGCCCTAATGATCCTAGGAGCTATGTTGTCAGGGACTTTTTGCCCCTGGTAGGGTCACCCAAGGCAAATTGGTCCTAGGTGAGGGGCCAGACAAAGCACGGTTTGAAGACTTCTATGATGGTGAAGAACAAGGACTTGTGTACCCTGCCCGGAGGGATACCAGGACCCCGCCCTGGAGCCAGGCCTGGGGAAGGGGTCTGTAGGCGAGCGCCTGGTGGCCGGGCCTTTGTCCATGGGGTCCGGCCAGGTTCAGCCTGAAAAGGAGACATGGGTCCATCCTCACGTAGGCCCAACACTCACAGGAGGAGCCATAGAGGTCCGGTGCTATGTGGATCGGGTGGCAATCAAAGGCAGGGGCCTTGGCGTTCCAATCCCCAGTTGCTGAAGTGGTCCGATCCCCGGTTGCTGAAGCTGGCTATCGGAACATGGAATGTTACCTCTCTGATGGGGAAGGAACCTGAGCTTGTGCGTGAGGTTGAGAGATACCGGCTAGATATAGTCGGCCTAACCTCAACGCACAGTTCGGGTTCTGGAACCAGTCTTCTTGAGAGGGGTTGGACTTTGTTCTATGCTGGAGTTGTCCCAGGTGGGAGGCGGAGAGCAGGCGTGGGCTTATTAATAGCTCCCCGGCTCTCAGCCAATGTGTTGGAGTTTACCCCCGTGGACGAACGGGTTGCTTCCCTGCGCCTTCGGGTTGGGGAACGGGACCTGACTGTGGTTTGTGCCTATGCGCCAAATAGCCGTTCAGAGTACCCACCCTTTTTGGAGTCCTTGGAACAGGTACTGGAGAGTGCCCCTACTGGGGACTCCATCGTCCTACTGGGAGACTTCAATGCTCATGTGGGCAATGACAGCGAGACCTGGAGGGGTGTGATTGGGAGGAACGGACTGCCCGATCTGAACCCGAGTGGTGTTCAGTTATTGGATTTCTGTGCTAGTCACAGTTTGTCCATAACTAACACCATGTTCAGCCATAAGAGTGTCCATAAGTGCACTTGGCACCAGGACACCCTAGGTCGACAGTCAATGATTGACTTTGTAGCCGTATCATCTGATCTGCGACCGTATGTGCTGGACACTCGGGTAAAGAGGAGCAGAGCTGTCAACTGATCACCACCTGGTGGTGAGTTGGAACAGGTGGCGGGAGAAGAAGCCAGAAAGTCCAGGCAGGCCTAAGCGAATAGTGAGGGTCTGCTGGGAACATCTGGCTGAGGACCCTGTGAAAATGGTCTTCAACTCCCACCTCCGGAGGAGTTTCAACCACATCCCGGAGGAAGTGCGGAGCATGGAATCTGAGTGGGCCATGTTCTGCGCTGCCATTGTCGAGGTGGCTGCTCGAAGCTGTGGTAGCAAGGTCGCTGGTGCTAGTTTTGGCGGTAACCCTAGGACCCGCTGGTCGACACCAGAGGTGAAAGGGGCCGTCAAGCTGAAGAAGGAGCCTTACAGGTCATGGCTGGCCTGTAAGTCTCCTGAGGCAGCAGACAGCTACCGGCAGGCCAAGCGATCTGTGTGGGAGGAGTTTGGTGAGGCCTTGGAACTTCCAGACAGCGCCGAAGAAATTCTGGCAAACTGTTCGGTGGCTCAGGAGGGGAAAGCGGAACCCCGTCCACACGGTCTTCAGCATGGGAGGGGCGTTGCTGACCTCAATTGAGTCTATAGTTCGGCGGGGGGAGGGAAAATTCGAAGATTTCCTCAATCCCACCAACACGCATTCCGAGGAGGAGGCAGAGCCGGAGGAATTTGGGTTGGGCTCTCACATCACTGGGGTCGAGGTCGCTGGGGCTGTCAAACAACTCCGCAGCGGCAGCGCCTCGGGGGTGGACGAGATTCGTCCCGAGCTCCTCAAGGCTCTGGATGTTGTAGGGCTGTCCTGGTTGACACGCCTCTGCAACATTGCGTGGACATTGGGGACTGTGCCTTTGGAGTGGCAGACAGGTGTGGTGGTTCCCCTTTTCAAGAAGGGGGACCAGAGGGTGGGTTCCAACTACCGGGGGATCACACTCCTCAGCCTCCCTGGGAAGGTCTACTCCAGGGTGCTGGGGATGAGAGTCCGGCTGCTAGTTGAACCTCGGATTCAAGAGGAGCAATGTGGTTTTTGTCCTGGCCATGGAACACTGGACCAGCTCTATACCCTTGCCAGGGTACTGGCGGGGGCATTGGAGTTTGCCCAACCAGTCCACATGTGTTTTCTGGATCTGGAGAAGGCTTATGACCGTGTCCCTCAAGGTGTCCTGTGGGGGGTGCTCCAGGAGAATGGGGTAGATGGCCTTTTGTTAGGGGCCATTTGATCTCTGTATTATTGGAGCCAGAGCTTGGTTCGCATTGCCGGCAGTAAGTCAGACCCGTTCCCAGTCAGGGCTGGTCTCCGCCAAGGCTACCATTTGTCACTGGTTCTGTTCATAATTTTTTTGGGACAGAATTTCTAGGCGCAGCCAAGCGGCGGAGGGAGTCAAGTTCGGTGGCCTCCGTATTCCGTCTTTGCTATTTGCAGATGACGAGGTCCTGTTGGCCTCATCGAACAGTGACCTCCAGCTCGCACTGGGACGGTTTGCAGCTGAGTGTGAAGCGGCGGGGATGAGGATCAGCACCTCTAAATCTGAGGCCATGGTTCT
>KV751376.1:1821540-1845064 GCA_001698575.1 Mola mola | reverse complement strand
TATTTTTTTTTTTTTTTGTTTTTCTGACCTGATTTTATCTGTATGTGTTGTATGTTGGATACATTTGGGAAACGTGAGAGTTGCTGAAATGTGGTGCCGGTGAGAAACACATGTAACAAAACCTGTCTCATCGTTTTAACGCAAAAGAAACGAAGCTTCAGTTCCTCACCCGCAGAGTTTCTAAATTCAAATTTGCCTGTGCCATTTGACTGCTTCGTCTGGTTTTCGCCGTTAGCCGCTGCTGTCCCAGCCAGGCCGAGTGCACAAACAGGGGGTCGCTGTCCCTCTGCTCCTCTGCGGGGGTGACGCGTAACTCAGCTGATTGATGGGGAAGATGTCTAATTCTCCACAGTGACACTCTGCTCTGCACTATTGTGTGTGAGGGTATTACTTGCACAGCGCTGTCATTGGGTCCTGCTGCCAGGACAGAAAGCTGTCTGGGTCACAGAGGCAGCCGGCACCAGAGCTAATGGACCTGTCCCCCGTATGTGCATGTGTGTGTGTGATGTGGACACACTAATGGTTTTGTTGCATGTGTGTCTATTCAAATTAACCTGTGTATGTGCCATGAAAGGTTTTGTATGTGCATGTGTGTGTGTTCCCCCCCCCTCAGAGCTCCTCCAGCTCTGCCCTCTCTCCACAATGAGCGCCACTCTGAGCCGTGGAGCCGCGTGATGACAGGCCGATAGGCGGGGGACAATGCGCTGTAATTTGTGAGGGGCCTTGCCGCAAGAGGAATGATGGGTAATTAAGAAGAAGACACCGAGAGACATGGCGGGGGGCTCAGTGACAGGCAACAGGCCATTGGTTGTGCGTACTGAACAGCCAACAATCCTTCTCCGCTTGTCCCATAACAGGTGGGTTCTCTTCTGTTTCACTGTAACCTCGCCGTCCCAACAACATCACACAGGCCATTTTCGCTCAGGAAAACACAAAAAAAAATGCACACCGTGTCATGGTGGCATTGCTTTAGTAACACTTGAAATAATCTGCTGGTACAGCTAATAATCTTTTGTTGCGCAGATAAAGCAAATTCAAAAAGTCAAAGTTCCTCCAGGTAAAGGAGGGTGTGTTTTTGTTTGTTTTCTCACCCTGAACTCTCTGTCTCACTTCTTTGCAGTGTTGCTACAACTTTCTGGTCTCGACTATGAACCAAGTACCATGACCCATAAGGGTGGGAACAAAATTGCAATGTTTCTTTTGCATGTCAGCGCTGACAGAGACAACACGTCATCATATCCATTACTGGCAATACACAGCCAAGGTGTGTCAAATGGAGGAGAGACGGGCCAAAACACATTTCAGGGAAAGGCAGAGCTAGACATGACCAAAGCCGTATTCAAACTGTTTATTCCTATTTGTCTTCAGCTTATCAGCTAAATGGAGCAGTTTCTTTCTTTAAAATTTTCTGTTGTACAAGTTATGTACCACTTTTCTAGTTCGGTAAAATGAAAGTAGATAGCAAATATAGCAGTTCATGTAGCAGATGTAAACGGGGTAGATAGTAAACATATAGTAGATAGTAATGAGATAGTATTTTAATTTGATGGATTTCTAAAGTATCTGGTTTTATAAATTCCGCATTTTAATTTGACATTTTTTACTAAATGTAGCCCTCTAGATGACACTCCGGGGTCACTGCTTGACAATGGCTGCATTACCGTCAGATTAATTCTTGCGTTCGGCCCTGAATAAGGCACAGATGAGCCACTGATGTGTCAAATGATGCTACGATGAGCGCATGTGCTCTTTCTGCTGTTAGACTAACAATAAACATCATCAGATTTCCAATCTGACCTATCAGCCCAAAAAAGTTGGGATACTTTGTGTTGAAATACAATCATTTGTTAATATTTTTTAAATAGGTGCTCATATCTGATTATAAACAGTAGAAAAACAATATGTGTAATGTCTTAAGTCATTGAGTTAATTCATTTTTTAAAAAAATATATTTTTCTTATATGTTTGATATCAGCAACCTGTTTAAAGTAATCTGGGACACGGACAACAAGAGACTGGGACTGATGTGAAATGCTAAATAGTCCCTGATGGAACATCCACAGGTGATACTATCATTATGAGATATGACAGGGGCATCTTTGCAATTCTCAGTCGTTCACAGCTCAGAAATATCTGCTTAAACAACTGTAGCAATGTGTTTTTATTTATGTAACGGCCCCCCATTTGGTAATTACAAGACCGTCATGGTATGTACAATCTAACCCATGACTGTAAAGTATGTCACATACCATAATTTTATATAAGCACTCAGCACCTCAAATGGCCAAATAAACAGGACAAATTAACACTTCGACATGATCATTATCCTTAAGGCATTGGGTAGCTTGGCATGTGCAAAATTCTCAATGATAATGACAGAAATAGATAAATAAATTACGCCAAATATTGTTTTGTTTGGATGATGGAAAATATTTGCCGCGTTGATAAAAGGGAGCCACATTTGATAACAGCTGAGTAAAGAAAATAGCTTTTTCTTCCAACAGTTTGGACATCAGCACGTTGCCTCAAGTTTTCCTTTAAGCAGACAAGTTAGTCATTCCATAGCAGCATTTTGATTTTATAATGTTGTTGTAGCCTCTTCAGAATTATCACATACATCTACATCCTGAAAACAAGCTTGGATTGTACGGACGGTGTGTGAGGCTGGTAATTTAATTTGAGAATAGTTTTCCTTGCTGTGTTAATGCCTTAAGAACAGGTAACGTGAAAGTTTTGCCTCCATCCTTAATTTTTTCTCAATCTGTGAAACACAGAGAAACACGTCTAGACAGACACATTTTTTCTCCCTTGATAACCTTTGTCCCTTCAGTCCTGAGAAAATAAAATAAAATAAAAAACGTTATGGCGTAAAGCTAAAAAAATAACAAGAACAACAGTGTAAAAATAAAATAAGTCGCCTAGAAAATGACATTGAAAAATGATACAAAGTACAGAAAGCTTTTTATCCACCTGTTTCACGGAACAAGGCTGATTTATGTTGAAGGTTTAGTGCTGTTATTACAATCCAGCACAGCTTGCTATCAAACAGTTTCACTGATGGATTTCTGCTTCTGTCGCAACATCAACTTCACAACACTTCAACATATAACTAAAACATCATGGCATTCTAAGCACTTTTATTTTATTTCAAATGTGTTTTTTGTTTCCTTTGAAGACAAAATATAAAATTACTATAGTATTGTTTTTTACCTTCTGTTTTTTATCTTAAAGCTTTTCCACAGTACATCACACGAATTCGGCTTTTGCACAAAACACGCTCAGGGCTGAAACCCAATACGTGTGAAAAGAGGCATTTAGCCGGCCAGAAAAAATCTCTGACATTTTACTCTTTCTTTTGCATTTCTCCTCTTCCTCTGCAAGCCTTTTCATCTCACCGAGGTTCCACCGCATTACCACAGGGACCTGAAACCGCAGCACCAAACCCTCAAGGTGCATGGCCCATAGACTCCGTTCCCACAGACTTTCAAAAGCCATATCAGCCCGTGTCTGCACATATCTCCCTTACATCTCCCCGGCAGCCTGTAAATCAGCAAAGCTCACTCCCAGCCCGGCTGAATAAACTGGCTGGAGTCGCTGACTAATTGATAGCGTCACAATCTGAACCGGTTCATAGTGGTGCTAAATTGAAAACACCGGAGGAGGAAGATTGGGGGATTCTGGTAGTGAAGAGACGGAGAAAATGCTCGTGAGGACGGGGACAGAGCTCAGGGAGCGGGAGAGGTTTTTGATAGGGAGGAATTGAAGACAGAGAAGCGGTGGTAAACAAGGTACTGTTAGGAGAAAGAGCAAGTTTTTTTGGTGCAAAACAATTTTCTCAAGAATAACATATCCCACACTTTCACTCAAACAGCCCAAAGAAAACCAATGTTTAATGAGCAGTAATGTACCTTCCCGTATTGACATACACACACACACACACACACACACACACACAAATATCACACTGTTGTCGATTTCCGTCTTTGTTTTAGCCACCAATTGCAAAAAGAAACAAGCAAAAAAAAGGGTGATGTCGAGTGTCATAATGCAGTGCTTTATTTACCTGTCCCATCCAGATCTCCTCGTGCTGACGCTGCTCACAGCTGGGCTGCTGGAATGAGTAACAGTAACACAGTGCCGTACCACAGTAAGAACCCAGCTCCCTGCGCATGTAACTGTGATGTGATCTCTAACATGTCCGTTATGAATTCCTTTAAAATTCCTTTAAAATTGTGTTTGTCTTACATACTGTAGTTTTGGAGCCTCCTTCTAATTTAATAGCAAAACTGCATAGATGGTCTTTCTCACATGCTGTATGTGCCCCTGCAAAGGATAAACGCCAGGGCTGCAGGTGGGTGCACAGCAAATGCTGCAATCCATGTTCCTTGAAAATTGTTCTTACAGGCTCGCATGCAGAAATTGAAACTTTATCCACAAGTAGCTCTTTTGTTTATGTTTAGCTAATGCTACTGTAGTTAGTTGGTCATGCACTCACGGACTGGGCCCGGGCCGTTTTGTAATATTTGGCTCCTGAAGCGAATGCTTGCAGGTGCTTAACATGAGGCTGATGACAGCTGTGTGCTGCCGATTTCTTAGTTAGATGTAGATGGATTGTTGTGTTATGACAAACAAATTTGCCATGTTTTTAGAAGGAATTAAGTATTTTGCTGTGCTAATGGAATAAGTAATTAACATCCCTGGTTCCTTAACTTTTACACAGAAAACCTGAGCTGTCAGAATTAATTTCTGGAAACTTTCATTTATGGATTGCAGGACTAAAGCAGAAACCCTCACTCGCGAATTTGACTGCTTGGTTCGCTCATGATGTGTGACATTGTGCATAAAAATCCCCTTACGGATATGTAACAAGGTCAAAAATTCTCATCTGAGCTGAAAGCCAAACCAGCCAGAACAGACAAATCACTGGTTGATTACCAGTTAATGATTGTTGGACTACTGAAAGAGAAATGAACAGGAAAAGATATCCCTGGCTTGCACAAACTGTATATCAGTGTGATGTGGAAGTCAAAATGGATTCCACATCAAGTTATGATGACCTGCTGCTTATTTTATTTAATATCAAGAGGGAAAACCAAGTCAATGGGTGCATCAAAATTGGCGTTGTTGACATGTTTACATCTGTAGAAGCTCGATTATTGATTAAACACACAACTATCTTGGAGCTCCACTTTTTTATAATGTTTCTCCTTTTTAATAAATGTGCTGGGATACAAAGACAGTCACACGGACAACAACAAGCATTTCTATTGGCCAGATGTGTTCTTATTGGAAGCAAAACTTTGAAAAATCAAGGCAGAGGTCCCGAAAAACTAAAAGCTACAATTTTACTCAGCAAAATGATGCTGCTGGCGTGAAAACTTGAATTGACTGCCTATAGGTTTGAAAAAACTTAAATACACGTCATGTGAAGTCAATCGTACGAAAAAGGCCTTTAGTCTTGCCTTACTTGGATGAGAAGAATGTTGAAATAGTAATATTTGTTATCTTTTGTTTATGTTGTTTATTGACGTGTTAGCCTCAATGGCAGTAACTGACACAATATTAGCGGAAGTGAAAGGTATCATTTCTGTGTGTTCATAAGCAGTGGCCCTATTTGCTAATTTAGTCATCTTAACCCATAATGTCCGCTCCATGTCTCTCTCATTTTCTCACATCTTTCTGCCGTCGACCCTCCGAAAGACTTTATGGACTTAACAAAAAGAAAAAAAAGGAAAGAATGATTGAGCCACTCTGGACACTACTTCCGACAAGCTCAATCTTCTTTCAGACAAAAGAGGGCTTAGTGCGACCGGAGTGCAGAAATGGAGAGAGAAAGACTCTTGAATTTGTGGCGGACGCGGGCTTTTAGGGGGTCTAGCCGGAGAAAGAGAGATAGAGAGACGGAGAGCTGGATGGGGAGGGGGCTGGTCTTTGATCTCACTGCATGTCTGCTTTGCTGTTTTCCTTCAAGGCTTCCTGGTAAGTTTCAGTAGACACCAGCCGGTCCGCTCTCAGGGATCGGACACTAATGGATCAGTTAAAGGGGCCTATGTTTTATGGCCGGGCTAAGTGTTATCATCTGGGGTTAAAGACACTGACCATGTAGCTAACTCCTGCCAGATAGCTGCTCCTCTGGCGGAGTACAGTAGGCCCTTCGCCAAAGTCAGGACACAATCAAGGGGAAAGCGCTGCTCAGTCTTTTTGATATACTTTGGTTCATTTATCTCATCCAGATCTCTCCTTTCTATTTCATTTGTTTTTCTCTCTCTCTCTCTTTCTCCTTGATTTTTTTTTTTTTTTTTTTTAATTTTTTCCCCCGCAGTTTTTCTCTACCGACACATCAGGGAGTACCTCTCTAAATCTTCACGATCACTGTTTGAAGCCATTTGTCAGTTGCGCAAGACAGAAAGCTGACGATGGATTCCAGAGGTGGAGGTTAGCCGTTTCAAGCAGCGGTTTATCCGTGGGACCTCTCAAGGCTGACTGCTTCAAATGCGACACAGGGTCCGTCAGATAAGGATCACAAAGACAGAGACATGCCTTCTAAAGTGATCGTTCTGCGTCTGTGTTTTTGTTAAACGAGCGAGCCGAGGGCTGGACTGACAGCTCATAGGCTGCCCTCTAATTGAATGTGATAGATTTGGTCATTAAGTTAATTGGCAGCTGGTTTCGTTTAGGACTTGTCCCACTCACTCAGAGATTTTATGGCATAATTTTTTTTTCCATTGGTAAGTTAAGTCTCAGTTAAGTGAATACCAGGTCTGTGAGAAGGCAGCGGTCCTTTCAGTTGTGAGTTTTCATCACGTCAGGCGAACAGCATGTGCTGGGCTGGTAACAAAGATCAGCAGGCCAGGTACAGCCTGTTAACAGTCCTCGTGAAATTAATGTGTTAGTTCAAATGTCAGTAGATTTTTATTCTTGTGTTTTTCAGGCTTTTGGATTTTCTGTTACGGGCGTGAATTTACTACATTTCCTACATTGGAAATGCTCACTGGTAAGTATGTATATTAAGCCAAATCTGAAAATAGCCCACAACAAATGATTTTTTTTTCCCAGTTTAAGTAACCAGTAACAATACTGGACAATACTAGTCTTTTAAAAGTGAAGCTATATATTTGTGATCCATTTTGGTCCATTTTGGTAGCATACGACTCCTTGTCCTTTAATAACAGAATCATTTATTCTTCCATTTTTACTTGCTGCACTTGAAACATGATCAACAACACTGTTCATCTGCAGTTGCAAGTTGCATAGCTGCAATAATCTAAAAGCACTATTAAAAACAACCACAGTATTATGCAGAGAAACAATGTGTTCCTGCTATATCTTAACATATTATTTGTAATATTTGGCAATCATTTTAGTTGAAAACATTTAAAAATGAGCATTTTTTTTGTCGATTTCTGTCAGACATGTCTCAGTATTGTGCTGCAGAGAACTCTGCTGGAGCTGGCGTGCTAACCAGCTTTGCAGCTTTCGATGCAGACCCTACCCCGGATATAAAGGTGTTTGTGTTACAACCTGACAGATAGCAACGTCAACAACAACATAGCGGTCGCTGCCCCAAAAATATAATTCAGCATAAAGGAAAACAAAAAGTGACCTATAACAATGGGAGACATCCTGTTACTACAAGTCATGTGGGAATATTATGACTGCAATTACGATTACAAAGAAGACAAATGAGTAAAAGCTGATGACTTTTTTATATAGCAAAAATAGCAAAATCTTTGAAAAATTAAAATGTCAAAAAAGTGACTAAAACTAATAAACACTTTTTTTTTTTAAAGGATAACACTTGGTCTGAAATCATTTCTACTCCCTACATGGGCTTTTGCTTTTTAGAGCACTTTATATTGAGCTCACTGGCAGGATGAAAAACAAAACATTTTTTGAACCATAGGACTTTATTTTGTATTATTAATATCATCTTCACTGTCACATAATTAACATTTACTCAATCAAAAATTGATGGACTGTGGAATCACGTGTAAGACTCATAAAGCCAGAACTCTACTCCCCCTTCCCTCTTTGTTTCTGCTCCAAAGCTTCAACCTGCCCTTGAAATAGTTGCAGATCCTTTGAGAAGGGTTCATGGACATCGTTTTGGCATGTCAGTCGTCCTTCAACTTTTCCCGCTGAGATGTCCGCCATTGTATCGGCCTTTCACCATCTATGGGAGGCATGTTCTACCTTTGCAGAACAGCCAATAGGAACACCCTTTTTCTCAACTGGCCTGTGATTGGCTAAAAAGTAACATTGGTAGATTTTAGTAAAGCCTGACTTTCTGAATTTTTTTTTGCCAAATGACGCCAAAAATAAATAACAGCTTTAACAATAAATAACAACAAACATATAGCGATAAATATATATCATTCTGTATACATATTAAGAATGCAGATTAAACTCTGTATGTATTGACAAATTAATTTTTAAAAAAGTTCTTTGTCGTCATTTATGTTCATTTGTTGGTCTGGTCACACCTTTGCTCTTTATCTGCCTTTTTCCTTCTGCGCAATGCATGATGGTCTATAGTGCTGGGTTAGTGACCTCTGGTTGTATATTACTTTTCACGATGTAGTGTGGGATACTGTGAGTGCTCTATAAAGGGTTTAATATTTCACACTAGACCTTGGGACAGCCCTGCAAAGTGCCAAACACCCTATTTAGTGCACTATATAGTGATTAGGAAGAGATTTTGGACACGGCATAAGAGTAAAATCTAAAATTGCCATCAAGACAGTCCCTAAAGTTACAACCAAACAAAATTAGACAGATATGACACTAAGAACTCCAGCAGACAGTATAGTGATGACAGTTAATGTGGTGATATGCTGCCCCCCATGTTTTTGGAGGTACCTATAAATTCTGGCTACATTTTACAAATTGCAACTTAAGTAGTCGCAAGAGAGACTGTGAGAACTTCAAGTTAAGCTCCATTTCCTCCCATTGTAACGAAACTGGGCAAAACTTTGTAAATGAATCCAAAACAAAGACGTGTGTATTTCTTAATTTGTCTGGGCCATTTAAGGTTAAATTTCTTAACCTTCGCTTTCACGACCGTTTCCTTTTTGTCAATCAGTCAGAAAATGTTACCATCTAAAGCTTAAAAGGCCCGTGTTACACATTAAAACATCTTGGTGAGGGAAAAGAGGGGACCTGCCATAAAATAGCCAATAACACGTGTTTCAAATTGGCCATTTGTTATAGATTGTTTTACAAGGCAGGCTGGTTATCGGCCCAGTGGCATTTCCCCGTGTTGATAAAGCGCCAGGGAATTGTGGGTCAATTAGTTTGCCACAGCAGAAATTCCTGCACACAGCCAATCTGAGCCCCCGGCAGCTCCTCACGAGCTCTGCTGGTGTAAAATCTAATTCTAATTCCAGCGCCATAATGAGAGCGTTTTAGGAGATCTCCATACTTAGCTGAAATTACTTTGAAAAAACCTAAAGCATGTGTCTTGTGAGAGGCTGGCGGACGGGTTACTCGGTGCAGCGCAGCGATTGAATTCCGCCTTTTGTGCTTTCCAGCCATTGGAAAGTGCACACGAAAAGATAAACACAACATATAAAGAAATAAACACAATTAAAAGGGTTGAATGGAGTTCATGTGTTCAAAGAAGGAGCAGAGATGATTGGAGCGTGCAGACAAAAGACAACCGGAGTTGATTGCAGGGAATCATTTTTCCATTCTGGTCCGCCTGTCACAAAGGCCTCCTGGAGCAAACCTGTCTTCTGCAACGAGGAGACTAAACTTCTATCTTTCTGCCTTTGCTCCTGAGTCATCACTTCCACCCCCACCCACCTTGCTGTCAAAAGCTTTTTTCTATGAAACCTTTTGTTCACGTATGGGCAGCAAATTGTTGTTTTTGTGATGTGATGCAAACGGAGCATAAACGTAAACACTGGTCCATTGTGGGATGTCGACAGAGGTTTGGAAATCACCATATTCTCTGTGGAAGGCAGGGCGAGCAGCAGCTGAATCCTTAGCTGACATACACGCGTCTATGTGTGTGTGTGGATGTGGTGGAGAATAAAAATGAGCCCCGGGTTGTGTCACCAGCCATCGCCCTAATGAAAGCCTGCAAAGACAGCAGAATGCAGGAGTCAACATTCTAATCCAAATACAAACGTTGCCAACATACTTACAGAAAGTGCAAAAGCTTCAAAGACAAACCTTCTAATTTGATCAGGTTCAGTCACACACTTGAG
This sequence comes from Mola mola, assembly GCA_001698575.1. Classification (NCBI taxonomy): domain Eukaryota; kingdom Metazoa; phylum Chordata; class Actinopteri; order Tetraodontiformes; family Molidae; genus Mola; species Mola mola. Next base: position 1,834,853 of record KV751376.1, on the reverse strand, counting down.
AGCAGCATGTCTATGCGCCAGGGGCTTCAAATAAAGCAAAAGTGGGTTCCTGGGATCGTTATCATCCTCGCGGCTATGGCTACATGCACAACCACTTATGATCACTTATAGTGAGTCTATAGACACGCTAGGGGATCAGCTGATCAGCACTGACATGCACAAGGAGCAGCACCCCGGGAGAATCCCCCCTTTAAAGCCCAATTATCCCGTGGAGCCGGTGTCATTTCAAAGGCCAACAGTAGAAGATGTTGGCCCCTGATATGGGACACATGTGTTCCATCAGACTAATTTGAAGCAGGGTTTCCTGAAAAAGAAACAACCCTGGAGCAATATGACAAAAACAAACAGATTTAAGGACATAACAACTGTATTTGTAATAGGAACATTTTTCATGGTGCATGGAAATTGCTTTATGTGGGGCATATTTCTTGTTTGTTTTTTTTTGTTTTTTGCAAAAGTCAGAGTTCAGCAGATTGTGGTGAATGTGTGTGTTTTCTTCTTCTTTTTTATTTCTTACTGGACATCATTCTATCTTTGAGAGCACACCATGACAATAGGGTTCCAAACCTTCCCAAATTTGATTACAGGTCTGCAAAAACCTCAAACAATGCCGTGGCAAGCATGTCAATTACGGCCACAAGCCAAAATCTTCTCTGTTTTCTTTTATTTCCCCCCTTTTCCCTTTCGTTTCATCCATATGACCTTAAGTTAAGAATAAATACTTAAGTAATGTGTTTTAACAGGAGACATGCAAAACAAATTTATAGTACAAAATAAATAAATAAATAAAAGAGCAGAGCTGGATGGGGGAAAAAGATAACTCTTGATTTGTGTGTAATGTAAACAGTGTATAGTGGCTTTAATTTGGGAAGAGCTTGTGAAGTTCCTGTTCTGCAATTACATCAACACAACATATATTAAATCACTTTGAAGAAGAAAAAAAAGCAGAGCAGCAATGCAAATGTAGTTAAGATAAGCTTTATATTCAAAAAACATGGGGCCCTTCTGTACCTCATTGCTCCCAGTCTTTTCCCATGATCTGTAGGATGTATTCGGCATTTACAATTTCTCATTTATGGGGATATTATTACCTCTCGGGCACCGAGCCTTGCTTTCGGAATCCCTGCTTCTAATGTTAAATCATGTGGACATTAAAGTCTTTCGTTGACTTACAAGACATGACATCTCTGGAAACATACAACCCAGGTCAAAGATGGAGCTCGTTAAAGGATTGCACACGACCACAAATTCACAGACAGAAAAAGGGGATGGGAGGAAAAAAAATATGTTTAGCTACTCAGACTTCAATCGTCGGGGAACCTCGGCTTTCGGCCGCTGGAGATGAGAGACAAAGACAGTTTTGTGCGGCCCGCTCATGGAGGCTCCTCTGTCGTTTCAGTTTATTATAGGAAAATTGTGTTTGTCATTGGCGTTGGCTTTTAACAGGCACCACAAGCAGCGAGCGGGATATGACCGTGAGGAGATAAAAACCTGAAAACAATGCAGGCTGCACTCCTCTCTGATGTTAAATCCAGACCACGTTGTTTTCCAAAAGGTCAGACATGACTAAAAATTGTTTTCCCCTGTTTTTAAGTGGCACCTGACTGACGAAACATTGGCTCATTTCCTATCAATAAAACCCTCTTTCTCATTAGCTCATACGCCACCTCTAATTTTCTCTAAACAAGCCAATCTGAAAAGGTTCTTAGTACACATCATTCCGCCAATGATTCTCACCTACAGAGTACAAAGAAATCTCAAATTGACTTGTTTGGCATCCACGGCCAACAGTCAGCCAGGCATAACTACAGCTGTTTGTCTCATTAACTGCTGTTTGTATCCAATTAAACCAGGCCAGGGAACACTTAATGACCCCACTAATGAGCTAATTACAGAGTCAATATTGTAATCTTTAATTAGACTAGACGAGCAGCTTCAGGTTGGGAAAAGTTATTTTTAAAGTCTCATTTTTCCATAGAAATCGAATAGATGCAGTCACGGCTCCACAACACAAGTTCACACATCCCATAACTTGTCAATAATCCCATTTGCTTCATGTGGAGCACTAAACACCCCACCCCCTTCTGTCTGCTGAAATGACACCACATCATGATGCAATTTGGGGTTTTTAATCACAGTTTTAGCAGTTACAGTGCGGCTGTCCGATTTCCTGCAACAAAAAAGACGTGTAGCACCATTAGTGTGAGTAATTCCACACAGCAGGCCTCCAGTTGTGCATGTGATCAGAGGAGAGGAAAACAACAGGCTCCACAATGGAAAACCTGAGCTAATGTCCTCAATTGTCCCACCTTGTTGTGGTTGCATTCCGGGCCAATTACATTCTGTAGGCACTGTGGGGCTTGAATACCCAGATGGCTGTGCTGTGTGTAAGCTCATGTGAATTTCAGGTGTGTTTAGCGTTACACTGTCTCACATGGCCCTCAGAAACATGTGACAGTCCCTTAAGATTTCTAAAATGGATCTGGAGGAGGGCTGGAAAGTAATCACAAGGTCAGCGGTGAGTCATGGAGCTGCTGGAAGACCGCTGGGGAGTGTGGCGCAGCGCTGGGAAAGTTTGCTACTGTGTCATCGTTACACTGACAGATGTCAAGGTCGACCTCTCCTCTCCGCATGCACAAGTCATTTTTTGGACGGCCACATGCCTATGGAGGGGCATATTTTTGCACATACCAAGCGCCATATAACTGACAACATGGATGCATCCAACTTCGATCTTTTTTTGCTCACTCTGCAAAAGAGCAAAGCCACGCAGCAGGTCAGATATTGGAAAGTGTGCACTTACGGAGTGAAAAGCAAAATAGAAAGAATTCCTCTTCTGTTTTCAACTTTGTCTCATATAAACGTAGCCCAGGCTGGGTTGATATCTGATAAAATAGATCAAAATTACATTATTGGCTTTTATGGCCCACTGAAAACATAGCCCAAAGGTATGCTATTTGGCAGCGAGCAGCTCGTAATATATCTAAGAATTGTTACCATCTGGCTTGACTGCAGGGAACGCTTCTCTCTTAAAAACCTCAAAGTCAAAATGATACAAGTAAAACCCAACATTCATAAACCAGGTTGGCTTTTAATGGACGCCTGTCCACATTAATTTGGCTCCACAGTGTCTTGAAGATGGCTTGTGCCATTTAGACGTTTTTTTTTAAGTAGGTTTTACCTTTTCTATCTGATGCTTTGCTGTCTGAATACAGTGCCCATTTTTTGAAACATGGAGATTCTTGCCTTTAAGTCGAGTGTTTTTGTTCCAAAATCCAATCCCAAATAGATATTGCAGTAACACCATCATGATCAATCCCTCAAGTGGGCGGCAGATCTGCAGAACAAGACATTAAATACATCAAATACAGCATGCGTAATAACAAAAACAGTATCCGTTTGCATGCTTGGTTTCATCTATACAACCTCTCCATAAACACAACATGCAATCCCTCTGTCGGGACAAGAAAACATTGTCCCCTGACATTTAACCCGTTTTTTGGGGGGCTACACCCTTCTAATCGCACTCCTGTACACAGTTTCAGCCCCCATTACCTTATTATGAGATTACAATGTCAGTGTGCTCAGAATTGTGACAATTACAGTAAGTGGTGGAGTAATTTTCGGCATTAAATGGGGTCTTTGTGCGCTATGTTGCCGTGTATTTCTGAGGCCTGTCATAGTTTGAAAGAGGGCGTGCTGGTGCCGAGCCAAAAACACTCTCATACGTTCAATAAGGCGAGCAGGTACACAGATGCAAGTTTCTATCTTTATATGCAGAATATGGGAACATTATGGCGGCATAATTCCAGAGTTACACTTTCATATTGGCAAACACAAGCAGGAAACTCAGTGTGTGTGTGTGTGTATGTGCTGAGGCCTGTGGCATATGAAACGTGAGTCCCTGTTTAGCAGTGTGAACGGCGGGGGGTGGTGGGCGTGGTCGGGCACTGTTTTCTCAATGCCTCCCTGACTTGTCACTATTGATGATGTGTGCGTGTGTGTGCGTGGGTGTGTGAGAATCCGGCAGACATCTACAGGGAGGACAAACACCCCCTCGCCCTCCTCCCCCGCTGCCGATAGCCTCTCATGCCACCACTGACCCCCCCCCAGCCCTCCTCTCCTCCCCTCTCCTGGCGCCCTGGTATGAGAGAGAAAGCTGTTGTTAATAAAAAGTTTTCAAAGAATGGGATGAAAAGGGAGGTGAAATTGAGCGGCCCTGGCCGTATTATTTCTTCTCCGTATGGGAGCTGGCCTCTCGCGGTCTCTCCGACGCTCTCGGACCAGGAGGGGGTCGCTGGCTCGGTGACCATTACTGCCCTGGAGCCAAAGCAAATGATTTGCCTCTCTGAGGCTTCAAAGGGGAGCAATTACACTTAAGTAACCAAATGAAAAGATAGCCCAGCTTGGCAGCAGTTTGGGGGAAACAGTGGAGGCCTTTGAGGGAAGAGGCACCACACCTCAGGAGTAATATGTAACAGCTCGCATCACAGAGGGGGAAAAAAAAAAGAGGAGAGCAAAATAAACAACAGAATATTCTGCCACCGAATCCAGAGGGGAAAAAAAACGCACTGTAACCAACCTAAACAAAAAACAACAACATTATTTACAGTGGTTTACCAACCCAGACCATAGCTTTTAAAAGCAATTGTGGCCATATAGAAATAAATCCAACTACTTGCCACTACTGTTTGCATGTTACACAAACATACATACAATCAGTACTATGGGAAATTTTTTTGTTCTTCCAATATGCTGCATGCTGCTTTGTTTATGCTTCAGATAAACCTCTGTTTATATGACGATTACGTTTGTTTGTTTGTGTATTGTATATTGCAATTACTGCCGACACAAACTCACGTCAAGTCAAGCTTGGGAAGATGGCGCTTGGATAAGATATAAATCAATCCTGCGCTAAACATTACCATGAGTGATGTTTATTGCAATCTTGAGAGCCATGAATTTTGGTTCTGTGAGTATCACACATAAAGTCAGCCTGCCTCTGCCCGCTGATAAAAGACTTGAAAAAGGCCCTATTGAGTGAAGTGGAGACTGGGAGTTTGGTAGGGGAGCTCACCTGTGGAGAGGAGTCTATAGCTGCATAGAAGGCCCAACAGCTGCCAGGGTTGTAAGTCTAGGCACCTAGCAGAGCTGCAGAATGGGAAATGCACGGCGCTCTTTCAATACACTGCCACTTAGTAACAGAAGGCATGTGCCAAACTTGCAGAATGAGAATAAAAACTCCCCCTTTGGAGTTCACTAAATATCAGCAGCAACTCTCTTTTTATCCTCTCCCCTCCTCTGCACCCTCCTCTCTTTTTCTTTTCTCCCTCTCCTTTAGTCTATTATAATTCCTCCATAAAAGAACAATGGTTGACTGAAAGACCCCCAAACCACAGAGATATACCAACAATCGGCAGGGAGAAGAGGAAAAGGGGAGGGGGGGGCTTAGCTGAAGTGTGGAAGCCATCAATTACTGAAGGCCTAAAGTTAACATCCCAGCAGGATATGTGCATTAGAATGCAGATATGGGCAGACTATGGGCAGCAGATGCCTAGCGGAGCGGTCAAAAGAGCACACCGAGCTCACGAGAGGACATATGCAATGTGGGACACTCTCGCCTCTGGAGATGGCTTCTGCAGAAGAATAGAAAATTAAATTGAATGATGATTGTGGCAGCGGCTCAAAAGAGCCATTGTGTGAAACTCACTGGAATTATGGGTTTTGAAACTGTGACAAACAACTGACATCTCGCATTATGGATGCCGTTACACATTGCTGCGGTGCGGCCGCGGTAAATCTAACGCATCATCAGTGAGATTGCCACGGCTTTGGGGTTCGCCGCTGCAACAAGTGGCCCTGTTGGTTCCAGTCGGGGCGAGGAGGGGGGAAAAACACGCACCGTGATTCCTCCTCATGTGCTGCCCTAACAGGATTTTCCCCTCTCACCACATCTCTCTTTTCTGGCCACTCAGCAAGACTCAGCCCTCTGGGCTTCCTTGTGCTGCTCATTTACACTAGCCTGCAGGCTACCTTCACAGAGCAATTGTATTTTCAGGCTCATTAAGCACTAGCACAGAAAAGGGGAGCTCTTACCCCCCATCTACTTTCCCGTCCACACTCAGTTCAGCGGGAGGAAATACACAGGAGATAAAAGATAAAGAAATGGAGCAAAGGCTGAATTGTGGTGGTGCAAGTCTCTCTCAAGTTGTGTTTACTACATTTGTTTGTTTGGGACTCTGATGAGGAGAAGCAGGAGGAGGAGGAGGAGGAGGACGAGAGTGAGCACAGTCGCTACCCTGGATCTTCTGAGAACCAATCCGGCTGCTCCGTGGCAACCCTATTCAGGATCAACACACGCTTGTTTATTTGAAAGAGACCCCGCTTTCTTAACTTCCCACCCTCTGCATTGTTCCACTTCTCGTGGGGAGGACTTTGAAATTGTAATCTCAGGATATTCAAACACACACATTTGTTCTGACCTTTGGTGCCTGCAATAACATTATTACTATCAGACAGGCTTCATCATTTCATATCTACGCTGCTTTTTTACCCTTTTTGTTGACTTATGAGAGACTTATAGGAAAAGTAAAAAAAAAAAACCCCAGACATTTTTATTCATTAATAGAAAATTGTGGGGAAAAAAATGACACAGGATTATGTCTGTTCTCAAAATGTAACAAACAAAAGTGTAGGAATACCAATCTTAAATATAGAGAGATACTTAATAGATATTAAGTAGCTGCCGTTTAGAAATTTTTCTGTAACCAATCTGTTTTGTTTGTTTTTCGGTTTTACACACAGTGAAACATTGATATTTAATGACTCTTAACTGAAACCAAATGTCCAGAGAAAACGCTGTTAACTGTCACACATTCATGAGAGACACCAGACACATTTTCAGTTATAAAACCAAAGTCTTGTGCTGTGTTGACTGTTGAATGTTGAGTGCTTGCACAGGTTTCTGCCAATGTTGAGATGATTCTTGTTTGTTATTGTCTTTCATTCTGTTAAAAAGATATTTCTTGTATCCAAATGAATGCACTTTAGCTGAATTTGACTAGAGGAACTGTAAGCATTCGAGTAGAGAAATAACAAGTCCGTTACAGTGTTCATTTTAAATTTAATGATTAAATGAAACAATAATAGAAAAATGTTTGCAATTTATGATGTGCAAAACACTCAAAATTTCATGTAATAAATTTCCAATCGCTGTCATTTATAAAACAGTTTCTGGTTTGGGTTTCGCTGGGATTTGGAGGCAGCAGTGAAAGACAAAATTTATGTCTCCATGTCAGTTTGGCTGCTAAAAGCATTTGAGATTGTGGCGACATTTTTTGGTTTGTGAGTGAAACTGCCGAGTGGCCACACGAAGTTCCTCGTCCACAGCCTTCAACCTAACTCGCCCACTCGCATTGTCTCCAGACTTTCCTCAAGAATGTGGATTTCTGTGGCCGACGGCAAGCCAGGCAAAAAATTGCAGATTGCATTGTCACCTCTTGTGGTTTTCTCTCCCTAACAGTCGCTGCTGGCAGCTGACGAGGAGTTCAGGAGGAACAGCATCTTTTCAAGATGGGGAACAATGCTGTCACTCAAAAAGAGCCTTCAGCACAAACGTTCATTTCAGCTTGGACTCAAAATTCAGAAATAGAGAAAGGTTTGGGTTCGGACCAGCTATATAACAGGAAGCTTCGGCCCTGATTGCTTTCTGACAGTCCACAGAAGAACCTGTGATAAGGGCAATAAGGGCTTTCTGCTCATCAGCTTACTCACTCACTCACTCACTTCAAACACAGCGTGCTCCGATTGCCACATGAGGCTTTGGCAGAAAAATGTCGAACGAGCATTTAAAGGAACAATTTGTAAGATGCTGAGTCTTATTTCTGGGTCATCAAGTACTGACATTTGGAGTTGGACGCTCGGGTTATCTTGGAACCCAGAGCGCCATGTTCCTTTGATCCGAAACAACCCACAGCGGTGGTGTTTGATGCCCTGAGAATGAGACTCAACAATCAAGTCTGCTGAATAATAAGGTCAATAATCGGCCGTTGGGAGCGTTTGTGAGCATCTGCCAGGCAGAAAACACCAGTGGCATTTGCGTGTTCCCATAAGCAATATTGAGAGAGCGAGAGTAATAAGCAGATGCTTATTTGTTTCGATTTATCCCCAAATATGTCTCGCAGTTCCCCTGGTGTATGCAGACTCCCACACAGGCAAAGGTCGTACATGCAACATTTTTTACCCAGATGTACGTGAGTTGACACAACGGGCGGTCTCTATGTTGGGGCAATAGTTCTGGACGTGGAGTTGGTGTGTAAATTGTCCATCGATGTCGGGGCCTGCGGCCTCGGACCTTTGCGCTATTGGTGACGCATCTCAACAGATGGTTTCCAAAGCTCACCTGTACTGGACTGACTCCAGCATGTGTCTGAGTACATCAGCTTGTGGTGCAGCTGAAGGGTCCGGCCCTGAAAGTCCCTTTGGACCAAGAAAGCAAATGTATTTAGAACCACATTGTAAATTTGTCCCAACACTTAGCCCCTTGCACTTTATGAACTGGTTAAGTGGTTTCATTGAAGCGTGAGGGGGGCGAAAACAGTCCTCACACATAAAGCTGAAAAGGCTCTCACTCCTGCTGCCGGCTGAGGGGAAAGTGCTTCCCGTCAAGCTCGCACCGACCTTGGAGCACAGATCTGCTTTCAAACTCGCTAACTCCTTCTGACACAGTTCACTCGCCTGCATGCTGTTACAGAAATGTCTTTTGGGGTCGGGGAGAGGGGGCCCGAAGCTAAATACACTGGACCGAACGCCAGGGGTCGTGAGGTACGTGTACTTCGTGTGTAGATTAATCTCTGCGTGTACGTGTATTGGATGAATCTCTGTATGAGTCCGAGGCCGACTCCTCTCTTGCACGACACTGCAGAGATTAGATATGGAAGGAAGGGTACGCAGTCGCAGAGATTTAAACACAAGCCAGCTGGGTGAGTAGAGGCTCCTGACGCGTAGGGAGACAGAGAAAGAATGAGCAGACTCGACATCAGGACTCACTCAAGAGAGTCGTGCCTCTCACCTGATGATGGCTAAATTGTTCTTTGCACCTGAGGGCTTCCGAGAGGCTCGCGTCTTTTATCAATCAAAAGACCCTTTGTTGTCCGTACTTTACTGGCATCGAGATTCTCGCCGCATGATAGTCATGTGCTGGGCCGCAAGCCACAGCCGACTTGTGGTTTCTGAGGGAGGCAAGTCTAATTGGTTAATTATTCATTATTTCATCCACTTAAGCCTGGAGGACTAATAAAGCCGGAGAGCGGCGAAGGAGGGAAGTTCTCGGGCTAATCACCAGCGCAGGAGACCGATCAATCGATCATTTGACGTAGTAGCTTCTTAATCATATATGTGATGATGGTGGAGCTGTGAGGGGAGTCTTGCGTTGAGCAGGGCTGAAACAGAGGAATTTCAGTCTCTTGAAGGGGTAAAACTTATGTGATATAGAAGCAGTTAATTGATAACCTACAATTGTTCAGGTAATTAACATAGTGTTGATACAATTCTACAGTATTTGAGCTTCATACTTCACCACGCATGTTGCTGTCCACATTAAGACTTTCTACAAATCAACCTTTAAAATATTTATTAAAGTTCTAGCTGACTGGAACTGCGACCATCATTAGCTCCACCTCAATAACCTGCATCTGCAATTATCAGTCAATTTATAATATAGATGTTAATAAAACACTTCAACAGCCTATATTCTGTATAATGAGTACCTAAGCGCTATATGCTAATAAACACTGGTACTTTTTTACCGCGGTTGACCCCATGAGGCTTAATGTCCTGAAGTACAGACTGCTGAGCAAAAGAAAGGCACGGCTGAGAATTTTCCTCATTGTTCCTCCTGTTAAACTCCATCCGATCGCTCTTCAATCTGAACTAAGCCTGTTTGGTCACCTGTTCCTGATGATGCACTTCTATCAAAACATGTCGCAGTGGACGTCAGATGAGCCTGTGAGCTGTCTGCTCGCGCTTCCAGCCAGCCCCACTCAGTGGACTATGAAATATTTGGAGGACAATTGGTTAAGAGGAGTTAACCGTTGCCTTTCTTTTCTTCTTCTTCTACTTCTTCTTCCTCCCTGAGGTATCCTCCCTTTTGATCTTGCCCAGCCTGGCGCCTCGCAACACACAACTTGTCTGGCTTATTAAATAGTGTGACCTGGAGAAAGAAAACGCCTGTTGCTTCTCCGCTGGGGCCATTGTGGAGCGAGAAGGGCTCCTGACAGCCCTTAAATCGCTGTAATGCTGTGTGACCCGCACTCACTCCTGATCACTCTCTGCCCTGGCCACGCACCTTTTCCCACCTTTTAAACATGCTCCTCATTTTATCCTGTAATCTCTGTTACTTAGGCTTCAAATTCACAGCCGTGTGCTTTATTTCCCCCTGTGGACGTTCAGAGATGTTGGCGTTGTATTTTGGTTGTTGATAAAAAAACAAGAATGTGGCTTTGGTATTGACGAATTATTCTTCCCTCTTGTTCAACCTTACATTCAGAGAAGGATGCAGGGAATAAGGCCAGCGGAGAGGTCGGCTAATGGATGGAAATGGTCAAGCGAGTCCCTCCCCACTGGTTAATTGCGCTAAAATTGGTCCAAGCTACTTTGTGAGGGCCATGAATGGCCCCGCTCCGCATGGGGTCTGTATGATTAACTTCTCCCTCCGCTCAAAGGCCTCTTGATGTTCCCCTGGAAGGCAGTGGGCCAATCAAAACCGCGCTCTGACACGTCACGAGGCCAACCTGACGAGCTGATTGGTGGGAGCTGGGATGTGGAGGGGCAGGCCCTGTCCTTTTATAGGCGACCCTGTCCAGCGCGCAACAGCTACCGGGCACCACTGACAGCGCGGAGGAGCGCACCGGACACTGAACCCCTCAGCAGCTCCACTCCTCCTCACGGGTCACACGGGAGGTGCATGGCCCCATCCCCCTGTGTCACGATGAATCCTGTGCAGGGGCCGCCGTCCCAAGACGCCAAACAGCTCCATCAGAAAGAGGAGACGGAGACGGAGGGAGAGGAGGCGCAGCCCAAAGACATGACCACTGACAAAGGATACAAACTCCAGCGGAGCAGCCTCCCGTTCAGCGTCGAGTCGTTGATTTCCAAGAAGACCACCTGTCGGACTTCTTTCCCCCCCTCAGACTTAGCCCTGGTCCTGCCAAAGCCCGCGGCTGCGCCAGGCGGCGCGCAGTTCTCTCCAAGGACTCTTTACGCGGAGAGGAGCGTCTCCACGGAGAGCTCGCAGGCTGTGTCCGGCGGTTCCATCGAGGACAGTCCGCAGTTTTGTGACAAAGATCAGACTTCTTGGTTCCAGGCGTCCTCCTTTGCCACTCCGCCTCGTAAGTTCGTCCCTCCGCGGAGGGTTTTCAAACTCTGCGACAACGCGACAAAGAACAGAAAGTGTTTTTGCTCAGAGTCTGATTGTAGAGTCACAGTCCGTAGATCAGCTCTTTTTAAAGTCTGCGCGATTCTGCTGTGCATTTTGCCGTTTGTTGAAAAGAGAGATTGTGGCAAAGTGGAGCAGAACCCGGCTGGTTCACGGGGACAGATTGTCCTCCTATTTTATGTTCTGTTATAGCCCATTAAACTTTATAAAAACATCTGTGCCTACAGGCGCAGGGGATATGTGAAAACTATTTCTCTCAAATCGTTCGGCCAAAGCCTGATTACTACTTATAGCTTTTGTTTGGATGAGTTGGCGTGGTTAATTTATGCATAGTGCCACAATAGCCTTAATTCATTTTCATAAAAAATACCGTAAAGCTTCTGTATTGGTGCGTTTACTTGCCGTGACGCCTCTGTTGTGACGACAGCAGTTAAACTCAAATCTAATCTAACGCATCTATTTGCCTTTGTTATTTTCCTGTGTGCGTGTGCGTGTGTGTGTGTGTCTCCCAGGGAGCTCGAGTCCAGCTCAGTGCACTCTAAGGAAACACAAAAACAACAGGAAACCTCGCACACCCTTCACTACCTCCCAGCTGCTGGCGCTGGAGCGCAAGTTCCGCCAGAAGCAGTACCTCTCCATCGCCGAGAGAGCCGAGTTCTCCAACTCCCTCAACCTGACCGAGACCCAGGTCAAAATCTGGTTCCAGAACAGGAGGGCCAAGGCCAAGAGACTGCAGGAGGCCGAGCTGGAGAAGTTTAAGCTGGCCTCCAAGCCCGTGCTGCCCGCCTTCGCGCTGCCGTTCCCCCTCGGAGCGCATATGGGCTCCCCGACATGGAGCCCGTCAGGCGGCTTCCCCAGGCCTAGCCTGCCGGTGCCGGGACTCTTCAGTGGACCTGTCACTTATGGGATGTACTATCTGTCTTAGTATTACTGTATGTGTGTGTTAAGAAAAAAACAAAACAAAAAAAGTAAAGAAAGGAAACTTCTGTCATAGTCGCCTCACACTTACCAACAAGTTTTTCTACAGTTCAGAAAATGTTTATCACGGAGAGATTTTTTTTCTCTGACCTCCACAACAGGAAACAATCACACTTTACGACACATTTTTGATATATAATTGTTTACGCAGTTGGAGTGACAGATTTTTCTCCCGCTTCTCTTTTTTTATTGTCATTTTTTATTTATTTTGTTTTTACGACCGCGTCCGGTTATGCGGACTCATAGGCCTTAAATCACAAGCAACACCCCAGAAGTAAGTGTCTAGTTTTTACACGACATGCCTTAAAATATCTGGTTCCGGTCCGTCTGCAGCACTTCGTGAAAACGGACGTTTAACGCGTGAAGGCAGCGATGAACTGAGGCGGAGAGAAAACGTCTGATAACGACCGCAAAGTGCTCAAAGTGCCTCACAGGAGCGGACATCACCTGAAATCTTCCTCCTCAATCAGCACCGACTTCCCCTGGAACATCTGTACTCCCCACGGGCGCCGTTTTAATACGACTATTTTATATGTTTTACGGCTTTCCTGTTACAATTCCTATATTTTGTAAACGCGGAGAAAAATTGTATTTTACAAAAGTCGTGTATCAGAATTGATTTGACTCACACGTTGTGGCCTTGATGGAAGCGAGGGTTGGTTTGTTTTATTTTCTAGGAGGAATTTTGCTGTAAATGTAAATAAAAATGCGTAGTGTCCATGAAGCCCCGCGGCCTCGCTCAAAGAGCAGCGGGCAAAGTGGAAGCCTATTTATTGAATATCTCTGTATCTGTACTGTGTACATACATCACTTTATCGAAGAGTGCAGTTACTTGTAAAAACCGATTTCTAGTAAATAAACATTATATAAGACCTGGAAATGGTGGAGTCATTTTTACAAC